>OW203729.1:24058351-24513406 GCA_934045075.1 Yponomeuta sedellus | reverse complement strand
AAAATGCCTCAGAATCGGTTTTATAGCTCATAATTGATACAAATGTATACTACGATTAATACTTTTTTTTCTCACTGTCAAATAGCCTATTGAATAAGGCTTCGCGGGTATGACTGGCGTCTGGCGCGGCGGTGCTCGTGTTCTTACTGATTTCGGGCTCCGTGTTAGCGAACCGTAATTGGTTTTTATTTGACACGGCCCGCACACAATAGGTATAAGAGACGAGACGACTATCATGCGTAAAGTGGTTTATAATACACTTCGCTCTATGGAGTAGCCAACAATAGCACTTATTGGCTTCTTGTGTTCAGAGTCCACTTGTAATACTGTTTTATATAGCCTATATACTCAGTCAGGAATAGAGTGTATGGGCTTAATTGCCACGCGTGCCCACCGCGGATTGGATATTTCAAGCGCTAAGGTTCACTTAAGGTACACTCAGGTTTCCTCAACACTTATAATACTTAGGGCATAATAAGACAAACAGCACCGCAGCAAACATAATTGGAACTTAACTTAAGTACGGCAGCGTCCAGCAGGAATAGAATCCACAACATCTGATAAGGTATTAAAACGCATAGAATGGACCAAATGGACGTCATGAATTGAATGATTGTTGAGTTGACTGTCAGTATTTGGTGTACTTTGAATTTTTCGTATTTTGTTGGTGTTTATATTTTTAAAGTCATTCTTTATTCAGTTAATACTAATTAGATCACAATAATGTCAGAGGGCTTATGGGTGGCTTGATAACTTCTGACAGTAAGAAACGTCACTGTCTTACAATTCTCCACCAACCCGGACTTGGCCCCCATTGTGGAGTATGGCCTAACCTTCCTGCGATACAGGAAGGGGGGCCTGTGAAATGAAATGGAACGGAACGGAACGGCGCAAAAACTGCGGCTTAATGAACGTTATAATTTAAACTAGGTGTCCATTTCAAAATCTAGATCATTTTGGTGAAAAAATAGACAAAAAAAAACTCCAAACTTAGTCTTTTCTTTCTGTGCCCCAGCAGTGGGGACTTACAAGGGTTGATCGTAAATACGATCTCCTCCAATTGATCCTGCAGGGTAAAATACAGGGTCGCAGAAGGCTAGGCCGTAGAAGAACTCACTGGCTGCGAAACTTGGCTGAATGGTTTCAGGCAGGCACCGTTAATTGTTCCGAGCCGCCACATCACGGGTTACAGTGGCCACAATGATAGCCCACCCCTGATAGGAGATGGCACCATAAGAAGTAGAACAGTAACTTCCTAAGTTCACGTTTTGTCGATTGTACCTATGAAGAAATCACTCGCGCTTTTTCATATCGGTTTTATTTTCCTGAATAAATCCTTTAGGGATTTCCACATCAGCGGATGACACGTAAGTAGACTGATCCAATAACGTTGCGAAAGTTCATGTGCCCGCAAGCTATCAAAACGAAACCCTAATAAACAACACCCACGCGAGTCAGGTACGCATCCCTAGGCCTTCATCACATACCATGTTTATTTTCCTACATGAACCGAATCCTTTTCCGCTTTCACTCCCCAAACAATATTAGGCAGGTAATCGGCCCGCCAATTAAGCGAATGAGGGGCGGCAGCGCGGTGATGTTTTATAACCAGAATTAGATCCCACTCTCCGCTTCGGCCGGAGAGAAATTTAATAAATAATTGAGTGCGGTGCGTGCGAGGGACGCCGAGCTAGGAGGAGACTGGCGTTATGTTTCACGTTATCTACGATTCCTGCTAGAGGCCTTCTATTTGTTCAAATGGTCTCAGTCTGGGTGTTCTTCTATGTGTATGATGTCCCTAGTCTCGCCGCAGGGTATTCTAATTTGGTACCAGGTAAAGTTATTGCCAAAAGTTTTGCTTTACTTATTGCTAAACTGATCAACGAAAAGTTTTTGTAAGGCACTAGAATCATGAAGTCAATTCACTTTTACAAATTACAAAATATTTTAAGATGTTGGTTTGTAGAGGAGAATAATTATTTCCACTGTAAAGTTTAGTTAGAATCTATTGTTCTGAACTATACGATATTAAGTACAACTGTTTATTTTTCTACTTGTTACTTCTTTTCAGCGTAAAAAGCTAACAATCATTCAATTATGGCAAAAAGGTGCTAACACAACTGGAAGCCGTACAAAAGCTACTAAGGTGCGTTCCCCATTTGGAATATCCCTGGTATCTACAGTGCCATTTCATATTTAGGTCACAGTGGACCTCTAGACCAACGACTAAAGTTATGCTATAAGGTCTTCTATACCCGAGCCGAAGCTTGGGGATAACTTTTCCACTAAAGGGCAGCGTATTTTCCCGCCACGCCTAAGAACCTGTACATTTATGAAAGGCAAAAGTGGCCTAACACATGAATATTAAGGGACATGTTAAGCTTATCAGACCTCTAGACTAAAAAGTGCTTTAAATGTTACATCACCATAAGCTTCATCAAAGTTGTCTTCAGATAAGGCTGCCCACGCTTTTAACGTAAAGCTTCCTACTCGTAACATAGACAAAGATTATGACTATTATGCCGACACACTTGTAATTTTGTTAGAAAATCTGAGAAGGGGCCTTATTCTGTATTTCGGAACAATTGAAAATTAAATAAAATGAAGTCAATGGGCATTGTAAACGGACGACCTGGCAGACGATGGTTTTGCTAATGTATTGCACAAACTGTTGACAGATGTACCTACTTTGTGGACAAGTAGTGTCAACTTAGTAAAGTGTGGTTCCTCATTTACAGTAGGTAACAATTTCCATTTCGCTTGATATCCTGCATTAACCTCCTAGGTTTGCAAAATGGAAGCTAGCGGTTTCCTGCCCCTGAGCTAGATGGAGCGGACTGTGCCGAGAAATACGGTCGGAGAGCTCCACGCTCCAAAGTAGATCGTTATAGATTCTACCACACGATAGGAGAGAACAAAACTAGTGAATCACAGATACCTAATAAGAAAATTATTTTAATAAATTGACTCAGCAAAGACGTAGGTACCTCCATTTGGGAATTTGAAAATACCACGCACTATAGGATATCAGTGCGAGTAAACCTGTGTGGCTAAGGTGTTCTCATAGATCAGCGCTTAAAATTGCCGCGGCACGGGTGTTGGTAAAGCCCATACTCTCTCTCTCTCTCTCTTAGAGAATTTTATTTATGTGCCTTACAGTACACGAATACAGGCTACAAGTACGCAAGTAGTCAACTAAAAGAGCTCTTCAACTGTAGCAACTTTACGCCTAACGGATTAATTTATAACAACAGTATTCCACTATAACACTCCTGGAGGCGTTTTAATCAATCTGTGGTTAACTTGTAACATCTAAAATACAGACTATTTTGAAAAGCGTTTTCATGAATTGTGTTTTTATAAATAAGAACGTAAGTATACAACTGAAATAGAATCGAACCTATCTCAGAGTTGGGTACTAAAGTACCTAACACGTGTAGGCACAACCCGCGGAGCTTAATCATAGAGACTGGTACCGAGGGACGGAGCCCGAGTCGGCAGCGCTGGTCTCACTGCTAAGATAGAGATTAAGACAGAGATTACAGTCATTTATTATCGTGGCCTAATCAGGGTGTGTTATAAAATAAGTAAAGTCTACACCGCAGCAGCCATTAAATTCTAGCACACTTAACATAACATAATGACGTAACATTTACATATAGGCACATACATTGCTTGTGGCCCCACACTAGGATACCCTGTGTCGTGGGAACCAGAAACAACGACATCACAAACATGTAAACATCCAAGACCTAGGATTTTTTTATCGTTTCGAACCCGGGACACCTCTTGCATGGTAGGCAGATGCGCTACCGCTACGCCACGGAGGTCGTCTTGCCAGTAACGTAATGAATAAATGCTCGTATGTAAAGGTTGATTGTACCGCACTCTGTATTACAGTACAATACGTCACGGTTGTTTGTAGTAACGGTATATCGGGTCTCGTCTCGGTGCATAGCCGTGTGTGACACGCGTGATACTTCAACGACACAATACACTTATTTTATGTTGGTTCGGTCAGCGACGTGTGCCAAAAGACGCCTCTAGCCCCCTTGCGATACCACCTGGAGCTCAAGCGGAGTGTTATTTGTCTTATTTTTCCAGTAAAAAGGAGTTGGGATGTCCAGTTGCCTGTAGTCCCAAAACCTTAACCATAATAACATGGAGTCATTAAAATAATGCCTTACAGATTTGTGTTGCCTCAGGGCGATATTAACGCAGCAAAAAAGAAACATACAGAAGCTTTTCTCCAGATTTTGGACCTTTGATTACTATGTTAAGTAAGTTTACATTTAAAAATTTACTATTCCTCCAAACCTCACTCGGTGCAATTTCTAGATGAGTATTTTTTCAAAGGCTTTACGATAATTAGCTGAAGAGATTTTTTTACCTTCAACAAGTATTTATGATTTAGCTTGCTGCTGCACCCACGACTTTGGGAAGAAATTTTGATATATATCTTTCCAGGATACTAAGGAGAGGTATACTAACGAACTCGGATATTCCAGACTTTAATGTATCTCTGAGCCAAACTCCACCCCAATCCGTTCAGCCATTCTGGCGTGATTGAGTAACAAATAACCAGACAAACTTTCACATTTATAATATTATAGTAAGATTATCCGGAGAGACATCTAAGTTTGATACAAGCTTTATTGAATTCATTTATTCAAAAGATTTAATCAGGATTTGGTTTGGTGGAATTTTAGCCTCTAAATAGGTTTTTAAAATAGTTATGAAGTGGCAATTGGCTGGCCATATCTCGCAAAGAACCGATAACCATTGTAGTAAACGTGTTCTTGAGTGGAGACCGCGACTCGGCAAACGTAGCGTAGGACGCCCTCCGACCAGGTGGGATGTCGATCTGCGAAAAACTGCCGGCAGATGCTGGATGCGGCAAGCTGGAGACAGGGCGCTATGGCGCTCACTAGGGGAGGGCAATGTCCAGCAGTGTACTAACACAGCCAGAAGAAGAACTTAACCTAAATTAGTTCAAGGAAGTATGAGTACTGTTACTCGGTGTTCGTGGACCCCTGCACTAGGCAACCTTGTTTCGCCGGGGGTCAAGTAGGTGCATGATTTATTACAGGGATCTTCGGTGTCTCTTTAGCCTGTGTCGCATACCCAATGGACCCGACGCGTGCCCGGGCGCGGCGTGGTTCTGTCGACAGCCGCACCGCATGTCATCCTGCGTTCGCTTCGCAGCGAAACTTGTTTTCTTATTTTCTTGGCAGTATCATCTCGTTCGCACGTTCTAACAATAATCACAGATTTTTCGTTACGTAGCCTGTAAACGTGTTACTGCAAGGCACAGGCCTTCTCTCAGAGAGAGAAGATTGATCTCAGATTAAAAATTCATAACGATTGTAAAGGAACTACTTACTTGATGAACTTTTACTTGATGGATGTAGTTTGTCTTTGGAATGTACGTGTGTTTGTTTATTCGGTCGGTTGTTTTTATTTTTTACTGTTTTTAGTGTTTAACCAGTTTAGAAAAGAATTTCAATCATATTACTTGCTTGTTTACCATACATGCATTTGTCACTCTGTGCCTATTGTATACTTATATTTTTATATTGTAAACTGTAGAAAACGCTGCTGATTATACATGTAATCAACCTTAATACTAACTTTAAGTTAAGCAAATGTTTGTTGTATAACTGTTTGTTTTCTCTAATAAAATAAAAATAAAATACAACTAGTGTACTTATAATATTTGTGGTACAGTTACGATCATTTTGTTCTTACATGAATTCATTTCATATAGGTACTCATAAGTACTTAGTTTATGATGGAGACACATGAATGAATGATTTATTTGCCACAAACAAATATGCTTACATAACAAAATTTATAAAATAAAATGTTCGTGTGACAATAATACTATTTCAGCGTTTGCTGTTTCTATTCGAAACAGCGCTGATTTTCAAATAGCGCTTTCACACCAAATAAGAAGTAACGTGTCATGCAGGTAGGGCTCAACATGAAAAAAACTTAAATAATTAATTAAAAATTAATAAATAAATACATTTGTTCCAATTTGGGAATATTACAGAAAATCGAATTAGATAAAGTTAATGTCATTTTAAGAGAATTTTTATACTTATTATTGCTGTAGTATATAACAACACGATTAGAATAAAATTGATTTAGCAACTGATTACTCAACCAGTAAAAGCGGAAGGTTTGTAGTAATAGTAAGTTCATAATTGTTTGATTAATTTTCTTTATCCATAATTACAATAATTTTATTTCTAATCCCGCCATAGCTCAGCTACAGTTTCCCAAAAGTAAACCTACTAAGTATTTTCTAATACTAGCTGACCCAACGAACTTCATACCACCTAACAGTCGATTCTTTACTTTTTTTCCCTCCGTAAGAATCATCCTCGTACTTCAAGGAATTTTCTAAAAAAAGAATTAGCGAAATCGGTTCAGCTGCTCTCGAGATTTGCGCTTACCAACACATTTAGCGATTCATTTTTATATTATAGATAGTCTGGCTACCCATAATACAGAGTATTCTACTTTGGGGAATGTCAGCACATAATAATATTTTACATTACTTTATTCTTTATATTACACACATAAAACTGTAAATTTTGGTAAGAATTTTATGTCGGCTATATATCTGCCTCTACCCTAAAGTTTCGATATATTACATCATCACATCCACGCACAAAAGCTCTGCACTTATCCAAATAAACTATTGTAAACACTATCATGAAAGCAAAATGGCTCACACGTTGTTTACGGGCTGTGCAAATCCGCCCGCTCTGCCGCCCGCCGATCGCCATTTTTCAGCACAACAAAGCATTTTGTAAGTTTATTCATGCTTCGCTTGAAATGATCCAGCCACTGCCACTATTCAACGAGTAGGTACCTACTTTCTCGGTTTATTCAGTTCACTGACCAAACCTTAGTTTACGCGTGGTACGAAGGTTAGGTTCAGTCGACAGAACATCAAGCTTTACACACGTGCACACGGCGATGTTGCAATGACAATGTAAAGGTTGATAAGATAAGAATATTCTTTATTGTACACCAGAGCACATATTATAAAACATGTAAAGATACAAAGTACAATTGGCGGCCTTATTGCTAAAAGCAATTTTGCTTGTATTCAGCAAAGTTGATCTGAATACAAGCAAAATTATTACAGTAACGTGCCCATATTTACTCTTAATACGTAAGGTACGTAATAAACGTATTAGAAAGTACACTTTGAACTCAGGAAAGTACTTAAAAGTCAGAAATTAATACGAAGTTCACTCACTGAGGAGTTTTTATCGCTGCATTCTGCTCCAGTACAACACGACCATAGGCGGCTACTAACATTGTACATTTGAATACCTCAGCGCTTGAAATTGCCAATCCGCGGTGGGCACGCGTGCTAATTAAGCCCATATTCACTCTCTGAGAGACGGCCTGTGCCCCGCAGTGGGAGGTTCACGGGCCAACAAAAAAATTGATAAACAGAATGTGTATAACGCCGATAATTTCAATTACTTAGTATGTAAGTGCAATAAGCTAATCACAAACATAACCCTTTTGGCCAAATTGCTAGTACCAAAATATATCCACAGTGTTTCAGTAGTTAAACAGTGAACAGAATGTAAATAAATAACGTATTTTTATTGTTTTAAGCCAAGATATTACAGTTAAATGCATAGTACAATGGGATACACTCTACGTATTAGTTAGTACGGACTTATTGAGGAAATTATTCGGAAATGAGTCACTTCAACAATATGTAATTTTCCCCAATATAACGAGATGGTACCAAATATTTGTCGCTGTATGAGTGAAATAGACTTACGTATGCACGTACGTACTAGTTTACGTTTTCTAGATAAGTAATAAATTTTACAAATCATTTGCTAAATATGTGTTCCTGAGTGCTTAGTGCGAGTTTTTTAACTACTCGATCGCGTTAACGTAAACTCATATTTCTATGGCATCGAGGAAGCGCCACCTAGCGACAAGTATGGAAATTAAAATTGCTGAGTGCGGGTTGTAATGGTTTACGTTGAGTAGTGAACACGTTTACAGCCAAAACACGAATAAACACGAGTGCGAGTTGTACTGTGACAGCTTTTTGCCAGTTCGAACGGATAACTTACTCATACTCACTACTCAATGCTCGATTAACGTGGTAGTAAAGTTATTCGATTGGATCTGTCAAACTCGCACTAAGCACTCTGAACTTTTAGTTGGATGATTCTGGTACAAGAAAGCTGTATTGCAAGCGTAGTAGCTATGTGGTTTATCCGGAGATTTGGAGAGAACTGCTTCTTATATTTCCACTTTTTATTCTTGTTATGTTACCTATTAATTAGACCGTAAAATTAGACTAACAAACATACTTTCTTAAAATAGGTAACTAAGCAGCGATTGAAATTCTTTTGTAATTTAGTTAAATACCACTTAAGCCACATTTTGTAGAAAATGATCGTTTCACCACTTTCTATGTATTTAGCCTAATATGTGACCTACTCTTATCGTCTTTTTTTAATCTGTTAACGCATCAATACGAAATGGAGTCAGAGAACCTCAACGACCGACGTACTCGCTAAGTGCGTACCTCTTACGCACCCTGGGCAACCATCAACGAGTCCCTTACGGTGATTAGCAAATCCTTTCACCAGGTTGGCTTGCCATTGACACGCTAAGAAGAAGGATACGAGAAGAATCAACTTTTCATAAAAAAAATACACAGAACCTCTACTTAAACACATTATAAAAATAACCTATTATGTAACACATATTGCGATAGGGTTTCGATCTCCTCGTGTATTTAGTAACTAGTAACCAGAGGTTGATTGCGGTGTTGCGCTGCTATCCGAGCTCCGCTGACGTACCTAAGTGAATGAGCTACACTTCCAACCCGCGAACAAAGGCCGCACTATGTCTGTGTGACGGTGTGTCCCCGCCCCGCGCCCGCGCAACCCGACACTATAATGACTGCATCGCTGCAGCACACGCGCTGCCAGCTCTGCCGTCATTTTAATATGATCCCAGGGTTGAGTCATTACAGTCTTATTTTGTCGAACAGCAAAAATAGATACCCTATAATTTATTATACATCCAGCCCGCGAGGCACGAACGACATAGCGACAAATGTTTTTAACGCGCCATCCGCCATCAGTAGCACAAAATTCTGAACGTAATATAGGGTCAGAGTCACGTTTCAAACACTACAATTCGATGAATTCTGACAATACGATGTCCATTTCGTAGCCGTTAATAATTTAAAAACCTATTTAGAGGCTAAAAATTTCACCCATGCCGGGATTCGAACCCGCAACCTCTGGCTATCCGTGCCAGCGCTCTACCAATTGAGTAAAATAGTATAACATATAAAATATTAACATATAAAATATTAACATATAAAATAGTATAACATATAACATATAAAATATTGAATAAAATAGTTTAGCCGTTAATAAGTTATCTTCCTACTTGTTAATTTTTTGGGTTATCGACTATACTATGTAACTACATCCAATTGTCATCGTAAACCATGAATTGTAGTTCAATGGGGCCCTTTATATGGTGATAACATGGCGCCATCCTACTTAACGTAGTAAAACGAAGCTATAAAAGGCGAGAATAAAAAACGTTTATTACGGCGTCGTGCTGAAAAGGCTCTGGGAAACTGGGCACAGGGGTACTCTCTGAGAGAGTTAGTCTTATGTACTGACTGACGAGTAGCTATTTAATTTAAGGCGCGGCGTCGTCGTGCTGCAGAAGCAGGGCCTACTCTCTGAAGAAAGAGTAGTCACTTGGAGGATTGGATTCAAGTGTTGACACACGTAAACATCTCCAATAATAATGCTACTTTGCGACGTGAAAAAGATGTTACACTGCAATGAAATAAACACTGAATAATAAAAATATATCCCTATACAAAATTATTTCCGCTGCTATGAAATAATAAATAGCTTTATAATAGATGGTTTTTACTACAAAATAAAGCTTCAATGTCGAGGCTGCAATATTAGCAAACTTCGTAAAATTACCCGATAATTATCACTCGATATTTTGAATAATATAAACCTGAGGAACAACCAGAATGATTGACAAACTCTAATGGAAAATTTTAATTAACTCATGTTCCATGTACGTCTTGGAAGACAGAATCCAAAAAAATAAAGCAGCTGAGCTACAGATATCACCGCTTCCGCCCTATCACTGGTTACCTGCAGTTTTCACAGCAACAGGCTAGAAAAGTGCGCAAAACGCCTGCCGTATCGATAAAATTACTGCAAGTAAATACAGTGGTGATTGAACGAGTCGAAGCTTTTCGACTATTTCTCGAACCTTTTTCTAAAGAATTTTAACTAAAACTGGTGAGAGAAGAATCTCACTTATTGGAACCAACGAATTTATCTTGCCGTTAATTTAACCAAATTTAATCCTCGTTCGCGGGAGCTTAAAGAGCTTAAAGGAGCTTAAAGCTCAGTAATGCTGCGCCTGCGACAAAAGGTCACTACGAACATGCATACATTCTTGATCTCAATTCTCATCACGGTGCAGTAAGACAATAGAGAGGCGTCGTCGAGTGCAGTGCGTGGGATGCGGCACGCGGGGCGAGGCGGAGGGCGGGGGTGCCGTGCGGGCGTCGACCCGCGTGCAGCGTGACGTCACCAAGGCCGCGCCGCCGCCGACCTTGCCGTCACCGACCGGCACTCTCGCTTCCTGCTTTATGAATTTTACGTTTCACCAGGCGGGCCAACCAAAACAGATGAGGCAGGGCGACGCGCATGCATGAATTTAATTGCACAGAACGACTGCGCTTCCAGCTGCCTCAATCTACTGTCGGGCCGCGAGGGTTCCACTTACGCTTAGGTTCTTTTTCGAACTCTTCTATTTCTCTATTTCCCCACTGCGGTGAAACCCAATCGGAGGGTAATGTGTTTGGTCTATAGCTATGTAAGTATATCACATTCTATGTTCCCTCACAACTGATTAAGTAAAGGTCCGATATTGACAAATTATATCTCAATCCATTCCTTGTAATTGCGCAAGTATCAATGTGTTTTTATAAATTCAGCTGTGTACAGTGTAGATTTATGTATATTTTACAAAAAATAAGAAAACACAGAAAAGAGAAAAATATAAAACTGAAATAAAGATGTCCGACTGCGGAGCATTGACTGCTGCGGAGGTGGGTCCCAAATACGATAATAAGATAAGAACATTATTTGCAATGTAAACAACAAATGACAATGTAACGAGACATTACGAGTTACCTAGGCCTGTAGTCAGGTTCTTGGTATTTTTTTTATTTCAGTTGTTGAATAATCTTAAGAGAGAGGACGTTGCTGCCTCTACAATAATCACTTTGTGAAATATTCAATACGTAAAAGGATAAAAAAAAATTATGATTACGCTTCCGTGAAGCCGTGCTTTCATCGTAATTATGTTGTGCTGCATGTGTGCAGGAGACACGCACACTGGCTCCGGACTCATGAAAATTCATGAAGCGACTGCGCGGGGCAAGCGGCGCGGGGGTCGGGCGGGGGGCCGGCAGATATTTATTTATTGGAAATTCTTAGCGGCGCAGTCCTGCCGATGCGGGACGGTGCTTCATTAATTCATCGATGGATGCCGAAGTAGGACCCATTCACCTTCCATTCCCTGAGGCATGGTTATAGTGTGGCTTTACTTTTATTAAATTGCCGAAATACTAACCGGCCGTCAGCCGGTCAACACCGTTTGTCTGGTGTCGACTAAAATCGCGTTCACATTTGAAGCTAAATGAGCGGGTGTTAACGAGTCTAATAACCATTATGATTTTATATTTTGACTCTCATAGTGGTACTCGTTTATTTTGCCGTGTTTTAATAAAAAATAAACGTTTATTATCTACCACTACGTATTTACTATATCCTACTGAAACGTTTGTGCCCTTGCGTTTGTGTTTTGTAACAATTTTCGTTCTATGAGGCAAATTTATATTTTTCCGATTTATCAAGGCTTAGATAATAATCCAATAACACGCGCGTTTTATGCGCTTTACCAAACCCGCAGCCTCCAGTAATTCATCGAAGAATGCAAATTCTCTTTGGAAAATTAGTTTTATGCGCTTTACCAAACCCGCAGCCTCCAGTAATTTATCGAAAAATGCAAATTCTCTTTGGAAAATTTGTTTTATGCGCTTTATCAAACCCGCAGCCTCCAGTAATTCATCGAAGAATGCAAATTCTCTTTGGAAAATTAGTTTTATACGCTTTACCAAACCCGCAGTCTCCAGTAATTCATCGAAGAATGCAAATTCTCTTTGGAAAATTAGTTTTATGCGCTTTACCAAACCCGCAGCCTCGAGTAATTCATCGAAGAATGCCCATCCTCTTTGGAAAATTAGTTTTAAGCAATATCAATAAGTCATTTCACTAAAAAATAGAAGAACCTTAAACTCACATGAAAAATCGAAAACTGAAGAAAAAAAGGCGCTAGAACAACTTACAACTTATAGTAAATGACTAATTCAAATATGAATTGCGCTTTTTAAAGGTAACATTGCTTATAATGACGTCTAAAGCTGGGTTCACTGCGACGTGTTATTGTTTTTCTAGCATTGAACACTGTTATCGAGCAACGCCAGTTTGATGTTAGTATGTACTTTAGGTAAGAGTAGTATTATGTAGTTAGGTATTATGTGTGTTAGGGTAAATAGGTTTTTATTTTTGCCTTGGATTTTACAAAAGTTAATTTGCTTTAAAAGATTTATGACCTTGTTTTGCTCGATTTCTTTTGTTTGCATTTAGACGAACATTCGGTGCGAGGCCCATTGTCTAGTTTTGGGCTTTTACAACTCTCTGCCATAAACGCGTGGCGGCGCGCAGTAAAGGCAATAAACGCATACACTGACGTGGTGACTCACGCACACAGATGTGAGCGGCCACCAGCGACGCGTGCGCCTAGAGTCATCTAGGTATTTTGTCAAGTTTTTGAAAGCCTAACCTCGACGAAGCCTACTCTAATCTAGGTCCTGCAGTAGGTTAATAGATGCATACATAGATAAAGCATATCCAAGACCTAGTTTGCAAAACATTGTGTCTACAATTCACAAGCGTTAGTACCATGCAAGCCTTAAAATCTAGATATATATAGGTTTAGATAGAAGCAATAATAAAAATAGGGTGCGCTAATAAATAAAGAGTTAAATAAATACATGCATAAATGAAAGCCTTAAATCTAAAAGCACTTAATGCATAAAACTTAAGCCTAGAAAGCCGATCAAACTTACAACTAGGTAAAATTCATTGTATTTTATTCTTAATCCTAAGATAATTTGTAAGCAAAGCAGCCTTAAAGTACCCAGGGCCCATATAGATAAGTAAATATAATATTTATATGAGGGAATAAATAAAACAAGTATGCATAAGTCATCCCACGCCGTCGACGTGTACCTGGGATTCCTTATGCAGCATTTATTGACGTCCAACCAATAAAAGAAACTCGAAGTACCATAGCTCTGAAAAGAGCTGTTTGTCTCGCAGACCGGCCGGTGCTCCCATAGTTTAAAGACTTGGGACAAGTCTGACCCAGCGATAACAAGTATTGAAAACGGCCGCATGGACGCGTCTGCTTCCAATGCCGGTCGATCGCTGAGTGGCGCGCGCGGGTTTTTTTTTTTTTTAACCCTATAAAGGGCACCCTCCGGAGGACACGGGGGAGGGAGGTGGTGAATGCTCATGCATAACAGCACGGACCCGGCCGTGCTGCCAATGTGGGACTCACAAGAAGTGCGCCTACCCACTAAACACCACCTTGGGACTGGTTTTGGTCCTAGAGACCCCTAAACCCACATCGGGAGCGACCCCCCTCGAGGCCGAGGAGGGCGCACAGCGGAGCTCCCTAGCGGAGCGTCCGCTTAGAAGAGTTTATATTACAAAACTGCTATGAAAGAGCAGTGCCCCCCCTAGGGGGGACACTGGCAGAGGAGGGGGGCGCGTCTGACTGAGACCGAGCCTCTAAGAGGTGGTTCAGGTCAGACGACAATTTGTCGGGCGGGTCAACGAGTACGTTCCTGGGCCTGCGCACCAGGTAACGTGGGTCCGTCGTGGGCGGAGAGTAAGCCGCTGCTTCGCGGATCAGGGGGTTGGGATGTTCTTCAGCAGTGCTGAAGAACGTCTCTGAGAGGGACCTAATAAATTGCTGCATGGTTGGGATTTCCATGTCCCGATGTAGGTCTGCGTTCCTGACGCACCAGTGAGCGTTCAGTGCCCTACGAATAAAAATGTTCTGTACCCTCTGCAGTCCGTACAGGGCTGAGGGGGACGCGTGAGCGAAGACGGGTGCCGCGTAAGTCATCACGGGACGAATGCAAACCTTATAGAGCGTTCGCTTGTTCCTAGCTGACATCCTACTGTGCCGGCCTATCATGGATGATAGGCGGCCTAGGTAAAATCGGGCTGTCCGGGTCACCTTCCGGATGTGTGGGACGAAAGTCAGGTTCCTATCTAAAATGACACCTAGGTACTTGGCGGATTTTTGCCAGGGGACTGGGGTCCCTAACATGCGAATGGGGGGGTCCTCGCCGAGAAACCGTCCACGCTTGTGTTCAAAACGCACAGCCGTGCTTTTCTCCGGGTTGACCTCGATGCGCCATAGTCTGAACCAGGCTCCTAGCTTATCGACCGCGGGTTGGAGTTTGCGGAGGATACACGACATCTGCCGACTCTTGCAGTAGAGTGCGGTGTCGTCGGCAAAAAGTGACAATTGGACCCCATCGCCGGGAATGGGAATGTCATTTGTGTACGAAATGTACAGGAGGGGGGAGAGCACGGAGCCTTGCGGGACCCCGGCTCTGAGCGGACGGGGGGACGAGAGTACCCCCTCGTGTCTAAAACGGAAGGACCGATCCTTCAAAAAGCTATATATGACGCGGACAAGTCGGTCGGGGAGACCCAGTTCGTACAATTTGTACACGAGCCCTGCGTGCCAGACCTTGTCAAAGGCCTTGGCGACATCGAAGAAGACGGCTACCGTCTTTTCGCGCCTAGGGAAGAAACCACTCAAGATATACTCTACTATGCGGTGGACTTGTTGAGGGCAAGAGTGCCTAGCTCGAAAGCCAAATTGGTGATGGATGATGAGAGGGGGTCCCTCTGACGGGAAGAGGTGGTTTCTCATACGAGTGAGAATAACTCGTTCGAAGAGCTTGCCCATGGCCTTAAGAAGGCTGATGGGGCGGTGGCTAGATGGGACGTTGAGGGGCTTCCCGGGCTTGGGAATGCCTATGACTGTCGCCTCTTTCCATGCGGATGGAAAGTGACAGAGGTCAAAGCAGGCATTGAAGAGAATGGCAAGGAGGGTGAGCACCTGGCCGGGGAAGTTTTTGAGCGCTAGGTTGGCAATACCGTCCGCTCCTGGGGCCTTTTTACGTTTCAGTCTTTTGATAAAAAGCTGAATTTCGTCAGTGGATACCGCGATAGGGTCGTCGGTTAAGGGGAGGGAGGTCTTTTTACGGACCTCCTCCTCAACCTTGCCTATGTGAACTGGGTCTCTATGCTGGACGCTGGGAGAGCATTGAGCCTCAATGCTGTCAGCGAAGCATTCGGCCTTTTCGTCGTCCTCGAAGGCGGTAGTGCCATCGGGACGCATCAAGGGAGGGGTGTGGGTGATCGCGTCAACCCGAAGGGCCCTAGCTACTTTATAGTATGCTACGTGGGAGGGGGAAATGGTCTCCATGAGGTCACCCCAATTGGAGTTGCTCAATTCGGAGAGCCGCGACCGGACTTGCCGTTGGAGGGCGTTTGCACGTTTCCTGTAGGCAGGAGTTGGGTAGAGCGAGGCCCTTCGAAGGGCGGCTCTTTTGGCCCTTATCAGATTTCTGACGTCGAGAGGGAGCTTACGGTCATGGACCGGGACTTGGTGTTCGTTGTCACGGATGGCTGTTTGGATCACATGCGTGAGGGAGTCTACGGCGCTATCTATTTTATCCGTGCTGTCAAGACAGCCGGGTGTGAGCACAAGCGGCGAATCGGGGGCTTCAGCAACGGTGACTAGGGAGGCTTTAACACCGTCCCAGTTAGTGATAGTCTTAACAGAGAGTGTGGAGTGAGTCGGGGGACCTAGCTGGAGCGAGACCGGTCGGTGGTCGGAACCTAGGTCGTCGAGAGGCTCGATCGACCTGAGGTTGAGGCTGACGCCCTTTAAAAGGGCGAAATCTAGCACGTCGGGGGAGTGCGCTGGGTTGTCAGGGTAGTGAGTTGGAGAAAACGGACATAGGACGTCTAATTCCAACGATTCGGTTAGACCGAGAAGGGCAATGCCACCAGAGTTCGTCTGTAGGCAGGTCCAATCCGTGTGTTTCGAGTTGAAATCCCCGAACATCACGGTATGGGGGCCTAGAGCGAGGATGGCTTCGAAATCACTCCGTAAGGGTAGTGTTCCGCTGGGAATATAAATTGAAGCTACTACTAAGGACGGATGTCCCGTCATACCTAGTCTGCAAACAGTGGCTTCCATGTTGGAGAGAGCCGGAGTGGGGACATGGGAGCAGTGAAGGGAACTCTTGTAATAAATGGCAGTGCCGCCGCCTTGACGGCCGTCGGCTCTGTCATTTCTTACGAGAGTAAACTTGGGAATCCTCAGTCCCCGAGTACGGGGCTTGAGCCAAGTTTCCTGCACTAGGAGCAGGTCCACTTCGTTGACTTTAACGAATTCCCTGAGTTCGTGTACATTGCTGCGGAGACCGCGAGCGTTGTACGAAATAAGCGAGACGCCCTTAGGCTTGAGTCGGCCCGTGCTGACGCGCGGGGGTGGGGGAGTGTCCTGAGGGACCGGCATTAGTTAGTTTAGCTATAAACTAACTAACTAAGCAAGACGAGAGAGCATATAACTATGCTCGGCAAGGGCGGCAAGACGCGCGCCGGGGGAGGTCGCGGTGCGCAGCTTGTGCGCCAATACGGAAATCTCCGCCAAATCAATATTTTGAATGGCATCACTGATGACTCTAAGGTCGTCAGCTGTCTGAGACCTGATTGGGGCAGAGGGGGGACAAACCTGAGTGGCCGCTACGGGCCTTGCTGTGGAGGGAGGAGGGATAGGGCGGGGGCCCCATGCTGGGGTTGGAGGAGGGGTGGGTTTCGCACTGGAGCGGCCCAGGGGCGGGAAGGCGGGAGTGTTCAGTGCCGGCACTGATTTCCTCTGGGAGAGGGGGGCCTTTGGGGCCTTGGGAGCCTTAGGGGCGGAGGGGCGGGGGGCACGCGGGCACCCCCGGTAATTGGCCGTATGGCCGGACTGGTTGCACAGTACGCAAGCCGGAGGGACTTCCGAGTCGCGAGTGCGCAAGCACTCCCCGGTGGCGTGAGGCTCTAGGCACTTCACGCATCTGGGAGGAGCGGAGCAGTTTGCCGCCGCGTGGCCATAGAGCTGGCAGCGGTGGCATTGGCCGGGGTGTCCCCGCCTATGGGGCTTTTCAACTTTGATGTTCGAGAGCCCACAAACTGTGGGGACTCCCGAGAAGATGGAGCGGGCTTGGGGGGAATTGGTGAGTATCACCAAGACAAGGGGGAAGGACTTCCCGCGGCTGCTGTGCATGGGATGCACCGCCTCGACGGGATGACCTTGTGAGACAAGGTCGTCCTTAATGGCGTCCTTGGAAAGTTCCATGGGAACGCCTCGGAGCACGGCCCGCACCTTGCGCTCCTCGGGGAGCGCATAGGTGTGATATGGGACCTTGTGGAGAGTGAGGAGCCTAGTCAGGCTCCTGAAGTGGTCGGTAGTCGCGGTCTCGATAACTATGTTATCGGCGTTGTTCCGCGCCCTGAGGTAGTGGACATTATTGTCCTTACATAACTGCCCGACCTTAGTCCATGCGGACTTGTCCCGTAGGTACACGGGAGGAGGGGATTTGGCCTTCGAAGGCTGGGGGGAGGACCGTGAGAACGGCTTCGGTGGGGCGGGAATGTCAATTGACATTAGCGGACGTATAGTATCCGTGGAGGAGGGGGGCGCGGAGACCGCGGGGGAGGGGGCGGCGGGAGCCGCGGGGGATGGGGCGGCGGGAGCCGCGGGGGTGGGGGGAGTCCTCTTCGAAGAGGCTAGCTTGCGCTGCCTCTTCTTCCTGGACGTAACAGTGGTGAAGTCACCGGTGACGGTGTTCACCTCCGAGGAGGAGGAGGGGGAGGAGCAGGAGCTCCCGGGCCGCTCGGAACGCGAGATGGAGCGCTTCCTAGTGCGGGACGTGGCGGAGCCCGAGATGGACTCGGTATCCATCGGAGACGGGGAGGGGAGGATCACGGGAGAGGCCGGGATAACGGTGGGGGCAGGGGGGGACTCAGGAGAGTCAGAGATGGCAGCGGGGGCGGGGGAGTCGGGGGAGTCGGGGATAGCGCCCTGCACTTCATTGAAAAATGACTGTACTTCGTGATCAAGCGCCCGACTTGTCACGAAGTTAAGGAGCAGAGAATAGCTCCATTTATTTGCCATAGTGGCGGACGGCTCCCCTGCCAGTGGCAGGGGAGCGGGAGATAACGTGAGTTTAGACGTAATGCCTAGCAATTACGTTACAAGAAAATAGAAAAAAAAAAAAAATAAAGCAAAGCGGGGAGTAATACCTAGTATAGAACCTAGGCACTTACTTGAGCAATCCGGCAGGACGGAGCACTCGAACTCTGAAAAAGAGAGAAGAGTGTATTAGAATACAGTACGCAAAACTCGCCGGCAATGCACGGGCGCACTGTGCACGCGAGCGAGTGGCCGACAGCGGAGAGGGACGCGCGATGCGACCGCTCTCGACGCTGGTAAACGAACTGATTGGCGCGCGCGGGCTGGCGCTTCGACTTTTATGCAAATCCCTTGAGTAAGTCTTCTACGTTTAAAATTTGCACGTAAATTAAAATTTAAGAACGTAGTTTGATTAAGCGTGTTTTGTTTAGTATATTTGTAAAATTTGATGATGATCGGCCTACGTTTACTAGGAGAAAATCGATGTTAAAGTTTGTATGGAGAAACTTTAGAGGCTTATTTCAGCACTTTAATTTGGAAAATTTTACAAAAATGTACGTTGTTTACGTAAAGAATGTTAATATCTAGTGAATAAGCTAAAAATATCTGAAAATTGTTACATTTTTCTACCAATTAAAGCTGTTCAAAGTTTGCAATGTTTAAAGCCTAATATCTTCAAAGTTATAATTGGAAAATGCAAATAAATGGTTTTATACTGAAGAGTTCATGAAAACAAACAAATGTAAATAGGTATAATGTTAATTTTTTATGTATTTCATGGAAAAAAAAAGTAGTGTTGAAAGTTCGTAGTACATTTTGCTCAATAACTCCCAAACTGTTAAAGTTAGCGTAATGAAACTTACACCATTGGAATTGTGAACAAATTTTCTTTCGAATTGCATACTTTTAATCAAAGAAATCTAAATGATGTAAATTCAAACTTTGTATTGAATAGTTAGAACGGTGCGGCAGCGCTATCTCGCTCTCGCGTTTTTGTGAGCCACACCTATTATGTTCATCTCGTTACAACAACACCAAGCTACGATTGTATTTTTCTGCATAAATTGAGCGCATTTTTTATTGTCAGTCAGTCGTTCTACCGCCGCGCTCTTCAACACTCTTGTATACCGTATACCGTGTGCCAATATACGTCTGAAATCGACATCATCGTGTTTTTCACTGGACCTGCTATGCCACCCTGCACCTGAAATCCCCTACAAACACGTTATTCTAACTAAGAATGGGCGTGGCCTAAATGTTTAGTAAAACAAAGACACGCAAACTGTTATCCGAGAAGGACAGAAAACGTATACATATATAGTAAGATGTTAGAAAAACACAATAACAGATAGCAGTGGACTCGGCTTAAGTTTAAGTTTATTTTAAAACTTTACAATTACCTACTTAAGTGGTGATTTCTTCTTCTTCTTCTTCAGGCTATATAGTCCACTGCTGGACATAGCCTCCCCTAATGAGCGCCACAGCGCCCTGTCAGCTTGCCGCATCCAGCATCTGCCGGCAGTTTTTCTGAGATCGTCATCCCACCTGGTCGGTGATTTCTTGGGTCTCAGTAAATATTAGAGATATCAGTTTTTTGTACTAAGGTGAATATACAAATACTTGGTTGAGCAAATGCCGTGAGTTTCGATTGCATGAGAGGCCGAGCTATTTGCGGGCAGGCGCCCTTGCAGGTCGCGTGTGACATACGAACTCACACTCGAGTAAATACTACAAATTATAAAGACTTTTTGCTCTTCAAGCATATGAAAAACATAGCTAGTCTACTATTTATTCCGAAAAAGTTATAATCATGATTGAGTGACGCCGCGAAGGACCGCCCTGCTCTAGTTTGATAAGCTGATGTAGAGCGCGTTTGATATCAAGCTCATACTAAGTAAGCCGATTTTAGATGACTTTTCGCAACTTTTAGAAATACAATCAAAGTCCAGAAATAGAAAATAAGGTTTGGTATTTTTTGAATCAATAAAATGAAGCTGTGGAGTGAAAGACGAGTTTAGGAGTTTCTAAAAATCAGCTATACCGTTGGTACTAGCTGTCATGGAATGGCAGTCCTTAAGTCATGTCAGAGGCCTTCTGACCATCTTGATAAGTTTTGATAGTAAGGCCCGCTACTGCCTTACAATCCTCCACCAACGCGGTCTTGGACCCCGTGATGGAGTATGGCTAAAACTTCCTGCGATGCAGAAAGAAACCCCTTTTCCAGCATCGGGAGCATACAAAGGTTTGTAATAATGCCTAAACTGCTTCGCTGATTTTCATAAATTATTTTGTGTATATTCGCTAGGTCTGAGAATCGGTCGTAGATTAATTAGTATGACGAATGTTTGCCCACAGAGACACAACGCAATCACTTGTCCTGATCCCCAACTAGGATACCATGTAATATGGTAGGACATTACAAATATGGAAATGTACCCTGACTTATACAAAACGGGCGGCCTCCAGTGAAAAACGAACCCATGACCTCCGACATGATAATCAGATGTGTTAGTCAGAGCTTCTTAACCACTAGCCGACTGTATTCTTATGCTAAGAAATATCAGTGCAACTTATTTTTTTGTGTACATTATGAACAGTATTTATATCTATGTATCCAAAGCCGCTCTAAAGTAATAAATAAAAGAAAACATAAGAATATTCTTAACAAATAACACAGCAGTTTGGCGACATTTGTAAATGCAGAAATGTAAAGGTTTTTTTTGCTATGAATAAAAAAATGTTAAAACCTAACATGAAATGTTTATAAAGATACACTACAATAATTATTATTGGCGGTCTTACAGAAGGAACGTGGGACGGGGCCGCGGAAAAGACGCGACACATTGTATGAAGTCGCGTCCTCGTCCCATCCTCTGCTGTACAATTTGTATGAAAAGTCTTTTGCGCGTCATTTCCGCGTTCTTCCTGAATGACCGCTGGCTTAGTGTTCTCTATATCTACCTGAAAAGTCCATCTGTCTTTACTTATTTTGTGGTGATGGGAGTTAGAACCTCGTGGAGCTGAGGAAACGTTCCACTGGGGACGGAAATAGAGCCGTGATTCGTGCAATGTCGATCAGCGACGGCGATCGACCCGATTAAATAGTCCCAAGGCGAGCGGCTAAACTTGTCAATACCTAATTGATCTCCAAGTGCAGAGCTAGGGGCGTGTGCATGTGTGTGTATGTGTAGTTTGCGCTGAGTAGAACTTTTATAAACACAACGTTATTTTTATAAATGCGCAATTCTGATACACTCTTACCAGAGTTCGTGTTGTACAAAAATCGATATGAGTTCTTCCCAGATTAATATTTTTCGAAATATAATGTGTTATACGAAATATCATGTTCGCTCTTTATGAACTCAACCAACGTTGCAGCCTTATTAACGCAATTAAATTTAATTATTTTTACATACATACATACATACATACATACATACATACATACATACATACATACATACATACATACATACATACATACATACATACATACATACATACATACATACATACATACATACATACATACATACATACATACATACATACATACATACATACATACATACATACATACATACATACATACATACATACATACATACATACATACATACATACATACATACATACATACATACATACATACATACATACATACATACATACATAACCTCACGCCTGTATCCCAGTGCGGTAGGCAGAGACCAGGGACTGCCACTTGCCACGATCCTGACAGATCACCTTCGCTTCATCAACGTTCATAAGTCCCTGTATGCACGCACACCTGTTCCAGGAATTTTTTATCTTACCCTTTGCTAATATATCCCCTATCTGGTCCATGTATGTCCGCCTGGGACGACCCTTACCAACCCTTCCACTCACTAATTGTACACGCTCGTACATATAACGTGCCCGGCTTGAAGATTATTTAGCCTCTTTGCTGATATACTTCACCTGCGCGCCCCCGCGCGGCTCGCCAGCGAATCACTCTGCAAACGTCACTCGCAAACAACGCACGCTCGAATATTTTACTTTAAACAATTTTGTAAATTATTAATAAAATATCCATTTAACGCAAAAGAAGAACTCTTCATTCATGTCAGCGTAGACATTTGGCGACCGTAAAGATAAAAATTCTGCAATCTTCTGAAAACATACAAATTCGACGAAAGTTGCGGCCAGCGAAGCGAACCGACATCAAGACTATGTCGCCATTTTGCGGAGTCATCTACTAACTTGGGACCACGGAACAAGGACCAAAGCGCTGCTGCCAGGGCACCTTCACGCACTGATCTGCATTTAGGAGGTCTATCCCGAGGGAAGTCAGCCCAATTTTCCTTCTATTTTCCTACCAAGTCCCCTACATTCAACCTCAGCCATTCCTTCTATTTGTGCGCACGGCATTCTGGCTTCTCAGCGTTAGGTCTATTTTTTCTACCTAATCAAGCTTGATCTGCAAGACTATTTGCTATTCGCCCACCTATTTCTTCATGACTCATTCATCTGAAGTTCTTTCAGCCTAAGCTATGTGCCTCATTACGTAAAAAATACGTAAGTATAAGCCACACTTGCATCGCCAGCGTTAGGTCTAGTTATCCTAATCAAGCTATTTCGAGCAAGTCTATTGAGCTATACGTCTATCCTATTTCCAAGCACTATTATTGCCGAGTTTCTTACTCTTCATAATCGAATTGCCACAGTCTAAACTTACTGTCTATTCCAATCGATTAGCATTTTTCTTATCAAAACTTATTTGCCTAAACCTCACGCCTATTCTGCGAAGGTTTCACAGACTCGTCAGTCTGACCCAATAATATTTAAAGTCACGGTTGACAAAGCATTTTTCTTTAGTTGTTTCAAAGAAATTTGCCGAACATTTTCAGCAAACCCTGCGAGGCACCGCGGCGCTCGACGCTGCCTAACGTGCTCCCGGCTGAACCTGGGAACTCCGCCCGCAGACGGGTTTGAATCTGCACATTTACCTATTTAGTTCATTGTTATTCTGTAGATTTGATCGACGTTTTACCTTTGACAAAATGACTGATCCCAAGAGCTCTAGTCAGAGTAATCCAGCGTCCGCTATGGAGTTGACGACATTAATAAAGCAACGCGGTATTATTAAAGGTCGTCTTACCAAATTCTCCGATTACTTAGCTACTTTATCTGGTTCAGGCGAAATTGATTCAAAGAAATACAAAGAACTCGAAATGAAGGTAGAAACGGTTCGATCGCCTATGAGCGTTTACGATAATTTACAGAATAAAATCGACATATTACATTCTGATTCTGACGAACAAGTCTGAGAGAGGGATTCAATGGAGAACCGATTTGTCTCACTTTTGTCGCTGGCACAAGAAATTATCGATTCATCACCAAGCAAACCAAAGTCTGCTTTAGGCAATGACGATCAAGCTTCGGTGTATAGTTGTCAATCGAACCATTTCAATTCCATCAAACTGCCTACTATCGCGTTACCTACGTTCGACGGCAACTACTTAAATTGGTTAGAGTATAAGGATACATTTGAGTCGATGATCAACAGCAGTGATGTTATACCGCCTATAAACAAATTCCACTATTTACGTGCATCCTTAGAGGGAAGCGCATCCCTGGTAATTAAATCCATAGAGTTTAGCGCACGAAATTATGCCACGGCCTGGGATTTGTTATGCCAACGGTATAACAACACGAACATACTAATGAATAACCACTTGAAAGCCTTGCTTGGCATCGAGTCTATGGTAAAAGAATCTTACAAAGCTTTACGGTTCATCATTGACCATGTTTCCAAGCATCTACGTGCTCTAGATAACCTAGGTCAACCTACGGATAAGTGGGATGCCCTTATTATTTATATAGTTTCGACTAAACTAGATATCAAAACCAGCAGAAAATGGGAGGAATTTAAATGCAATACAAAGGAATTGCCTACATTAAGACAATTTTATTCCTTCCTGCGAGGTCGTGCTGATGTGCTCGAGACTGCCTACAACAATCGTGTTGACAAAAGTGACTATTTCAAAACGAACCCTAAGGACACTAAGTCCCAGTCTTCCCCTCAAGTAAAAAGTTTTGTTGTTTCAGTTAATAAAAAACAACACAATTGCCTTCTATGCAAAGATACACACTATTTACACCAATGCCCCAAGTTCAAAGAGATGAGTGTGTCAGATAGGCTTATTCAAATAAATAACTTGCATGTATGCAAGAACTGTTTCCGTGGCGGTCACACTGCAGTTCAATGTCAATTAAGAGGTTTATGTCGCCTATGTCGAAAGAAACATAACACTCTCTTACACACGAGCTCACCTACTACCGCGGACACTAACAACGCCCAACCCTCTACTTCCTCCTTACATGTCTCGCTCCCTGCTGTATCCGCAGGTCAAGTATTGCTATGTACGGCGCTTATCGAAGTCGTAAGTAATGAGAAATCCTATACGGCCCGAGCTCTACTGGACATGGGCAGTCAATCGTCCTTTATGACGAGTGCCTTCAAAAAGAGGATAGGGTTGGCTAGCGAAAAGACAAATCCCATTAATATTTGCGGGATCAACAATGCAGCTTGCAATATAACAGAGACCTGTCGTCTCACTATGACTTCAAAGGTGAATCCATTTACTTTTGAAGCAAATTGCCTGGTAGTGCCGCAAATAACAGGCCTACTACCCAATATAAACGTCGACGTTTCTAATTTAAACGTCCCTACTCATGTCAAACTTGCAGACCCTACTTTTCATCGCCCTGCTGAGATAGATATCATGCTAGGTGCAGATGTCTACTGGACCATAGTTGGTTCCAGTACTATTAACTTAGGTGTTCGTAATCCAATCTTACTGGACTCTAAATTAGGATGGTTGGTTGCTGGTCCTATTAGTAATGATCAGACACCATCGAAAGTCCATTGCAATTTCAGTCAAATTACTTGACTCATTTGAGAAATCATGGGCTATTGACAATTTGTCACCCACGAAAACCTATTATACTGAAGTAAAACTCAGTCAGTCTCATTTGTATAAGACACAAACCACATTTAACATCCATTGGTCTAACCTACTAAAAGAATTTTACAAACTCTATGTAACAAAGCTCGAGTAGCTCCAGTAAAACCACTGACAATACCACGCCTAGAATCGTGTGGTGCGCTGTTAGGCGCAGCTTATGGATCTGGCGTCGAGAGGTACTAACCCTAATATTTAACGTCTTCTCTTTTCTGGTGGGAAGGGCCATTGTCCTTCAAGTCAGATCCATGCTAATGGCTTAAACAAACAATTATACTCGTACGTAGAAATAATGATCTGTATAAAATGTATAATGTTGTGTGGGAACTAATGAAAATATTTAATCCCATTTACCAATTATTCTAATGTGAATTTGTGCCTACAACATTCTATTTATAAATAATTATAACGTGAGTACAACAAAACAGACTGGATCCTAAATACAGCCGATTTAAGTTATTTTTTGACCCTACTAGTCAACTGTTGCTAATCAGAAACCTACTCAGATGAAATTAAAGCTATAAAAATGGAAAAATTGTGGACTCGAAACACTACACAATGTTAACAATGCATAACTAACACTTGCGCTTGTTTCATGCGGACCTCCAACTGCTCGCTTCTGTTGAGAGTCTGGTCGATAGCTGGCAGCTATCGAGCACGCATTACGATTAAGAAGTAGGTGTGTACTTGTAGTTTGTATGCGCCTGAAAGGTTAGCGGCGTCGATATGGCAGGTCAATTCATGCTTTAAAGTCGTAAATGACAGCGTAACCGTATTTCGAAACGTTACTTGTGTTTGTTTGTGTGCCTAACTACCAAAACGGTACACCTAGAATTTGTAAGCGGCCTAAGCAAGGATGTATTCATCTTGTCACTTCGTAGATTTGTTTCGAGACGATATTATGGCACTTATTTTAAAGGTGCAAACAATGAACTGAGTAGGCTTCTCAGGTCCAGTTGTCTATCCATTGCGCTTTTCACTTATGATGAGGGAATCAAAGTTATGTTCACTCCTCCCGCCTACTTGCCTCATTTTGGAGGTATCTGGGAGGCCGGCGTCAAACCTATCAAATATAATCTTGAGCATATAGTCGTTAAAGTTTCCCTAACGTTTGAGGAGCTAGCAAATCTGATCGCACAAGTGAAACCTATATTAAGTTCACATTCATTCACTCCTCTCTCGTCTGATCATATGATCCAACTTCTGTGACCCTGGGCACTTCCTGATCGGGCGGCCTCTCCTCTCGCTGCCATCCACACCTGTCACGATAAAGCGCCCTAATGGATACGAGCGCATTGAACAGCTCAGGCAGCAATACAATGTGTGTCTTACCGAACAGTACTTCAGACGAGCCTAGTCAAGATTCAGCGACGACACCATCACCAGCTTTATAAGTCAAGCCTACCAAAGATATTGAAAGCTCCGCTTTCAACGCCCCGGAGTATGTACACGCTCGTACATATAACGTGCCCGGCTTGAAGATTATTTAGCCTCTTTGCTGATATACTTCACCTGCGCGCCCCCGCGCGGCTCGCCAGCGAATCACTCTGCAAACGTCACTCGCAAACAACGCACGCTCGAATATTTTACTTTAAACAATTTTGTAAATTATTAATAAAATATCCATTTAACGCAAAAGAAGAACTCTTCATTTATGTCAGCGTAGACACTAATTATTTTTATTAATTGTAAATATAAAATGTTTACTTAATGTACCTACGTCAAAGTTGCTAGTTTCACAATTAATAGATTATGTAGAGAAGTAACTAACGAAGAAACGGCACAATTAGCAAAAAATAAGATTTGTCTCAATGAAAAATGGAGCAAAGGTTGTCAGAAATAAAATCGGAAAACAAAAATTTATTTTAACCTAAAGTATTTACACCCGGTTTGTTGAACTTCTATGTATAATGTTATCTGCTGTTGTCGGTTCAAGTGGTAGCTGAGTAAAAGACAGCGAAATTAACTCCGCTTTTTCATACATCATCTTTAGTATACAATACATCAATTAATATAAGTACTTACTTAACAAGATCATATATATTTAATATATATATATATATATATATATATATATATATATATATATATATATATATATATATATATATATATATATATTACGGACATATTACACAGATCTCGTTAGCCCTATACTAAGTACAACTAAATGACTTGTGTTATAGGTGCTAACTAGACGATAGATTTAATACAATAAATACATAGATAACATCCAAGACCCGAGACACACTAGAAAAGTTCGTTTCCTAGTTTGACCCGGCCGGGGATCGAACCCGAGACCTTCCGTTTTACAGTCAGCGTGCTAAACCGCTGCGCCACCGAGGCCGTCAAATATGCTTGAACCAACAACGTGCTATTCAAATACACTGGTGCGTTCAGTGCATGGATGGGTGACCGTCTATGACTAACGCTAGTGGCATTTTTGCGAGCGATCCCGTGCTTCGCAAGGCACGTTAAGCAGTTGGTGCCGGCTGCCGTCGACAGATAGAATTCGTTAAGTCAAGTCACCTTAGGGCGGCTTGAAAACTTCTGTCAGTAAGACCAGCCACTAGTCTTGCAAGCCTTCACCAACCGGGACTTGATTCCTGTGGTGGAGTAAGGCCCATACCTTCCTCAGGGAAGAGACCCGAGCCCCTCGGTGGGCACATAAAGGGTTGATGATTTTTATTTTTTATTTTATTCATTAGGTACACCAACAGCAAGCACGCAAACATGATAAAGCTTATAAGCTAAAAGTGACTTAGGGCTGGCGATTATGCCAATTAAAGGTATACACAGCATTTTTAGACTAACATATACGCAGACAACTAGAAATGTAATATTACAATACGGTGATAATATAGATGTTATTACCACGTAAGATAAGAATTTTTAGATATTAGAAATTAATTTAGACTTAAAAATGCCAAGGCTGTCTTGAAAAATATCCAAATTGAATTTACTCCAGCACTCGTTATAAGTTCGGAGCATCCTATTTAATGGTGATGAAGAGTTAAATTTCTGATATCATCAAAAATATTCATAAGGTTAGCCGAAAAAGGAGGGACGAAGAAGCTAGACCTACGAGTCTTTGGGCGTCCGAGACTGCAAGACTACTATAGTCCGCCTCTAATGTGCGGAGTCAACTTAGTTTTCTGACTTCAGCCTCCGTGAAATCATATTTTCTTATCAATTCGCTCGACTTCATAAATTGCGCCTTTAAACGTGGAGTTTCTTTGTTAGTTTCTTCTCCATATAGTCTATGATTAGTTATTATAGATTTATCTTTCAATAGTCAACGCACTTTTATTATAGAGAGTTTCGTTTATTTATGTTATTTCTATTCCATTATTTCTAATTTCTTTCTCTAAGGAGCCTTTTAGTGATTGCCAGTGTAAAAAAATATTCGTGATCGATAAATTGGGAAAAGTCTACATTGTTACAGAATAATTTTTACTCACTTAATTATTACGCATTTAGACTGCGTAAAAGTGGCCGCAATGAAGACGATTACTTATACACAACATGGGTCAAAACAATATTGTAAATTGGCATAAATACCTACACGAGAAGATCCAAGCTCTGAATGATACAAAAATTCCTTTAATTACATATACATGTCCTTTGTCGATTGAGAGTGGAAGATAAGTAGAGAAGTAATTAAACAAACGTTACTTGTGGTCGATATCGCTGTCGAAGTGAAGTGCAGTGTGCCAGATAACGGACAGATGTGGCTGGGTGTAGTGCGGGCGAGGAGTGATGGTGTGATCCTCGCAGACACTTTTCTACGCCTAGTAAGCCAACATGATTGACAACATAATGATACAACTTCCTCCGCTTCAGCCCATTAAGGATACTTAATTACGTAATGACGAAGTCAATCACGTTGGAGAGAGCACCGCCGGCGACAGAACAATTTAGTAGATACAATAGACGTGTATGCAATATACCGCTTTAATAGCAATATGTGGCTCTACATCAGTAGTTACCAATCATTTGTCGACCAAGGGATACTTTGATTGTCAGCAAGGATCACAAGGAGTGTGATTACAAATTGTGAAACTGATAGTACAACAGAAGATAGTTCGGGCTCGCCCGCCGTCAGAGACGAGCAACCGAGGACGCGAGCTCCGTCTCTACTCACCATAATTAAGCTCTGCGAATCAGTGCGAAACCAGGTCGGACTCATCCGACAAGAAGCCTAGTAAGTTGATTCGGTCAAAAATCAAATAAGAAGATAGTTCGTTGAATTTTTTTTAGCCAACCCTTCATGAATATATTCAGCCAAATCATTGCACGCATATGGCTTTTAAAATCTCAATTTATTGACAACCAATACATGAGAGCCCACGAGTCACTCTTTTCCAGTTCAACTCCTCGCGCTACACAACATAGTGCAACTTTAATGTCCATGTTCTGCCTACAGTACACCAGTCAATTTAAGACGACCATAACGTAACTGAATAGAGTGCACTAAGTGCACTGATGGAAAGGTTAACTTGTTGTGGGCTGTACTAAGCTCGAAGTACCCAATGGAGCTAGGTGGTACGCCAGTTTGAACTCATTTAACACTGTTGAATTTTACACAGCGGACGGCCGCATTTCATGGAACAAAAATAATTATGATATGCTATGTCATTCGATGTAATTCAATGCAGTCAATATCGATTCGATGTCGGATTTATACAGAATTAACCCACAGATTAACAAGTAATTGACTGTCTATTAAGTTTAATGTAATTCTGAGTATATATACTTTGTGAATCAGTCTGTGAGATGTATTATTTTGTATTTTGTGTCTTAATTACTTATTTAATTATGGATCTCGGTTTAAAATAAAATCATTTCATTCATTCATTCTGAATGATTAAATTAGTCTTATATTGAGTTTTTACAAAATGTCGCTATTATTGGAAATGTTGTTATAATAAAATATGTATGAACTGGAATTTAATCAAACGCTGCCCAGAAAACAGATTTCCTGATCCGGGCCCTTCGCCGTCGACCGCACTACACTCACGCACCACACACACTTAGGTACTGACAGCACATGTACCAAATAAGATAAGCCCATCGGAGTAGTACAAGATGTAAGGATGAAGTCAGTCATGTTAGTGCCTAGAGTTATAACGGCCAGCGTCTGATACGTGACTCATTACTGCTGAGTACTTTCTTGTTCCCAGTACCTATTTTTATGTTCCAGGAAACGCAATGTGAAGACGGGTGCATAAAGCTAGGCTATGCTGTATCTCCTGTATAGGTACACAGCGTGTATTCCGAAAACATAGAGATTTTTTTCTTTCCACTCCTATGGGGAAGTTATTGTGATTGTGATAACAGGTCACATTATACAGTTCCGCCTAGTGTAGGATCCACAGCCTTGTTATCTTTTAAAAATGTTTAATGGTTATAAACCCTTTTTACTACATATATTTTTTTTTTGTAAAATCAGTTCCTATTAACTAGTACAACCCCCCTCGTACCCTCTCTCGGGTGTACATAAAGGATCTTATATAGCTTGTATTATAGCTTGAACATACACATTCACCATTTGACATGTCGTCATAGTGACATATCATTTTTTGATCTTAACAAATTTGTTAAGAATTACTTTTTGACGCGAGATACTGTGTACCTCACGAAAAATAGTCGACGTAAGTTAGCTACTTTGTTAGCTTACAATATTTTTGACTCTGTGGTTATAGGAATTATAACACAACCTGATAGGAATGACAACCGTGTTACTAGTATTAGTAATAATTCAACAGCGGGCTCAAACACACAGTCAATGGCTTTAAACTGCCATCGCAGACAAAGGAAAACCCTAAGTTAGGTATCAATTTAGTTGCACAAAATATACAGGGTTTTTCCGGCAAAGACAATTTAATTGAACTATTTTTAGCAGATTTCAATGTAGATATTTTGTGTTTAACAGAACATTGGCTGAAACATTCTGAAATGTCATTTACTTTAAAAGACTATTTAGCAGCAAGCACTTTTAACCGACAACACTCAATAAGAGGAGGTTCAATGATCTTTGTCAAAAGTAGTTTGAAAATGAAAGAAAGAAAAGATATTGTCAGTCTATCTGTTGAACGTTTAATTGAGATATCGTGTGTGGAATTGGATAGGTATATAGTTATGTGTGTTTATAGGCCGCCACAATCAAATTATAATGAATTTGAATTACTTATGGAGGATGCCTTAAAACGCCTATTCAGTACTACGAAGAGCATAGTGGTGTGTGGGGACTTCAATATAGATTTCTTAGTTCAAGGTCCACTTAAAACTAAACTCGCAAGCCTTTTCAGGTCATATAATTTAGATAATTTATTTACAGAACCCACTAGGACAACTGCTACTAGCGCTACCTGCATAGATAATGTCTTTTGCAATTGTGAATATTTAGAAAAAGAAGTCATACATAAATTACAGTCGGACCATAGCGGGCTATGGGTAGTCCTACCGTCAGTACTGGAAGCAAAAAAATGCAATGAATTAAATTGTAGGCCAATAACAGAGAAAAAAATTGAATTATTTAAAAAAAATATAAACATAAAGTTAAATTCGTTGAATTTCGATAGCAATGATCCGAATACGTTATATCAAGTATTGTTTTCAACCATATCAAAAGAATTTGAACTTGTTTTTAACGTAAAAAAAATTACAGAGTTAAAAAGCGGGTTTTCAGAATGGGCAACGCCAGGTATATATAGAAGTAGGAAAAGGCTTTATGAATTGTATGAAGAAAAACAATTCAATCACGATCCGACGTTCAAAGAGTACGTAAAAAAATATTCAAAAACTTTTAGACAAACTTGTTTAACAGCCAAATCGATAAGTATAAGTAAAAAAATTATGGCGTCTACTAATAAAATAAAAACAGTCTGGCAAGTAATTAACAAAGAAACAGGTAAAACGAGACCTAAGGACCAGGGATTTGCGTTGAAGATCGAAGGTAAGTTAGTTAATTCGAAGAAGGACATAGCAGAAATATTTCAAACTTTTTTTAAAAACATGCCACTGCATATAACGGCTAGCTTAAATTCTTCCTCCCAATTAGCCGATACCTTACTTTTGGAAAGTACAAATCCATGTAAAGTTGACTTCCAATTCTCCCATATAACTACCTTAACTATTGTCAAAACATTTAAAGAGTTAAACTTAAAAAAGACTGAAGATTTGTGGGGGTTATCGGTTAAATTAATATCCACTATAATCAATATTCTAGCACCTTACCTTGCTTTGATTTTTAATAAATGTGTTGACCAGGGAACCTTTCCTAATCTATTAAAGTTAAGTAAAATCGTACCCTTGTTTAAAACTGGTGATAGTGAAGATCCAAATAATTTCAGACCTATAGCAATACTGCCGGTGCTAAGTAAAGTTTTTGAGAAAGTAATATTACATCAATTGCAAACTCATTTTAGTATAAATAAGCTCTTCCATAAGAAACAGTTCGAGTTTACAAAAGGCCGCTCAACGACGGAAGCAGGCATAGCGTTAGTAAAGCATATCTTTGAGGCGTGGGAAGAGTCGCAGGATGCCATTGGGGTTTTCTGTGACCTTTCTAAGGCGTTTGACTGCGTTGACCACGAAACACTTCTCATAAAATTGCACCGATATGGTTTAAGTAATAAATCACTAAGTCTTCTTCGATCTTACTTAACAGACAGAACTGTAAAGGTTGATATTAATAGAGTTAAATCCTCGGGTTCTGATGTAAAAGTAGGAGTCCCTCAAGGTTCTATACTGGGTCCGTTCCTTTTTTTGGTATACATAAATTATTTGCCCTACCTAGTAGAAAAGCTTTCGCAGATAGTGTTGTTTGCAGATGATACTTCCTTAATTTTTAAAGTAAAGAGAGGTATAAGTAATGTAGACGATGTAAACAATGCTTTATCTACTATTCTAAACTGGTTCACTATAAACAATCTGATGCTAAATGCAAAAAAGACAAAATGCATCAAATTCTCACTACCCAATGTTAAAAATGTTGACACGAGTTTAAAAATATCTGGTGAGAGGCTAGAGCTGGTAGAGTCCACGCTTTTTTTAGGTATAACGATAGACTCAAAACTGCAATGGGGTCAGCATATTGGAAAACTGTCGGGTCGGTTGAGTTCAGCAGCGTTTGCAGTCAGAAAAATTAGACAACTTACAGACGTGTCGACGGCGAGGCTGGTCTATTTTAGTTATTTTCACAGTGTCATGTCGTATGGTTTGTTATTATGGGGACGGGCAGCAGATATAGAAACCATATTTGTCTTGCAAAAAAGAGCAATAAGAGCTATTTACAACTTAAACAGTAGAGAATCGCTAAGGGAGCGTTTTAAAGAAATAGGCATTCTTACACTGGCTTGCCAATATATATTCGATAATATAATGTATGTCCGAAAAAATATAACAATGTTTAAATTAAATAGGGACGTTCATAACGTAAACACAAGGAATAGAAACAAGGTTGCTTGTACTAAATCCCGATTAGCCAAGGTAGGCACATCATTTGTAGGTTACTGCGTTCGTTTTTACAACAAAATTCCAGAACGTGTTCTATGCTTGTCTGAAAATAAATTTAAAACTTTCATTAAAAATTCGCTATGTAAAAAGGCATATTATAGAATAGACGACTATATAAACGATCCTAATCCGTGGTAGTAAACCAATTCCACCGCGATTTTATTGTTAAGTATAACTAAGTATAACATATATTTTATAATACAAGTGTGTACAGACGACGTGATTGCATATTAATAACTATATGATACCTTATATAACTGACAAAAACTTAACTGCAAGTTTGCTAAAGGTCATTCGAATGGTAGCGTGGTGTTCGGGTCATCTATCTCCCTCCAAAATGGTTGAGACTGATGATGGCTGAGCACTGCGTTATGCTCGTGAACGAGTGCTGTTCGTGTGTCTGGCCGCAGCACTTATGTTTTCCCCTATTATTGTGAGACATTTGACTAATGCTTTGGCATTTGGGGTTGTTAATGGCAGTCATGAAATCTTATTAGGTTTACATATGGCAACTGATTTATTTGGTTTTAAGATGATTTGAGAAAAGATGGTCAGAGTGGAGTTTTTTTTTTTCCGCTGCCTTTTTCTCCACTACAATACGGCCCGAAGGCGGCGGCTTACACTTTACATTGTACATTGACATTCAGCAAATAGAATGTAAATTCTTTACGTTGAAATAAAATTATTTGAATTTGAATTTGAATTTGAATTTGAATTTGATCCTTTGAGAAGAATAGTTAGGTACGCCTGATATAGACCACTGGCTATATTACGCTGAGGTTAGTCATTTGAGATCGCGTTTCAGAACACAATGAGAGAACAAGGTCCCGACAATTAACGGACGATTAAAATGGTTTTCCAATGACGACGGAGGCCGCCGTGCGCTTAACAAACTCAGCCCGCGCCGGCTCGGCCGGCATACTCTGAGTAATTAATGTAATTCCTGGTTTAGGTACAATAAAGAATTCTATCTTTAGTGCACCTATACCAGAAGTTTATTGATAGATAATCCATACTCTACAAATTGTAAATTGTTACTTCAAGTTATTAATTATGTCGAAACCACGTCAATCTTTACATTTTAGTTGCAAAGTCGACCGGAACGTTACTGCTACTTAGTTAAAAAAACAGTGATTGTCGATGCACTTCGACTGTACTTTCGAAGCACATAATTGCACTTAAGAGTCTACAATACTTTGCAAACTGGTTATTCCCTTTTATGATAAAACGGCTAAACAGACTTATTATGAAATTTCACATGCAGACTCATCCGACTGAAATCATCTGAATGATTTCTCACTTTGATTCAAAGTAATATGGGAATTGAACGGACTCTCGATTACAAGCACTGCCATTGCGCCATCAATGAACCTCATAATTGTGCTAATTCCGACTTCTAAAGTCGGTATGTTATCTTGTGTAAATGAGTTCGAATGAATAAAAGCCTTGTAAAGTATGCACACAGCACATCAACGCTAAGTTACATCCATGCAATATACCTCGTTGCATAACGGGCGAATTCACAACTCAAATGTAAAGGTAGGTACCTACTTTACCTTACAGAACAACAAAATAAAATTGAACTGCTGTTGACTTCCGTCACCTAAAATATTTGGATGAACTAATCGCTTTACTTACCTGTCCTAGACATCGATGGCGATATTGCGTCATTAGTACCTACACTCGATAGACCATTATACCTTGTGCACTCTATTGGGTTATCTTCTACACATAATTATATTGTGATATCTTCAGGTAATTAGATGCATTACAGATGAATTTGAAAGTTTATAAATGGACCGATTGTCGACTGTACGTCAGCAAATTAAATGAAATAATATTGAAAGATGAAGATTCAACGGTCCCGTGACAGTTAAGACTTATGATAAAATTTCATTCATAGTATAATTCCACCTCAGAAGCATCTTAGCCGATTAAACAAAAGTACGATCGAAAAGCACCGCTATGTGCCGGTGGGAAATTACTCGAGTGGTTTTATATGAAGGTACCCAATGTAACCATAAATTAGTACTTAGTGCCAACTGTGGGTTGTATTATTCACGACCTAGCCATTGGAATTGGCGTTGCCATCAATTGTAACTCACATTTCAGTAAAGCGCAGAAATTGCTTTTAAACGACCTGAACAGAATACGAGCTCATAATGTGTGTTTGTTGGTATAGTGAGTTAGAGATCGATCGGTGCGCATCGCAACACTCAGCGAGGCTATAAAAGCTGCCATTCGCGCCGTCCGGCGAACTTCTCAATATAGTCCATCGTTTAGTCGTAAAGCGGGCGTCGAGTTGCCGCGTCAGTGGCCGGTCAGATGGGTAGCTCACTCACTCCACACCCGTAGCTACAAGGAACACATAGTAAGAAGGTGGCATCTATAGTGGTAGCACCAAGGCCGCAGCCTAGCTCAGCAAGTCGGAGGCCTTCACAAGTGCGCGGAGAAAGCTCGGGGAGCCCCCACCACCCCTCGCCCAGAACAAGGAGAGTGGCAATTTGCTGCGCCTTTACAACTTTAAGTGATTTCACTCCGAGGCGCTTTCTCTCGGCCGCACCGACCGGGTGCAGTGGCCCGTCTCGGGATACCTAAACGATTGAACCTACGCCCATAAATGGTGAAATACCTGTCGGCAAAAACTTTCTCTTTTGTCTGGGGCCGCGGCCACATCGTATAATTTCTCTACTCCATATAATCTCTACTCTGTGATAATAATGTTCTTCAGTTTCGGCTAGGTACATTGTTCAAGCAAGCTGACGGTTTCAATGAAAGTGCTCGTAAAATAAGATTACCTACCTACACAGTTTTATTGCGCGGTGTCTTTAACGTATGTAGTAAGATAGCTCTATCGAAAATCTTCTTGTATACAAAGTAGATGAAAGCGTCGGTACCCAGGCCATGCGATAACTTTGTTGACAATGGTCACAAATCAAGGAATTCTTTCGAGCAAGATCACAACGCAACGTAGAGTCCGTCAATGCCTGTACCACGTAACGAGAGTTATCGAAGATTTTTCAATATCACCTCTATTATAATTTCTATGAAATGATTAGGATTTGATACAATTTAAGCGAATATTTAATATGCGAGATGTCAATTGAGGATCAATAAGTCAATATGTATTGACTTATTGATCCTCAATTGACATGTTGAGGAATGTTCCCACGAGTCAGGATGTTTTCGATAATTGGCTAACGATCCTTATTGTAAAAAAATAGTATACTTTAAGTTTAATTATGAAGTAGGCGGAACATTATTTAGATGGACTAATAGGAAACACATTTGCACAATAGGTACTCAGGTAGTTCCATTAAGAATATAAGGAATGATTTCAATAAACTTGTATAATGTCTAAATAAATGGATCTAAAATAGCATCGGCCGTGTGCAGTTGCAGAGCGTCGTCGGGCTGGTTGATTGAGCTCTCAGACAGTCAATTAGCGCAACAGCGCGCCTGGCACTTAGTGTCGACTGAACCAGGATGAACGTAAAAATATATAAATACTTTAAATTGTATAAGTGTATGACAAAGTACGCTACTTTATACGCAGCTGCGAAGAAAAGCTAGCCACTTTCGTACAAAAGATCACGGTCAAGCAAATTCACAATATTTATAAATAGCTCTTCAAAATATAAAACGTAAAGAATGGCGTCCTTCTAATAAAATATTATTTATGGTAAGTGTGGTCGTTTGGCAGCTCTGCTGTAAACAGTTTGCTCGGCGCGAGGCGCGACAGTTCGTGCGCGATACAATCCGTTTAAAATAACTGACATTCGCACGAACAAGTTGAGAGACCTCCCGGACTAACGCAATTCCGCTACAGACAGCTTCACTGAGTTTAATAGCCTAAATAAGTAAGGCAACGCTTTTCATAAGCTTACGTAGAAATTATACAGACAGACGCTTTTATTTCAGCTTCTAAACCTTCAGCTCAGCTGAAAGATCAAAGAGCTGTCAAAAAGATGCTTGCCACTTAGCAGTCTGTCAGAATCTGTGTAGGTCGATTGATGCCCAGAATACCCCTTTGATTTTTTTGGACAAAGCATAGCTAGTTATTTTAAAATCTAATAACGCGTATATATACTTACCGACATGATAATGAGGACTATCATATTATGATTAGTCAACACGCAATGTTTAGGAATAACATTCTATTGTTCTTCCTTTTTGCTACGTGCCACTGCAACTAGATTGAAGTGCATATCTTTAGAACCGAGGAAGACGCGGCCATGTTTATCTAAACAATGTGAGTGTAGTGTTGAAATGAGAGAGCACAGTCGACATCACACCCACCTTTATATTTATCTCCACTATAATCAGTAACGTTAGGGGGACTTTGTAATAAAATGTAAAGGTTGACCTGCTGTTTACTGTGAAGGTACGCGATGACGCACGTGAAGTGTAAGAAGCGAGAGAGTGACCGCTTGTTTGTGTCGTTATCGCTGCGGCGCGGCGCGGCGGCGGCGGGTTCAAGGAACGAAACGCGACGCGCTGATGCATGCCGGTGCGCATCGCGACACCTACTTTTACTTATAATTAATTACCCAAACAATGGACCGCTTCACACTGGACAATAACGATAACTACTTGACACATTTTTCGTAGTAGAGTTTGGGTGAACTGGGTGTCGTGTCGGTGCGATCTCTTCCGGTGTGAAACCATCGGAGCGAAATACACTTTTGATTCTGTTTTATTTTCGGAATCGCTAGTCAGCGCATCGACTTCTTAAAATTGTGTAACACTACACCTCGACAAGCCGACTTTCAACTAAAGTCATGACTTCCAGCCAGTGAACAATGTCGTTTATGTAAGCGTCTCACGTGCGCCAGAACACAGCGATTTCCAAAGACTTTCTTGCTGGTTGTCTCCAAGGGCTGCTGATACAATGACTCGCAATGCAAACGGCGTAATTAGTTGCAGTACCAGCGCGAGCGCGACGCGACGTGAGGTTAAATATAACTCGCCCCCGCGCCCCCGCACGCCGCCAGACCACCTCTTCCGTAACCAGCAACCACAGTTTTATTACCAAGAACCACAAATTACTAATAAACAAATTTGGTTTGTTTTGACCTCCCTATGCTACGAACACACTTTGGTCGCCTGACTCTTGACCCTATTATGCTCGTTTTTTTTTCGCATTTGAATATCTATATGTAAACTATGTTATAGAATCATACTGACTCAATTATTACACATATAGGTAGTCGCAACACATTGCCGCATGCAAACTGGACTTATTAACCTGCTAGGTATCTCTCGCTCGCTACTTTTCTACTTAGATAATAAAAACAAATAGTCTAATCCCTTAACAATTAAACGGTAGCACAAATATGAGGGCGTTTATGCAATTATTGCATCTCTATATTACGTGCGCAAAGATTTCGTCACCAAGATTTCATTAAGTAGGTCCTTCATATGCGAGAGCTCATAGCTTGCGCCGTCACGCACCGGACGCACCCTGGGACGGGGCCAGGGGCACCTTTACAGTTTCATATTTCTTAACCTTTCACACTTTTTGTTCTTCTTCTTAGCGTGTCGATAGTTGGGGTTGGGCAATAGTTCCGTAGGTTATCGTAGTGAAATAGTCGCCAATACTCGTAACATCGGGAGCTGGTATTTTGTAACCTGCGGCAGACTTACATGGTTAATCAGCTGACCTCTTAATCTTTGTTTTGCCATATTAATTAGCCTACGACCTGTTCTCAGACCTACATACACAGAAAACTTCACAAAAATCGGTTGAGCCGTATCAGAGGACGTCATTTGGAAGAGAACTATCATGCAACTTTTCATATTGCAATCGGTGGGACTGCAAATCGAACTACTCTTCAAGTCTACATTACTATACCGTGTTACAAATAACTAAGTACCTACCTAGAACGAATCCCTATTTATCAAAAACTAAAATTCGTCGTCTAATGACAATTTTGAAAAGTCAATTAACGTACAGATTGAAAAAATTGTATAATTAGCTACGCAATGTACAACGAACTGTCGTAATAAACTACAAATTGTAGTTTTATGGATCGCGGCCCTCATATTATATAAGCTTTCACTATCCGGATTAGCTTTAAATAATTGTAGAGACCCGTGGTTCTCAATTCCAACCTGAGGCCCACAGATGGTCTGGAAAATAACTCAAGGTGCGCCGATTTCCGATACCCATAAAGTTACTTAAGATTACATCAGTCGATAAACGATCCTTTTTAGTTGAAGTTAGAAACCAACGCAAGTTCCGTAAAGATAAACTACTTTATCATTCAAAAGGAAATTCCACTTTCGATTATTTATTTACGGAACATCACATATTAGAGACAAGACAATAATGTCTCGCGATCAGATTGTTTTAAAACGCCATTGTTTGTTATCGGTTGCGGATTCTATTCACGTACGGTTCGAATAGACGTGAATCACGCGTGACGGCGTGACTAATGAGGATGAGCGCAGAATCGGCGGCTCTCGGTCTCTTCTAGAGGCCTTTCTATGCTAATTGCATTCGATCGTTAATAATAAGCAGCCATCCATACCGAGACCAGCGTACCATCCGCACCGGGCTCGCCTCTGTACCTACCTTCCATATCTCAGAGATAAGCTCTCCTCTGTTTAGCCACTAATCGAATATACGAGTAGCTAGGTACCTAGCACTACATTAGGTTGAGTGAAAAAAACAAGACAGAAAATCCTGAAACCAAAGAACGACCCAATGACTAAGGATGCCTCAAGAAGACAAAGAAGAATACTTAGCTCGACGTCAAACAGGCCTTTGTTTGACGACACTTGTAAAATAACATGCTACTTATCATACAGCTACTCGTGTGAGTAATTAGCCTAACTTAACGAAACCTTATCTCTACACAAAAGCGTTTTTGAAGAGCTCATCGCTTGTTGTCAATAAGGATGTACCTACTCAAAGCTTATCACAAAATTGCGATGCACAAAGTGCATTCCGCAGATATAGTGGAGAGTTCACTACCTGCCTACACTTAATTTTTTTCTGTCTTTCTCATAGGCTTTTGTCCATACCCTCCATAGTACCGCGCTTGAACAATGACGACAATCTGGGGATCGGAAAGGATTTAAAGTGTTCGCATTACAATACAAGTGAACTGTCTTCACATTCCGAGTAGTCGAGTCACAAAACAAATTCCGCAGAAGAATAGAAGGCCACGATTTTTAGGTCGAGTTATATTAAACCAACGATGGCATCTACGTAATGTGATGATTTATACAGCATCCAGAGGTATCTTCACTCACACTAGTTATGTGAAGGGACCACTCGGATGCTGCAGTGCCTGGGACATTGTTTTAGATGATGTAGGCTTGCCCAGCACCTATACCATGCGGACAATTTAGTCGGCCTAGCCCACAGGAAAGACTAGTTAATACGTGAGGAGCCAACTAAGCCGCCGCCGAGAAAGTTTTCTCACGATGTTTTCCTTCACATTTGGCATGTGGTAATGCGTCTACAAGTTCACTAATGTACGTAACTTTGAAATTGAACAAAGTTATGGCCAAGTGTATGTATGTGTATGGCCCGGACTGGGTATCGAACCTGGGTCTCCCCCTTGCGAATCTATTGTTCTACCCACTGGGCTACCACCGCCCTGAAAAATATCACTTGTACCTGCAAATAATTGATTCCCACAAGCAAAACATTGTTCTCATTCAGGCTCATCTAATCCATCAACATATTTCTGTACACATTAGGGTTGGCGTATACCATAGTTTGCCACTTCCCACGATGCTGAAATAGTATTTTGATAAAGAAAAATTATTTGAAAAATGGCGCCAACCGTAAAAAAAATATAAGCAGTTTTTTTTTCTTCACCCCTTCTAGTAGGCAAAGGGAACTATGCCCATACAGCCAAGTCTTCAGTAGATTTTTTTTATTGATATGAAATGAAAATGAAATTTAATGAGATGAAATGAAATAAAACCTAACTTAACTCATTCAATCAAATCATTAAATCTGATATTGAAACAAATTAGTAGCTCATAAAAGCTTCTATGATTTTTTAAAATAAAAACTTCATGGTTGTTTTTTCTTTTTAATAGACATTATTTTGACAGTTGGGAAAGAAAACGCACGAGTGCGGGAAAGGTAAAAAAAAGCACGAGTGTGTAATAGCCCACATCCCGCACGCTATACGTCCCTGTAATACGCCACTTTTTGAGCAACTGTATTAAAATAGTATATTTCATTACAAGTGCGGAAAGGCTGTCATTGCAAAGAGTTCCGACAAATGTTTACCCGAGCCGAGGCGCAGCCGAAGGCGAGGGTTGACAGTCGGAACAAGTTGCTATGACGGTTCCGCACGTGTACTGAACGACTATTTTTAATACAGTTGCGAAAAAAATAAGCAATTTAAAAAATAAAAATTATTTGGAAAATGGCGCCCGCGGGAAAGGTAAAAAAAAGCACGAGTGTGTAATAGCCCACATCCCGCACGCTATACGTCCCTGTAATACGCCACTTTTTGAGCAACTGTATTAAAATAGTACATTACACAACTAGGGTGGTAATACAAAGAAAGGCCGAGATCGCAGAAGTTTGCGGCCCGAGCTGCAAGCGAGGGACGTAAATATGCGATCGAGAGCTTTCTTTATTACCTCCCGTGTTGTGTACATCTTTTTATGTCTATACTTGGCCAGAAAGCGGCTTTTTCCGTACGCGCAGCGTGCGGAAAAAGCCACTTTATTGCCAGGTGTGGCATAAAACCTTTTTCGATTTATTACGATCTCCACAGTACGTGACAAAGATTTCGCACGCAATATCGCTACAGGCTGCTTTTACCACTATGTAGGACTGCTTTGCTGAGAAAATGTGCTATAGTTTTCACTGTAATCTAATAATATTTAAAAATCTCGTGACACAGTGTTTGTTATTAAACTCTTCCGAAACGGTTTCACCGATTTTTATGAATTCTTTTGTGTAGGTATACATATTTGATAGGTCGGAGCATAGGTCGTAGGTTAATTAGTACGGCAAAATAACGTTTGCCGAGTCAGCTAGAAATATATAATAAAGTGAGCTATGTATTTACATGCATTTACGTTCAGGGGTATACAATATTTACAGAACTATTGACTTTTCGGTAGAGGATAAAACAATTTAGTGTGAAACTTAATTTTAATTTTGACATTTAATTAGGTAGGTACAACAATTTGATCATTTTAACTTCACATACAAATACTTAATTATTTTAAAAAACCTATTAACATTAGCACGGGTTAGTGCATTAAAAATAAAAACAGTATACTTAGTTATTGCATGCGTGCTTGAATTTTCATAAGAACAGACGGACGGAACATGGAATGCAATAAAACTCTGTCTATGCAGACCTATGTTTATCTACCCATGTATCTACATAGATAAAGGATACTTAAGTTTGCATGATCAATATTTACTGGTCATCTGTTTCCGATTCGTTTAATCTTGCCTTTTGATAATATAATATTATGCCCTATTTAAACAGAAATCATGTGTTACAACATAAATAATTTACATTCTGTTTGTTGAATGTCGATGTTCATTGTTATTTTATTGCTGTCTTCGGGTCGAGTTGTAGTGGAGAAAAATACAGTGAGAAAAAAGATCACTCTGACCAACTTTTCTCAAAGTAATATAGTTGGTACACGTACCTACTGTCTGTTAGCTTTTAGAATATACCTCGGCTACTATCGGATAGAATCGGATATATTCGTGTAATAGAAATATCGGAACTAATATGACACTTAAATAAATAAACTGAATAAGAATAGTTTTATACAGAGCAGGAAGTAGTATTAGGTACACTCGTGTGCTTTCGGCGAAAATCGAAGCCTACTCTAGAGAGTTTTATTTTATTGTACGCTCGTAACCACGGCTAACTGAGTGATCTTAATCTTAATCACGAAGGTTGAGCAACATAAGGCGCGTTCAGTGCATGGATGGGTAACCGTCTATGACTAACGCTAGTGGCATTTTGCGGGCGATTCCGTGCTTCGCAAGGCACGTTAAGCAGTTGGTGCCGGCTGCCATCGATGGATGGCATTCGTTAAGCCAAGTCAGAGGCCTTAGGGCGGTTTGAAAACTTCTGACAGTAAGACCAGACACTATTCTTGCAAGCCTCCACCAATCCGGACTTGGCCCCCGTGGTGGAGAGACCCTCGGTGGAAACGTAATGGGTTGATGATGATTTTATTGCACATCACAAAACTTATCATTATCACCAATCAAATTATCATTCATCAATTAAATAACTTTTACTTACACTACAAACAAACAAATTTTTAATACTAGGAATATTCTTGTTTAGTCTGAGAGAAACGACATCTGATAGTCGCTTAATCTAAGCAGACTTTGGGCCAGTTTCTGAATTGAGAATTTCGCTTAGTAATAGTTAACTGTAGTGCTGTCTCTTCGAATTTGTCGGGAAAGAGCGTGAGAAAACGTTACGTATATACTTAGTGTAATTCTCAATTAAGAAACCGGCCCTTAGAGCCTATTTCTGAATTCAGTGTTCCACTAAGTACCTAATCAATATTTATGTATCGTCTTGTCCCTTCACATTTTTCAAAAAAGAACGAGACCGATACATTCATAAGTATTAGACGTAGGAAAATAGAGATGCCGATTCGATTCTTTTTGATAATTGATTTTAATTATGCTGAAGTTATAATTGAATTGCTTTTTAATTTGTAATTTTTTATTGTCTCTCTAGACGTGATAAACTAAAAATTATCGAACGAGTTTTCATATTATTTTTACTTCTAATATTTAAACCTGACATCTAAAAAAAATGGTCAATTAAGAATGGTCAGTAATGTTGTGGCAAAATTGAAAAGCTCGTAATGGCACCTGGATAACTTAGGTCACGAGCACCTAGATTGGTTGATGTTACAGCGGTGGCGGCGTGTACTGAGCCTACTGACCGATACTTCTGTAGTAATTCGGCTGTAGGTGAGCACTCGAAGGCCGACGTGTGTCGCGGGAGACAGGGGGGAGGGGGGGGGCAGAAGAATGCGGCGTGGCCAGCTTCGTGGAGAAAGTGTACTTGAGAGTTGTCCCGCGCCGCCTGCCCCGCGCCCCGCAGGTGCGGCGCTATATCAGATTCGAAGTGTCATGCACCAGCCGCTGTTGAAGTTGGGAGAATTGCATTGCAGCAGCAGTGTCGACAGATGACCTGTGATACACGCCGCCTACACACACGTACACGTGCATCGCAAAATTGGCAAAAAGCGTGCATCCGTGTGGTCGCCACACACTAATGCGACGCGTAGAACTAAAGACATAAACGCGCGCGCTAGAACTTACAACCCCATGTCACATTATTTTTAACTTAGGTAATGCGATTTCATTTGAGCTATTTAGCTAATGAAATAGCTGCGCTATTAGTCACGAGTAACGAATGCGGTGTTTAATGATTAAAATACTATTTCAAAAGATTGTTAGATGGGAAAAGATAACTGCAATAATACGAGCGGAGATCGTGTTTGTTTTCGGGGTTTATTTCATTCGTTTACAGTAATCATACACGATTGCCTCTCCGGCGTTTTGTCACAGGCGGGATCATACGAAACGATCGTAATCGTTAACAAAAATACAAAAATAATACTGTAGAATAAATACATCTATACAACGAGTCGTAGGGCCGACTTAAAGCACTTTAGCGTTCACACTAGCACACAGTTTCCATGGGCACAGGCCCGGGAGCAGGCGCGGGGGCAGAGGGCGCGGGGGTGGTGTTGGTGAGCGATTCTCCGCACGAGGGTAGCTGCGTGCTGGAGTGCGTGTGCCGCGCGCGCCCCCCCGTGCCGCCGCTCGCCTCGCCGCCCCGCGCCCGCGCCCGCACGCGCCGCCAGCACTGCAGCGCCGCGTCGCGCGCGCCGCGCGTGCAGCCTACCACCAGGAAGATTAGCACGCCCTGCAGCGCGTTCAGCAGATCCGTGGCGTACCACAGGTAGTCCGGCCCGCCCAGCGCCCACGACGCCACGTCGGCGCCCCACGTCACACCCATCACCACTACCAGTTTGGCGCACACGCGGCCGAGCGCGGCACGCTCCGACGTAGATTTGACCTCGTCCCGCCGCCATAGGCCGCACGCCAACTGCCGCGCGGTGCTGGCGAACAGCGCCAGGTTCACCAACAGCAGTACACCCACGGGCCCAAAGAAGTAGGCCAGCACCTCTGCATCGCCGTAGAACCAGCAGCGGCGTTCGGCGAAGCGAGGGCGCAGCAGCGCGTGCGAGCCGGGCGGCAGCGCGTCCAGCAGAGCGCCCGTGCCGGCCAGCAGCAGCGGCGCGCCCCACGCGTACAGCGAGTACACGCGCAGCCGCCACGCCGACGACCCGCGCTCTAGTGCCGACGGCCGGAAATCGCTGCAACAACCAATGCCATTGTAGGTACGTTCCGGTACCTGCGACGAAAATCAACACGAAGGCAAGAAAAAAACAGAGAAACTCACCGGAAGGTCCACCAGATGTTGAAGCACATCGTGTTCAGCCAGAAGAAGGCAGAGAGGAAAAGGAAATGCATGCAGACGGCAAGCACGCGGCAAAGCGACGCCGGCACGGCCGCGCCCGCCAGCTGCGTGCCGGCCAGCAGCGTATCGCCCGCCAGCAGTGCGGCCACGTAGTGCGTCTGGCAGCGCCAGTGCAGAGCGTGATGCGCCGCCGGTAGCGCCAGCGACGCCAGTAGTGTCAGCAACAGGAATAGCGCCCCCACAGCTAGCGCCACGCCGTACAGCGCGTGCCTCGCCGGGCCCTGAGCGCGCGCGTTGCACGCCAACACGCGGGCTCCCGCCGAACCGGCCACCGCCTCCGCGCACCAGCTGCCCGCCGCAAGACTCGACCCGTCGACCAACACGAGTGCGCCGTCAGCGGCCAACGCGCCGCCCGCCAACACGCCGCGGTCGACGTACTGAGATCCACCCGCACAGCCGGGCCAACCGCCCCGCGGTGTACCTGCTCCCAACGCCGTCAACTCCTGCAGCACGCCGACGGCCGCCGAAGCCGCCCACTCCTCCTCGACGCAACCCTTCCCATCCCACGCTCGCCCTGAGTCGCAGCACTTTGAAGGTGAGCGCGGGGCTTCTCCGCATACAAGCGCCGCCATTGCATCCACGCAATACTGAGCTGTTGACAGCGCGCGCGATGCTCCACGCTCCAAAAAGGAGCCATTGTTAGCCAGTAGAGCATACGGAGCTGCGTGCTCGGGCAGCACGCGCAGCTTCTCGCAGGCCGGCGGCGCCGATTCTTGCACTCGCCAGTGCGGCGGCATGCGGCCAGCCTGTAGTAAAGCGCCGCGCGCCGGAGCGTATACTCGAGGAGTCCAGGGAGCGCTGGTGGTGGTAGGATCGCTAGTGGCATCTGGGCGGCAAGCGGCGGCGGCGCCTGCGGTGTCTGGCGCATCCCCGAGCGCGTCCAGATCTAGATGGTCCCCGAGCCGGCAGCAGCGCGGCACGAGCAGTGGCGGCGGTGGCGGGCGCGTCCCGGCCCCGGCCGCCACGGCGCCGGCCACGCTGAGCGCGCACAGCGCCAGCAGCATCATGTCTCGAGGCACATTACCCCCAGGTGTCTGTTTACTCTGCGCCACTGTCTATGTCACTCACTAGTTTTGTCACTGAGTCGCGAGTATCGCGGTCATGTCGCACGTGGCGCGGCGGTGGCGCTCGCTGAGCGCGTGCTCTCGCGAGTGTGTCTCGGCGCGGACTGCCGCCGCCGCCGAAGCCCGCGGGGGGCGCGGACGGGGCGCAGACCGGCTGCGGCTAGCAGGGCCGCGACCGGTGCAACTCGCGAACTCCACGCTCTTGCAAATTTTATCACTTGAGAGAGCACGTAAAGCACCGCTTGTGCTTGTAAATGCAGGAAGCTGAGCAGAACACTTCCGAGAGTACAGACTTTACTCCTACTCGCCTACGAGAACAAACTGGTGAATTTCTTCTTAGAAGAGCCTCTCAAATAATAGAGGCTGGGTATTATGACTAATTACTGTTTTTTAATACCTACATTGAGAAGCATATGATGACATAAGGCATTTAAGTACCTTCCTATACCTCCATACAAAAAACCCAACTGCACTACCAATATTCGTGGTAGTAGGTATCCACGAAAACATTTTCTACCTCTAATGACTATTCATGCACTCACACTTAAACAACTGAACTGATATGAATTAATTCTGCCTTACATTAAAACGTGGGCATTTTTTTATCAAAATCTTCTGCGAAGTCGCAGGCACCGTACTGTTTTTTTTTACGTACAGTAGTCACTGCCACTATTGATATTGTGGCAATTTATATTCATTGTTTATTTATTTGCAAATAGCTTTGATTATATAGAATAATACTATTGTCTGTGATTGATTGAATTCAGTAGCGTGTCAATATAAAATGGTTCTTAAATAAGGCTTAATCTAATGGGTTTTAGTTACATTTTAGGGGTATAATGTGTATTGTTCACCTTTTTTTTATTTTTTTTTTCTTTCTTCTTTTTTTTCTTTCGTTCTTCTAATTTTTTTTTTTCAAACCCATTCACATCATATTAAATTGCTACTGTAAAATCACTGAGATAAAATTACTGTACAAATGTCATTAGGATTGAAATTAAATTACATTAAAATACGATATCATTAATCGTATAAAATATCATTACATAGTCAAATAACATAAATTGCCAAGTTGTCATGTACTTATATTTAGGTGTGTTCCCCCCTACACCGTACCGGCACCGTACTGTTAGATTGTTAGTAAAAACGTATGCATCAACCTTTACATTTCGTAACGTGATCGAGTAAAGTGCACGCACGGTTGTAAAAGTTGATGGACTACATTAAACTGTACGTATTGATGCAGCCCTACTTCGTTTATCGGTTATGTATGATCATCAGATCTAGGCAACGTATATCTATGTAGATCTCATGAAATAATGTATAGATTTAGTAAATTTATTTTCTTTATCAACCCTAATTATATACCCTAGTTAAAAACCCCCTGCTATTGGTCTATTTTCTATAGCACACTGGTCTTACACATGATGTCACACATGACGGTGTAGTACCGAAGTACATTAGTACAGTTGACAGTAAACCAACCTCTACGCGGGTGCATTTTACTCGGTGACGTTACGGATAACATAACGTGCGAATAACTGGTGTGACTTCGAAACTAAAATGTAAAACTCGATCTGCTGTTGAACTTACAACAAAAAAAATAGGTAAATCTTCTTACCCTTCGGGTACTTATCCTTTCTCCGTTTTAGCACACTATTAGTGGCAGAAAAGGCGATAAAGAGCACCTAGCGTCTAGATAAAAAAGAAAACAATGTTTGTCATCCCACCCTCTCGGAAAGAGTATTTTTAATCTTCAATATCTGAGTGGAAAAGCCGTTTTTATTCTCTAGAGGATAAAGTAAATTGAATTTAGAACATCGTGTGCACTAAGTTTGTGACCTAAAAAAGTGTACCTATCTTGTGATTGTAAACGTTTTTTTTTTGCATTTAGTCATTTCCTCGCTGAGGTGGAATGAATAGTTACGTGTTACACTCGAGTGCAAAGATTTTTCACCACGTGCTCTTTTGATTCCCTCACTAACGCTCAGGATTCTAATTTTGAATCACTCGCTGCGCTCGTGATTCAATTTTAGAATCCTTCGCTTGCTCGGTCATCAAAATTGAACACGCGGTTAAAAAGCAACTTTGCACTCTTGTATAACAAATAACTATTACATTCTTAACGTGATAAAATATGAGTTGGTTCATACCTGCCTATTAATCAGCTATAGGTACCTGGTAGCACTGAATTTTAATCCATTCAAATAGTAATAGTCATTATTTTAAAACCCTATTTAGTATAAAATTTATTTACAGGATATAGACCTAGTTGGGGTGAAGAATGCTGTAGCCAAAATGAAAAATCATAAAGCTGTGGGGCCAGAAAAAATACCGGCGGATATCTGGAAGAAGTTGGGACCTGTTGGGCTTGAGTGGCTTACAAAACTATTTAAAGATAGATAGAGAACCCTTTATTGTACATAAAAATGGAAATTACACAGATTGTTCTTAACCTAAGATTACAGACGGCGGCCTTATCACTAAAAGTGATATCTTCCAGACAACCTTCGGATGAACTGGACTAATACATTAGAGAAGGAGGTAGATGTACAAAAAAAAACATAGAAAACATTAATTTCAGAGGTTCCAAATACATGCCTCAATAACAGTTTGAATAAATAAAATTATCAACAGATACATACAAATAATTTACATAAATAAAAAATGAATATTATACATAAATACATAAAGCTATACTTAGAGAATGCAAAATCCCTAGTTCATGGCGTTCCAGCTTCCTTGTGCCCTTTTTTAAGAACAAAGGGGATGTCAGTTTATGCGGTAACTACAGAGGTATAAAACTCACGTCCCGTACACTCAAAATTTGGGAGCGCATTCTTAATTACCGCTTTGTGAGGCTCGTGTCTATTACGAAAACCAGTTTGGTTTTACTTCTGGCAAATCCACTATAGATGCCATCCAGGCTGTTCGAATCCTGATGAAAAAGCACCGAGCAAATCGTGAAGACCTACACCTTATTTTCATAGACATGGAAAAAGCATTTGATAGAGTGCCAAGAACTGGTCTGGCACGCATTGAGGGCTCAAGGTGTACCGGAAAACTACATCACGCTTGTCAAAGACATGTATAATGGTATAAGTACAATTGTCCGAAGCCTAGCGGGAGAGAGCAAACCATTCGAGGTCAAAGTAGGCGTCCATCAGAGCTCGACACTGAGCCCCTTACTTTTCAACTTGGTAATTTACCATCTCACTCGTAATGTTCAGTCTCCTCTGCCTTGGTGTCTGCTCTATGCGGATGACGTTGTACTGATCGAAAGAAATGCTGAAAAATTGCAAACTTCTCTGGACCATTGGAAGCAGTCACTTGAAAGCAACGGATTAGCATCAGCAGAAGCAAAACCGAGTATTTGGAGTGTCGTTACTCCGAAGGCGCGGATAGCAACATGATCCATATCGACGGCGTACCTTTGCCAAAGGTATCGGAATTTAAATATCTTGGATCAGTACTGACAAAGGACGCCAAAATAGATCCTGATGTTACCCACAGAGTCAACACCGTATGGATGCGTTGGAGAGCCTTATCAGGAGTTCTTTGTGACCCTAGAATACCTATTAGGACCAAAGGCAATGTTTAAAAAACCGCTGTGAGACCCGCAATGACGTACGGCAGCGAGTGCTGGGCAATACAAAAGGCGCACGAACAAAAACTGCACGTGAGCGAAATGAAGATGCTACGATGGTCCGGAGGAGTAACTAGACTCGACAAAGTCAGAAACGACCATATCAGAGGCAGTTTCAAGGTGGCCCCGATTAAAGAGAAGCTCACAGAGACACGGCTTAGATGGTACGGACATGTGATGAGACGTGAGGAAAACCATGTCATCAAACGGGCCCTACAGATCCCAACCATCAAAAGAGGTAGAGGATGTCCACAAACCACCTGGTGGGCCACGGTAGCAAAGGACTTTGAGCGAGCCCAGTTGAGCGAGCGGACAACCCAGGACAGAAAATCCTGGAGCAAAAGAACGAGGAGAGCCGACCCCAAATAATGGGAAGAGGCAAAGACAAAGAAGAGAGTATATTTTGTCCTTAGCACGGGTTAGTGCATTAAAAAGAATATACATTATTTTAGTTCCATACTCTCTAAGTGGCATAATAGCCACCTATTATATCATTATAGAATTATAACACGGTGCATATAACGGACTGAGCAACTGTTTACCTCACGCTCACATGAAGTAAACGGCAGTCGAGAATGAGCGATATGGAAATAGCTGCCCAATCCCTTCATTTATTCGAAGTGGGCCAAAAATATCAAAAAACTAACTCTTACCGGTTCACATTATACCTTATACTCTTTTTTTGTTAAAGTATCGCCTCTAGGAACTTTATTGGTCAGATCCGATAGATATATTTACAACAGCTGGAACAGATCTACAACAGCTTGACTATATTTTTTGGATTCCTCTTGCTATTAAAATCCTCCACCGTGGACATTCGAGTTTTTTGCGTAATAAATTATATATTTGAATCTACGAATAAAACGCCTTCACTAAAAGAATAGCAATTAAAAGCATCGTACTCATGAACAAAGAGAATATAACCACTACGTCTCATGAATATACGAACAGCAATTCACACTGATGGTGGGCGTAGACAAACAAGAGTATTTATCGTGGTTACCTTCAATCGGATGTAACATCGACTAAACCCAGCAAACATGTAAAACAAATTACCCCTACAAATAGAATTTATTTAAAAAACCCCATAATTCGCTTCTTACTATCCCTCGCACCCATCTGTGAAATTTCAGAATCTTATAACATAGTCGACACTCGCTATTATAGTACGCGGGAGGCCTTAAAAGAGGACTAGTGAGGAAAAGAAAATCCCAGTGTTCCTACGATGGAACTGATCAGTAGATCTAGTCTAGTGGGAATGATTCTTATAAGCTATCTGTTGTAGGCGGACATTTAGAAGGTCTGATTGTGCCTACAGGCCCCCCTAGTTAGCATAGTTACTTGCCGCACGCATACCATCAGGTCCATCAACCAGGTAATTAATAGAGGTGTTTAAGACCGGGTTGGGAAGTATAGTATTGACATCCTATTTTAATTTCCGATACGGAAAAATCCCGTTTGGAAAGTCCGTACGCGCGTCAAACGTGGCACTAGGCTAATCTGCAGCTGGACCTACACAAATGTAGCCTATCCTCTGGTCACCTGCGCAGACGACGGAGTTTTCTCCGCGGCGGCGGAGAAAAAAGTATGAACCGCGAATAAAAAGTCCGCCGCGGATTTACCGCGAACTCAACGCGCACGGTGTGCGATCATTTGTTGAACGGAAATGTAGAGACACAAAACAATTAAACCATGTAAAAACGTGCACGATATGGAAGCAAATATTGAAGTTACGTTGTGTTGCAATTTACATGCAGTTTAAGAAAAAGAGAAGACATTTTAAAAGGAAATAGTGGGTCCATCCCATTATCGGCCCGATTTTGGAACTTTTGATAAGTTGTCGTCAATTGTGAACTGGGGCTAAGGGCCGTTTTCTCCATAGAACCAAATCTAGATTACGGCAAGCTAAATCCGGTTTTGGACTCCTAATCGAGATTACAATAACAAATTGGATTCGTCCAACGTAAACCAAAGTTTAAACTAAAGTCTCTGAACGGCCGATATTGGAAGATTAGCTTCTAAAACCAGATTAACAGTCAGACAAATGGCAGATATCAGCTGCCAAAAGACGTTAAAGGTTTTACTTTAACAAATATTGTATTCACTATTGGTGAATGTTGGACCTCTTTTTCGTTTTAACATCATCTTTTAAGAGAGCCGTTCAAAATTTCGCACAAAACAAACCGCGCCAGAAACAAAATTCAAAAATTGCTGAAAAAGGTTTTGAAATTACACAGAATAACCGGAACTACAGTGAGTTCACATTAACTTGACGCGTGAAAGAATTGGTAACAAGGACCTAACATGTGAATTGACAACATTTCATTTTTTTAGCATACGGATTTTATTGTCCTAAAGGAAACTAGATACAAAATAAAACGAACCATATTTTTTTATTTTATGAAACACGCACGTTTTCTTATGTTTTTAACATTTTAAAGTTTAAAATATTTTTACCGGAAGTGACGAAACAACGAGGCTCACAATATGTTTTCTTTTGCCTAATATCCTAAAAAAAAAATATAATTACAAATGTCATTTTAGTATTGCCAGGGCCATGTTAAAAAACAGTTTCTGAATTTTTTTAACATATGCAAATATAATTACACAATTTTTATTTTTAATGCACTAACCCGTGCTAAGGAACAAATTTAAAAACCTATTAAGAGGCTAAAAATTTCACCCATGCCGGGATTCGAACCCGCAACCTCTGGCTATCCGTACCAGCGCTCTACCAATTGAGCCAATGGGCGACTCACGGCATCAGTGAAATTTCGAACCTCTTTACAATATTCTCTGTATTACGTACAGGCAGCGACATCTGACTTAAGCAAATTGCATTACTTACAGCCCCGACTACCTACTTTGCAGTTAGGTTTAACATCGGAACGATATCACTGTACCCACATGATTACACTATTAGTGCATTAAAAATAAAAATAGTGTAATCATGTGGGTACAGTGATATCGTTCCGATGTTAAACCAAAAAAGGTGTCAGGAGATAATTATGCTTATCAAAATGAAAAGCAAAGAAAAATATTCATTGCGCAAGCAGTGTATTTATTATAAACGAGGATGAAGAAATGATAGAAAGTTGAAAACATACTTATTATTTTTGTGTTTCAATCACTAATTATTCAATTAAAAGATAATACGGCAGATCAGCGATTTTTTTTATAATTACGGCAATTTGAAGGTTTAGATACGGCAACCCAGATTTTGACGATAATAACACTGGTCGTCAGCTAAGTCGCTAAATTATTTTTGTCCTCAAAACTTTTTTCTTCTCGCTCTCGTCGTCATTTCTAGCGACTAAGTCGCTAAAAATTGGCAACACTGATTTTTTAGGTTAGATCTTGAAATTGACTTTTTTTTTATCGTGGCACAGGCATGTTTACTGGGAGCCATGGTGTGACGTCATCAGCGTATTTTTGTGTTTTTACCATTTTCTCGGAAATGAAACCACAGAAAAAACTGAAATAAATTTTTACGTGCTTTACAAAGCCAAATCTCGAAATGGTTTTCGAATTAGAGCTCCATACAATTTTGAAATGTTGTCAATTAGCTTTTGGACCTAATCGGAAAATGGTAAGACAAGCCCTCAATCCTTTTATTTTCCCCAAGTAATGGGAATGATTTCTTATTTAACATGGTAACAGTAAACATCTCAGTGCTACCAATTCTCTCACGCGTCAAGTTAATATGAACGCACTGTAGTTCCGGTTATTCTGTGTAATTTCAAAACCTTTTTCGGCAATTTTTGAATTTCGTTTCTGGCGCGGTTTGTTTTGTGCGAAATTTTGAACGGCTCTTAAAAGATGATGTTAAAACGAAAAAGAGGTCCAACATTCACCAATAGTGAATACAATATTTGGTAAAGTAAAACTTTAATAGGTAAGTCACAGAATTCTCGACATTATTGACACATGCGTTTCAAAATAAAAAAGTGTTACCGCCCTCAAATCCTAGCGTTTTTTGTCTAATCTGTAACAAGAACTAGATTTCGTGAACCAGATCAAAAAGTTACGGGAGAAATCGGATGGTCAATAATCTATTTTTTTAACTTCGTTCAAGCATGATCCGGATTATGAAATCCAGTTTTGCGCAGCAAATGGAGAAAACGGCCCTAAGTCTAGATAGTAATTGTCAACGCGTCAAAGCCGCAACGTGCGTTGCTTCGCCTAGTCACAACAGTTTATTTTCTTCGGGGACTAGCCTCCGGGTACTTTTTTGCCCGCCGATATAGATCTCTTATAAATTGTATCGTATTATGTACACGAAGGACTAAAAGTCCCCCGTACAAAAAGTCCCTCAAGTTACAGAGGATATCAAGTGACCGGACTGGACAAAACTTCGGTGTTTTCTTTTAAAACGGCATTTCTTTTTCAAATTCAAGTAAATTACACAATGTAATCTCAGAATATTTGGTTCCATAGCGAACACTTCACTCAATTTCCCGGGAACCAAATGACCGCACACCGTAGGCGTTGAGTCCGCGACAAGTACTCGGAGGACATTTTTTACGATTCAGGGACTTTTGTCCCTCGGTCAGACATCCCTCGTCTGCGCAAGCTAAAAATCTCGTACTATCAGAGAAATCAGAGGAGACAAGCAAAAATAAGGTCAGCCACACAAACGAACACTGAAGTGTTTCAGGCATTATTAATTTTCTAAATAACCCTGTCAAAAATTTCGCATCAGATTTATAAAAAAACAGACTAGCTATTTTTACAGCGCATTGCATGTTTACTTTATGGCGTTAGAAAGGGTCGGGAAATGAAAGTCAAAAGTTGGTACTGTCAGTATATTTATTATTGTCTGTCAGGAGGTAGCGCGGGCGCGGGTGCCGGTGCGGGGGGCGCGGGGGCGAGGTGCGCCACCACCACGTGCGGGTGCGGGGCGCGGGTCAGCAACCGCGCGGGGGGCGCCCCCTGCCCCGCCGCCGACACCGCCACCCCCGCGCCCGCCCGCCGCAGCGCCAGCTGCTGCAGCTGCAGCGTGCGCAGCGCCCCCGCCGCCCCCGCCCCCGCGACCGCGCCCTCCGCGCTGCCGCTCGCTGCGCCCTGGCACAAACAGACAGTACATTAGTTAATTAATCGACGACATAACATAATGAAACATTTCTAAGAAGCATATTATGAAAGGTTTTTTTACTCATTTTCGTAATCACTAACGGCCTTATTACAAAAACACAATTCTTTACAATCTTTAAACGCCCACTATAGTCTGTGTTGGAGATTTTACAAGGAAAAGACCTAACTAAATGCTAAATAGAAATACAAGGATGACTCTAGGCATGTATTAGGCCGTAATCGTATTTTTATAAATAAGGCCGTACACGTTTATCATACATAAAACACAGGAAAGTTATTGTGTGATACCTGCGGCTGAGGTGCGTGATGCAGGATCTTGAGGTGCTGCCGCGCCAGCGTCTGCTGGCGGTAGAGCAGCGCGGCGCCGTCGCGCGCCCCCCGCGCGCGCACCCCCGCGGCGTCCGGCTTGCCGGCGGCGGCCGGCGCCACGCCCGCCACCACGATACGCGCCTGCGGGGCGGCGGGGGCCGCGGGCGCGGGCGCGGGCCCCGCCGCCGGGGCGGCCGCCGCCTTGTGCTTCTCCTTGGCGATGCGGTCGGCGCGGCGGGAGGCCACCTCGAGCGGCGTGGGCGGCGCGTCGTAGTCGACGCCGAGCTCCGACAGCAGCGCCTGGTGCTTGGCGCCGTTGGCGGGCGGCTCGTCGTAGCGGCGCTTGGGCGCCTGGCGGCGGCGCTCGGCGGCCTCGCGCATGGCCTCCATCCGCTGCAGCGGCGGCGGCGGCGGGTCCTCGTCGCGGCGGCGCGCGTGCCGCGGGGGCTTCTTGGGGCGGCGGCGCGCGCGCTCGGGGTCGGCCAGCGCGTCGTGCCGCTCGCGCGCGGCGCGCGGCCCGCGGTAGCAGCGCGCCACCTCGAGCAGCAGGTCGGCGCACCAGTCCCAGTTGGGCAGCAGCGCGGGCGGCGGCTCGGCAGGCAGCCGCTGCAGGCGCAGCGCGCGGCGCAGCGCGGCGTCCTCGTAGGGCGCCCAGTCGGGCGCGGGCGCGGGCGGCGCGGGGCGCGGGCGGGCGCGCGCGCGCGGCGCGGCGCGCTCGAACAGCGAGAGCGGCGCGAGGTCGAGGCGCGGCGGGCGGCGGCGCGGGGAGCGGGGCGCGCGCGGCACGGCGGGCAGCAGCCGCTCGGCGGCGGCGCCGCGCCGGTACAGCGCGCGCGCCCACGCCTCGCAGTACACGTCGCCCGCGCCCGACGGCGGCGTCGGCGGCGCCCACAGCTGTAGATACGCAACATAAAATCATCTACTACTTGAGATCCTACATGTCGAGTTCCATTCGCTCCCGTGCTGTGAGTATGTACAACTACCTCAGCCTCGAGTCTAGGAACCGCATTTGCTTAATACAACGGTATTAACTCTTCAATCGCTGTTTTATTGACTATTTAATTTTGTCTTCTTCTTTCCCTTTACTTCTCCGCGTCATTCCCCGCAACCAACTCCTCCTTTGACTCGGAGAGGGTGGAGTCCTAAATATGTGTTGCTCATCCGCCAGGATTGCGACCGAGAACCACTTCCGGAATATGTTCTCAAGTCATTCCTAACAATCACCACAGGGCCTAACAATCACCACAGCCATTTTCGTTCTGTTATGTTCCTTGATGGCTGTCACTCTAGCGCTGAGTATTTGTGACGATGCTAAACCACCATCTATTAAAGATTAGTCGTAAGATAAAGACGTGGATCTTGTCAGTCAACCAAGAAGATCGTTTTACGTGGACGTCCAACGGTTTTCCCAATTGTCTACTTTAATTCACGTCTAAGCCATACTTAACTTACTGCATGTATAAGAGAGACTATGGTTACATTGATTATACTATTGTCTTGTAACTGGGCTCCTAAGTGAGGGAGCTAGCTGGGGTGCTATCTGCTCGAAATTAAAGCACTTGATGATAAACTATCACTATGTATCACTGCTACTTAATAACGATAGAAATGATTTGATTAAAATCCTATGGGAACGCGCGGCGCGGCTGCTGGGCAGTGTAGAGTTATTTATTTTAGCGAAATACGCTACTAAAATTAATATTTTTCTATTCCCAACTTTACGTTTTTTAGTTTCACAAAATTTATATTTTTTTTATTATCTTCTTTTACTCGTTCTTGGCCACTATTTTGCGGTTTTCTACCATCCACCATTCTAATTACTCATTCAATACTTTCATTCAGCTATTTTTTTCACTCATTCATCTCGGCTCTCGCAGCCTATTGAAATTTGACCACGGTAGGAGTTCGGGGTGCGCTCTGCTACGCCGCCACTCTCCAACCGCCGTAGCGGCCATATTTTAATCAGTATTTTTTACAAGACTAATATTTTCTTGTCTGCGACCCTTTGCCCCGCTTTTGGGTGAGTGTGAACAATTAATGGTCTGTTTCTATTTATTAATAAATTGTACGTGTGTTCCTGCATATTTTTGTTATTTAAATGTGTAAATATTATTCATATTTAGGCTTTGCATGTGCGCCGTTCTGCCCATTTTAGTGTACAGCCACCTTCAAACTCTTTTCTGGTGCTTTCCGGTTTGGGTGGCGATGCACAGGGGCATTGCGGTGGCCATATTTTAATACTAAACATCGGTTCCAGGGTTCAAGGTCCCTTTTGAAAATTCAGAGTCCGGACTAGTTTCTTCCGGACTCATTTTGAAAGAAGCCCAGTTGCCGCTACGGCCTGCCACCTCTACCATCTTTAACGCCTAATCCTGGTGTGGTTTCACGGAGGGATCGGCGCCGGCCTTCTACGCCGCTATCGAGGCGACACGGCGCGTCATCGCATCCAGCCTAGGGAAGTACCTATCGGGCTGAACCAACCTAACTGGTGTAGGGCACGAACCTACCTATTTCAGACAACCCACTTCCTTCCTTTTTGTAAATAAAGTTTTGTAAATATTGTAAGTATCTTAGATTATTATTTCTACCCTTGTCTTCCCCGAGAGCGACAGCAGTAGCGAACTATTTCCGCGCAAAGTAGGTGAAGTCAAGGAAATGCAGACTATTGAAAAGAGTTGCGAGTGCACACAGCCTGACTTCACTTCATACGTTGCGATCTTCCATACAAATGATTCCAAAAAATATTGCCGAGCTTCCCATTGTCCACTGTATTCAATGACCTTCTAATACACAAGGACATCGCACTAGCGCGCGTAACAAGGGACCAAGAAAGTGTGCTTAACTCGTTGTAAGCACACTTTCTGGATCAGTCGCATGTCCACCGCAAAGGTGTCAAGATGCCCAAGTGCGCTATAAAAAAGTGCCGAAATAATACATTGACGACGCAGAAAAAAGATGGTGTGACTTACCATCGGTAAGTTAATTTTATTTACATAAGATAACATGCGAAAAAGTGTAAAATACGTAGTAAAACCATTGAAAACACAAGAAATATCTAAAATTATTTACAATGTTCCCATTCCTTTCTCTCATGCACATCGAAAAGAGACAGATGGAAGGGCGTGTCATGAATATTAGAAAAACAAAACTGTGGAGTAGCTTTTTTTGTTCAATGTAAAATCTATTTGGTATTATTGTTATCACATTTATTTCACTATCTTGGAAGTTTTCCCAATGAATAAAAACATATTACATGTCTCGAAGGTAATATTGTTTATCTTTACCGATTAAAATATAAATGACATAGGATAAGTTGCGCAGCTTGTAATGGCTGTTTTTTTTTTAGATTTCCTGTACACGAGATCACAAGAGAGAAGTGGCGCAAGTTGGTGGCAAGAGAAAGATCTGAAGAATTTTATAAACCAAACAAGTCAAGCGTAATTTGCTCTGATCATTTTATTGAATCTGATGTATACTACACAGCTAAAGGATTTAAGCGTTTGAAAAAGACAGCCGTTCCCGATATTAAGGTGAGTAATATAATCAGGATTGTGGCAAGCGTACGTAACAAATTATTTGTCCTTAGTAGTGAAAGGTTACGTCTTTTTGCAGTCTTCTTTTAAGGTATAGCAACAACACGTCCCAGTATCTATATGATGTTTAGATTATTTTTTAATTAATTAATGAATATTTTAGTTTGATAATGATCCTGAGCTGAGTCAATCAAGGAAAAGAAGACGACATGAAAGTGAACCATCCGAGCGACAGAAGTCATCACACGAACACGTAAGTGTCTATAAAACGAAAATGAAACACAGTTCTGTTGCTCCATCTACACCCTATTATTAAAGCTACCTTTTTCAGGATATAGCTACTGTGGAACAAGAAAAGCATCTACTGTCACAAACAGCAAATAGTAGTCCAGTTCATAAGTCTACATTATCATCACCCCATGATCCTGATGGACTAGATTCCATCTTGAACACACCAAAAACATCACAGTTCAAAAAAGAGCTTAGAAAATGTCACCGAAAGTTACACTACAAGGACAGACAAGTCAGGAACCTAAGAAAACAAAATAAAAGACTTGTTAAAGCTAACTCGTCCTTAAAGGAAATTGTTCAGGACTTGAGAAAGAAACGATTGATTGACGATTCTCTTAGTAATGACATAGAAAAAGTTACTGAAAATAGCGATGAATGCATTATGAAAATACTATCGGCTAATAAGCGAAAACCTTTTTCCACTTATCCACCAGCACTTCGAAAATTTGCTCTTACCATGCATTTTTACTCGACTGCAGCATACCAATATTTGCGAAGAATATTCAACAAGGCCCTTCCACATCCTAGTACGCTTTTTAGGTGGTATCAAAACGTTAATGCGGAACCAGGTTTCACTGATGAGGCTTTTAAAAGATTAAATGATAAAGCTAACAAATCTTCGGAATCACTGATATGTTCTCTCGTTGCTGATGAAATGTCCATACGACAGCAAAGAATATGGACTGGAACTAAATACGAAGGCCTTGTTGATATGGGACTTGGAATAGACGATTCAGATCAAAAAGCTAGTCAAGCCTTTGTACTTCTTGTAGTTTCGCTGCATCAAGGCTGGACTTTGCCTATTGCATACTTTTTTATTCAAAGCTTAAGTGGAGTTATGAAGGCAAATATATTTAAAATAGCTTTACAAAAATGCCACGAAGCTGGAATCAAAATTGTATCAGTGACCTTCGATGGATGCAAATCAAACATCAGTTGCATGAAAGCGCTGGGCTGTGAAGTTGAAGATCATGAAAATTTGAATACTACGTTTCAGCATCCAAGCGCTGATTATAAAGTTGCTGTTTTCTTAGATGCCTGCCATATGGTGAAGTTAATGCGGAACTTACTTGAGTCTAAAAAAGAATTCTTTGATGAAAGCGACGGAACTATCAAATGGAACCTCATACTGCAATTACACAACCTCCAAGAAGAAAATAACTTGCACTTGGCTAATAAACTGACGCAGAGACACATTAACTTCAGAAATGAAGTGATGAAAGTCAAGTTGGCCACCCAACTCTTAAGTAACAGTGTTGCAAAGGCTATAGAGTTTTGCGATAAGCAATTGCAAATTAAAAGTTTTGAACATTCAGATGCGACTGTAAAATTTTTGAAACAAATCAATGATATCTTTGATATCTTGAATTCTCGAAATCTGAAGGACTTTGGATTTAAAAAGCCATTGGATCACAAAAATGCCACAGAAGTGATTTCATTCTGTGCTGATGTTAAAACATACCTTCTTTCGCTAACTACAAAAGTGACATATAAAAAAACCACAACAATAAATAAAGAACGACGATCAGTATTTGAGATCAAGAAAGTGCCGTTGCACAAATGCCAAGCCAATACCGGTGTTGTTGGATTGTTGGCCTGCATAAATAGCATGGAGTACTTATACAAGTCACTTGTAGAAACTGAAGATTTGTCATATCTGACAATGTTTAAATTTAGTCAGGATCACATTGAGTTGTTCTTCGGAAAAATAAGAAGTCTGGGTGGTTTCAACAACAATCCCAATGCTCGTCAATTCAAGTCAGCTTACAAAAAAATCTTGTCCCATCTGGAATTAAGTTCGAAATTTACGGGAAATTGCTTGCCACTTGAAAGTTTGCCTATTTTGCAGAGTGGTTTACAAAACATAAATAACTCTACGCGCTCTTGCCGCCATGAAGAAATCGACGAAGAAACCATCTCTAAAGCATTTATTAAGAAGCGCATCAACGAAGAAGCTACAGAAGATATGTACAAAAGTAACTGCGATCATTTATCTCAAACCATAAACGAAAATCCCAACAACGAAATCAAAAGTCAGATAATCGGTTATATTTCAGGATTTGTAGTATACCAATTACTCAAAAGGTTGCAATGTGATGACTGCAAGAACAACCTATTAGCCACTGAAAAGGAGTGGTACCATAAACTAGTCGACTTGAAAGACATGGGTGGCTTATGCTATGCGTCGAAGGCTATCTTCTTAATAAATACAGAAACTGAAAATGTTATAAGACATTATAATAAACTCAGCGGCGGCAAGTACATGCTCAAAAAGTATGATAAAACGTTTTTGACAGTAAAAGTACTGAAATCGCTTTCAACTGTCAAAATATATACCCAGATCGATGCACACACAAAAGAACAGTTTAGTCATATTTATGACTTGACCAAGGCAGTCATAGAAAGATACATTGACGTTCGACTGCATTACATATGCCAGAAGGATACCTTAGAAAAGAAAAGTAAGTCTAAAAGACAAGTTTTTAACAAATTGAATTTGTTCCAAGGCACTTAAGTTTGATGAAATAAAATTTGTATTTTCTTAAATTTGTTGTTTTTCTATACATACACTAGTGAACAATGACTTTTGAATGAATCAATATCTACACACACACGTCCTCATAAAATCTCACAAACTCACACACCCTAACAATCCTAATAGAAACACACACACACACGCACACACCTTACAATTGGCGTATCCCAAACGGGTATGTGGTTCTTGAAACCGTATTTCGTTGAAACAGTCACGTGCGTTAAAAACCACATTTGTGATTCATACGCTGATGTATCAAGTGAACAACCGAGATGAATATTCCATGCGAATATGCGGCAAATGTGACCGGCTTACTGCCACTTCAGCTTAGTAATTTTGGAGGCTATGTCTATCACCTTGGTTCTCTGACGGATAACGTCGTTCCTGATGCGATCCGTCAGAGAAATTCAAAGCATGGCACGCTTTATAGCTCGCTGAGCGACTTTAAATAAAAAAAAGAGGTAGGCTCTATTATTAAGTAAATAAAGTATCTGCGTACCTCTGGCTTGGTAGGCAGATACTTTATTAAAGGCTTAATTTTATATAAGTATGTAATAAAATCATCCCTCTTAAAACCATATACTAGTTTCATATTTACAAAAACAAAAATCTCAAAGATATAAAAATTAATAACGCTACACTACACTACTCCATTCCATTTTTTATTCCAGTCTGCTTCTCAAATCACTTTATTTTGCTTCTACTGCCTAATCGATTTACACTACGTCTTAATCACAGAGGTCAGTTTACAGGACTTGAATGTCAGCGGCAATGTATAGATGGAGCAGTATAAGCAAAATAGGGTGAATTTTGAAGTGTGTGCCATGTTTGGGCCCTGTTGTTGTATACCACGATTTGTCCTGTGTATTAGAAGGTCATTGACTGTATTAGAAACTGCAATAAGTAGACCTCACGCACACTAATATAAGACACTAACACTCGACTCCCCTTTGCAAAAGTAATCAGGAGTTAATTTATTAACGCATTTCCAGAAACCCACGTAACATCTGCATCAATAAAGAGGTTTGTTTTTTTCTTCAAAAATAACTACATATGCCGGAAAATTTTATAAAAATATGGGTAATTTGTAAAACCTATTTTTTATGTTATTCGGAGACACAATCCTGGAATTTGATGCTATTTTCTCAATCAAAAGGGCCATCTGGATTGACAAGGTCATGATATACATTTTGACGCATTATTGTATTTGTATGGTAAATGTATCTTAAAAGGCACAAACGAACGGAACTGTTCGCCTAGCAACCGGAGCCAGCTTCTCGGTTTCAAGTCAAGTATAGGCACCTGTTAGATATACACATAGAATCATAAAAATATTGTACTCACCGGCATTCGTGCTCCAGTCACGTCACTTATCCACACCTGGAACAAAACTGTCGTCAGGAAACTTCCGTATTTTTTTTTTCATTACTACACAAATTACACTCAATGCACAGTACTCACCCTATTACGTATGTAATATCCGTCGTAATTAATTTAAACCACTGGTAGGAAGGCAAATACTTAAGTAGTATTGCATGATAGTATTGAGGCCAACGTAGTACAAATAGGATCATAAATTTCGATCAATATTTATAATGTTCAGCAACGGACAAATGGCCGATTGACTGATTATGCTGTGTAATTTGCTATGACAAAATTATTGAATTTGTCTTTTATATCAATTGTAGCACCTGCATTCAGTTTCAGACGACCTTTCCTTTGGTTACCAATAAGAAATACTAACATCAATAAAATTAATCTGATGAACTTACGACCAGTAAATAACTAGCATTATTTACTTTTGCATATTAATTACTTTGCTTATAGGTTTATTACATGTAGAGAAGTTATCTGAAAGGGACTGCGGCACGGGCGAGGGGCGGGGCGGGTCGGGGGGCGAGGCGCGAGTACTGCACGGGGACGAGCCCGAGCGGCGCGGCGGCGCGGCAGCGCGGCGCGAGTCCGTCCGTAAATGCTTGCGCGCGATACATCCCTGACGTTGGTTTTGGTGGCCGAGCACCGGCGCGGATACAAGCATTTACGGGCGAACGTCGCGGCACCAAAACGTCGAACGTCAGGAATATAAAACGGCAGCGTGAGTGTGTGAATCATCGTTTATTATCATGTCTAGAGCGGCGCGGCGCGGGCGCCGGGGCGGCAGTGGCCAGCCAGGCGTCCAGGGTGCCGTTGCGGCGGCCGCGGCCCGCGTCCAGCGTCCACAGGTCGATCTGCACGGTGCCGCGCGACCGCGTGCGGACGGCGGCGGGCGCGGTCGCGGGCGCGGGCGCGGGCGGCGCGGGCGGCGACGGCGGCGGCGAAGGCGGCGGCGCGGGGGGCGGGCGACGCACGCGCTTCACACGCACCTGAGTGCGCGCGTCTTCGCCGCTATAGGTCAGCGGCAGGTCGGGCTCGGGCGCGGGCGTGGCGGGCGCGGCGTCCGGCTCTGCGCGCAGGTCGCGGCGCGCGCGCTCCCAGTCGCGCAGTTGCTTGCGCATATCGTCGAGGGCTGCGCGCTCCACGTCGGCCGAGTTCAGCTCCACTACTCGCATCGCGTACTGCTCCACGGGTGTTAGCTGCGGAGGGGAGAGCATTAACGTTCGTCCCTCATGTGAGGAGCGTCGTAGCCTAAAATGTTGGTTAATCAATCGGCCCATACTCGTCCAATGCTGAACATAGGCCTCTCCCGAGGCACGCCGTCTCCCTCTGTCCTGGGCCATCCTCATTTGACCGCTACCAGCAATCTGCCTCTGATCGTATCCAGTTCGCTTAGCATGCCGCACTCGAGAAATGCCCTTCTCTATACAAATCTGGCAATTTCTCGGTCGAGCCCATAGTGTCTAGCGATCACGACCGAGATGAAGTCCACCGAGGTCTATAACCGGTAACATGGCGGCATTGCCAGATGATTTCGGCCGAGTTAGACACAAATTTTCAAATGTGAGACCAAGACATGTCTGCTACTCACGGAGAGTGAGTAGTAGCGGTGAGAGTTAAGGCCTCGAGAATAATTTAACAAGAAAAATAAGAGTCTTTTTTTATCATGTTGTTTATAATTATTTTATTTATTGTCATTTCTTCTTGATTTTACTTTCTTAATTGTACCATAAAACTATTTATCAGTCTATAATATTCGTTTATCTGTGTTCTGTTCGAGTCAATCGTAAATAAGTGGCAGAGAATAAAATTTCCCAGTCGAAGCGAAAAGAAAACCACTGAAAAAAGTAAAAGGGATGCGTTTAATTACTACTATTTAGTTGTACCACTAGCGCATTAAAAAATATCGAATAAAAATTAATTGTTTGAGTAGTTGGAACGAAACGCAATTCTTAACTTCCTAGTAATGGTCCGTTATCGTTAATAATCAGTAACAATTTTTACAGTGTATTTAGATAAAAATATTTAATATGGTAATAATTACTTTTAGGTAGACAACACCGGTCTATTGGCTATCTCGAGTCTCGGCTGCCATGGTTGTACTTTCGACAGGGCAAGAATTACTCCTAAGTCTCTCACTCGACGTCGAGACAGAGTGAACACGTGCATGCTAAGCATACAGCGATCCGGCAGGCGTCCTATACTGCGTTTGTTAATACCTCGATATATCCTAAAAGACTACGATTGTAAAACCAAAAGTTGTTCAGAATAACAACTAGAAATGACAACTTAGGGGTAAAACTGCGTTGTGCGCACATCTGCGCGGTCCCATACAAGAGGGCTCCGTCGCGGGGAAGCGGGCCCCGCGCCCAGCAACGGAGCCCGCCCCGGGGGGCGGGCTCCGTTGCTGCTTCCAGGAGCGGTAGAACCGCTGTGCGGCGGCGGGGGGTAGCACACATTAGCGCCACTGCGTAATGTTCCCACGTAACCCTTCCGCGTATCCACGCACGTGGACACCGCGGCGAACGCCACAGTAGGCCGCTTAACGCAGTTTTAGGACTTAGACATAACACAGGCGCAAAGAAATCTCATATATAAAAATCTCAGGACACAGTTCGGTAACAAACAATTACCGAACTCATATGAAACGGCTGCACCGAATTTTATTATTCTTTTTGTGTATGTTTGGTAGGTCTGAGAATAAGTCGAAGGCCATAGCAAAACAACGATTAACACTTTTAAATTGGCTAAGTATTCAGAAGTGGTACCTATACGTTAAAAATGCCTCTTACAGGTAAATCGACAGCCACACATCACAATCCCTAACTATGATTCTCTGTGATAAGGTAAAAAGAAACGACAATCAAACGTGGAAAAACAATCAGCCATTAGTACAAATCAAAAAAATACGGCTCGTATCAGTGGGAATCGAATTCACGCCGCTACACAATGAGGTCAAAGATACATATTAAGTGCAAAGCGTTGATATTGATTCCTGGTTTCAGAACATTAATAATATGTGAATGTTATATATTAAACAAGTCTATCACGATTATTTAATAGTTAAAACGTAATTGCCTTAACTTCCGAAGTTACGGCAGCGTTGCAGTTGCCGTGGTCAGAAAATGCTTATGGCATTAAGTTCGCCGCATTGTACAATTTTATGGTGCAATAAAGTATTAACAATAATAACTTAGTTTTCGGCAGCGGGCCGAGACACAACACTCGCTACGTCCGCCGCGGACAGGAGCTCTATTTTTGAATCACTCGTCTCGCGTCGAGCGCTCGATTTCTACTGATTTTCGTTCGACATACGAAATTCCGTATTTTTGAATCACTCGACTGCAACGAATGGTCCTTACCACTCGTCACGTATGTCGATCGATAGATTGTCAAAATTTGTGTTAATTTCAAATCGAGGAGTTTGTGCTTTTGTGCCGAATTGTTTCGACATTTTCGAACAAAAACAAACCAAAGTATTTACGACCTATGACAGTGTTTTGTTTGTTTTGCAACTAAAGGCAAAGATTTTTCATCTAAACAGCCAATAAAACTAAATATTTTACGTTCCGTTTCCGTTACGGTAGTTTCCGGTTCTTGTGATTTCTGCGTGGAACGGATAAAATACAATACTTCAAATGGTACTGGCAACACTTCAGGCGAACGATTCAAAAATACGGAAAAACGATATCATGCGACTTAGAAGACGAGTGTGACTTATGTCGCATTCGACGATACAATTTCATACGAGTGATTCAAAGATAGATCTCCAGGTCCGTGATCGCGATTAGACCCGGTTAATATAAGCATCGCGAATCATTAAGAAATCCTGATGGATGAATGGGCATTGTCTCCGTCAGTTGTCCACCGACCGTGCTACCGTAACACAAGGCGTACCTGGCTGACGAGCGCCGCCAGGTCGGCGTCGTCGGGGTCGGCGGCGGGCGCGGCCGCGGCCGCCGGCGCCGGCTCCTCCTCTAGCGGCAGGGTCTCGTCGAACTCGGCCAGGTCGCCCTACAAGTGAACAACATTTGAGTACCCTCTCAAGTCTTCCGAGTGCCCCCATATCTGTTGCTGCTGCTTCCAGGAGCGGTAGAACGCTGGACTCTCGTGTCGTAGGTTCGAATCCCGGCATATACCAATGACTTTGTTTTTAAATATTCATCAAAGCTATTGATTGAAACATTTTATTAATTTTGTGATAAAAATGTTATTTGTGAAGCATGTGCTGCCTTTTGATAAGCATTGATAATAAAAAAAACTTTTAATTTTAACTATTAAGTTACTTTAAGCCATGTCAGAGACCTTATGAGCGCCTTGATAACTTCTGACAATAAGGCCCGCCACTGTCTTACAATCCTTCACCAACCCGGACTTGGCCCCCATGGTGGAGTATGGCCTAACCTTCCTGCGATGCAGGAAGAGACCCGTGCCCCAGCAGTGGGGACATACGAGAACGAAGTTACTTTATACTTTATTGTACACAGAGAAGAAATATTTTACACAAAACATAAGCGTAATATAAACGAGTACAAAGGCGAGCTAAAGTATGTACAACTTTGAAGTTATAGTAGCAATACCACTCCCTATCTTCACGAATCTCTAGTGTCTTATGGATCCTCTACATGATCGGCGAATACTGACGATTACGCGCGAGCACGATCGTGTAGATGGCATACTCGGTTGTAATCGGCTGTCGTCGCAAACCATCGTCGGCAATCGCCAAGTTGTCGGTTTTTCGGGCATGCATCAAAGTGCATCGCCGAGTGATTCGTCGAGGTGCCCACACGATCGCCGGTGATTCATTCGCTGTCGGACAGTGGAAGCGTTGCACACGTGCGTGTTTTTGTGTCAATATAACGATGAATGGTCAAACACCACCATCTTCTTTTCCTTCATTTCTTTTCACAGCTTTTCGTTGAAACACGTTTACATAATGGTTGTAAACCGCAATTAAATAAATGGTTGCAGCAGCAACACACTCCACGTCCATTGCGACGCTTGGCGTTCGACAAACTACTACGGACGATTATGAGGATGCTTGCACGATGATCGTGCCGATTATAGACGATAATCATCGGCGATGTCATCGCCGATAATGTAGTGCAGGCATTAAGTGTTATCTCAGCGCTGGCTACGTACAATGGCCCCACTAGGAGGCTAGTTCGGGAATTTCATGTTTAACTAACCTGCTGCTCGGCGCGCGCCGCCCGCGCCGCGGCCGCGTCGGCCTCGTCCTCGGCGGCCGCCAGCGCGCTCTCCAGCGAGCCCTCGCCGCCCCCGCCACCGCCCACGCCGCCGCCCCCGTTGCCGCCCCCGCCGCTCCCGCCGCCCCCGCCGGCCGCGGCGCCGCCCGAGCCGCTCGTGTCGAACAGCTCCGCGATATTGTCCTGCGGGAGGAAGGATCATCATTACGAAGGTCAAAGTAAAGACAAGGTGACATCAACATCCCCGATGGCCAAATACCCCCCTCGACCGTGATCGCGTCTGCCAGATACGGCGATGGAGAGAACTTATTACGCGCAGGGAGGCCACTAAAGGTGAAATGCCCGTTCTCGTTGGATAGATGCACACCGAGCATGCTTCACCTCGGCCTTACGCAGGTTATTGGTAACCCGTGGTCGCATCTCTCGTATGCATTGTTAGAACGAGGTGGCGAGTTCTGATGTCTCTTATGATCATTTTGATGTCTCTATGTCTTTCTCTGGCGCAATGTGCCCAAGCGCACTTCTGTTCAGAGTTGCGCAGAATCTCCAAAACCGTGGTTCTGTCCCATAAAGTGATATAGATGGAGAACTCACTACATAAGAGATAATTATTTTTTTTATGAGAAACGAACAATAATCAAATTAGGAAATATGACATTTCCTAATTTGATTATTGTTCGACCTGGACTTTGTGATCCAGAGAGGAACAAGTGAGTTGACAAATAATAAACAGATGTAATGAAATACCAACAGACTAAACTTCTGATCAGCCTTGGTGGCGTCTTACTTGTGTAGTAGAGAAAGAACTCACCGCGCGAAGGTAGGAGGTGGTGAAGTGTCCGTCTTCGATGGCGAGGTGTCCCAAGGCGCGCTTCTGCTCCGCCTTGCGCAGAATGTTCTCCTCGACCGTGGCGGCCGTCACCAGCCGGTACACATGCACGTCGCGGGTCTGCCCGATCCGGTGACAGCGGTCTTGCGCCTGTACAAACAATACGACAAATTATAAGAGCTCCATACGAGAACTCCATACGTCATTAATTTCAATTTCAATTCAATAACATTAATTTTTAAGGGTTCGAGAGATTCGTAAGCATAGCATATTTTAACCCTGCATTCCGAGATGCGATGAAATCGATTACAGCGCAAATTCGGCTCAAATTTAGTAGTCCCAAAGTATCTCGCACGAAATAGGGTTCTAATGCTTACTGCACTTATATGGATTGGCACTGTAATCGATTTCATCGCATCTTGGAACACACCCTAAATTTTAGACCAAAACCGTGCTATGGAAAATGAGGACTCGTCTTTCATTAGAGTATCATTCAATTAGTGGACTTTTACTATCAGGTATTTTTATAGTGAAAACTTCTTTAGGTCCATTCAGTAAACGAAAATATCGTGATAATACACCCGAATATGATTCCAACGGAGGCGTCCAACAGTAAATAGTCCTTCACCAATTGAATGTAGGACTTTAACAACTTCCCTGTCCACTTATAATTCAATTCCAATTCCCCACGTCCACAGCTAGACAGTCGTACGTCCGAAGATGTGAAGTAAATGAGTCAAATGTGACTCACGAACTTGTTCCAATACACTCCGCTGAGTTATACACAATTCTCGGACAGGGAGGTTGTAAATCAATACTAACAGCTTATCACTAACACAATAGATTATATGCATAGCAACAGAACAACAAAAAGTTTTCACACATAGCCATATAACAAGCAACGCTCGCAAACGGAAGGGCGACCTGCGCGTCCATGGTGGGGTTCCAGTCGGAGTCGTAGAAGACGACGCTGTCGGCGCCGGTGAGGTTGAGGCCGACGCCGCCGCTGCGCGTGGACAGGATGAAGGCGAAGAGCCGCGGGTCGCCGTTGAAGCGGTCCACGAGCGGCTGGCGGCGCTCCACGCGCGTGGCGCCGTCCAGCCGCAGGTAGGCGTGCCCGTGCAGCGACAGGAACCCCTCCAGCACGTCCAGCACGCGCGTCATCTGCGTGAAGATCAGCACGCGGTGCCCGCCCGCCTTCAGCCGCCGCAGCAGCGCGTCCAGCGTCTGCAGCTTGCCTGCGCGGGAACGGGACGGAATGTAGGCCTATAGTCACTTCGTTTTTAAATCTCAGCGTCTCTATGTTGATTTTTTTTTCAATTAAGTTATGGATCACAAGGTTTAGAAGTAATGATGTATTTCTGTACTTTAAGTAAAAAACTGTTAGTATCTTAAATAAAGAGTAGAAAACAAAGGTAAATTTTAAGTGTATATGAATTGCCATTGACTTAAAATGGTTGCCCGCATGCACAAGTATGATACACAGTTAAAAAAAATCCTAAATTTGTTTTAAAGTATTCGTTCGATATGTATGATTTGTGAACACGTGTGTAATTTCTTTTTCACTTTCTTTTTTCAGACAGTCCAAATTTTAAGATTTTAACACACCGATGGCAACCAACACTAGCCAATATAGTACATTTCTTAATGATTTGCGATACTTATACATATTTGTATAAATATAATGGATTTAAAAACCTATTTAGAGGCTAAAAATTTCACCCATGCCGGGATTTGAACCCGCAACCTCTGGCTATCCGTACCAGCGCTCTACCAATTGAGAACCAATAATACCAATAATGGATTTGCCAATTAGTGAGAAAATTTCATTGATCGTTTGCCTAGGCTACATTAAACATATTGGGCTCAAATGTTGTGTGGTTTGGGGTGAATACTTTCATACACATTTTTGTTGATATTCCATTGCCTGCTTCTTTGACATACACCCACCCACTCATTAATGTAAAATGTAGGCAAAGATCATGGTTTTCTTAGCACTGTGCCTTCTGTTTTGGCTCGGTGTTAATATAAGTGGGACAATTTGAAACTGAACGCTGGAAAGTTATACTATGTACTTTTACAGCTTAGAACAATTTTATCATATTATTGTACACAAAGTTCTCTTTAGGCCAACAGATGAAATAAAAAACACAGAACAGTGACTACGCCAACAATAAAGCCGCGTACACCTGCGCAGATGACCGAATTTTGGATGTGTGGCAAGTTGATCGCCCAATCAGATAGTTTCACTTTATGGCAGGCCTTTGTTGCTATTGGTTGATTCAACGTCATCGATGCAGGTGACTATTAGTTTGGCAATATTAGCGTGAGCGAAATAGGTAGCGCCACTGCGGCAATCAATTCTGCACCTTAACCGTATCGGTTAAAGATCATGATGAATGTACTTATAGCTTCGGGGACTTTCGTTACACTTCTTCCTAGTCTGCGCGAACGTAGATTCTGTATGACTTTTATGATGTGTAGTGCTGTAAGAGCGGCGCCTCACCACAGTCGTACTGCAGCAGCCGCGGGTGGGGGAAGGCGACGGCCTGCCGCGAGGCGGGCGCGTGCAGCACGGCCAGCAGGCGGCGCGCCGCCGGCTCCAGCGCCTGCTCGGCGGCGGCGGCGGCGCGGCGCCAGGCGCGCGCGCCCGCGCCCGCGCCCGCGGCCAGCTGCGGCGCGGGCGCGCGCGCCGCCGCGCAGCACACGCTGAAGTGCTCGATGGCGGCCTCGTGCAGCCGCAGCAGCGCCGGCAGGTCGGGCGGCGCGGGGGGCGCGGGCGGCGGCGCGGCCACGGCGGCGCGCAGGTCGGCGCCGTACAGCGGCAGCCGCCAGCAGCGCCGCTCGTTCACGGCGGCCGCGCGCCGCGCCGCCGCCCGCCGCCGCGCCAGTAGCCGCGCCGCCGCCGTCGACTCCGGCGCCTGGACGGACGGACTCACGGCATTAGTCTAAGAACTTGACCGAAAAATGCGATAAGTATGTCTTAACGAATTAGTTACTAAAACTCCAGCTGCACCTCCAAACTGAGTTACGCCCGAACGTAATAGCTAATCCTGATCCATTTTTAGCTATCCCAGATTGAGAATTCAATCCATTTCCGTAACTGTCTGTCCTAATAATCTATCAAAGGACAGAAATCGCCATCTGTGAAAACAATCCATCAACGGGAAGTCGCTTCATAGATTATGGATAGGCCTCTGTTCTTAAATGACAGATTCTGTGTATCAATAACCTATCCGTTTAATTTGACATTCTCACCAATCAGTTTGAGCAATCTGCAACCGCAATCCCACGTATTTGAGCATTCTATCCGAGGATTAGAAGATTTATATTTTTGAAAAATGTATATTTTTGTGACTGCGATAGTGATCTGAACGCAATAATGATCTGATGGAGGATACAATAATGATCAGGCCGGTGAACTATATACAAAGTCTCAATGATGCTGATTTTGCATTCAAATTCAGATTATCAAAGTCTGCAACGGATTGTTAACTGAAATAACGCCATTATTGCGTGTAACTTCCTAAGGTACGATTGTTTTTTGTTGAAAATATCCGATGTTAGTAAACCTAGGTAGGTACTTACCGACCTATTTCATTATTAACCTAATTATTTGCAGAAATCATGGAACATCATCTAAGTACTGCTAGCACTAATATTTTATATTCTAATGTCAGCATCAAGAATAGTCTATGAAACAAATAAAGCTAAATGGTTTTCACCGGTATCCTGCCGCATGATGTCTGTCATATATAGATAAGTTACTCTATGCTGTCTGTCAACATCTGTGCCCAACATTTCAGTAACATTCCTTTCCGTTCAGATAAACAATTTATTTATTTAATATTGGGAAGACTAACAGCACATAACAAATTTATGCTTATCAAATAGTCGGAATAAAACTTGTCTTTGTCGTGACGAAATGCCAAACAGTTTAAGTTTTTTAATGAAAGGTAGTTAATCATTTTTATACTTGAAAATAACATAAAATATTCGTCTTCATTCAAATAACATCTTACTACTGATATTAATTTCGTAGAAAGGAATCTATGGCAGGAAAAAGATTGAAAGTGTGAAATCCATGCCCGAAAAAAGATTGCGTCTGCCTTTTTTGGTGTTGGGATGCAGATCGGATAGGAAACAATCTGAGATCGATTTCAATCTTGGATTGGGGATACGTTATTAGGTTCGGGCGTAAAAAGAAAGCCAGTGGGAACTGGATTAAATTGACCCGTCGCCATTAGTTATACACTAGGTACCTCTTCGAGTCGACGTCGGATCCTTCGACTCGAATAGGAGAGAGTTCGCCTTCAATGTCAATGTAATTGATAACCAAATATAAAATCGCCCGAAGCCGGGACATAGTTATTTCCTAGGATTTCAATTAAAGATTTCTAAAACTAACTACGTTCGGCTCGGCCAGGTTCACCATGAAAAGGAATCGACTCACCGGCGGCGGCGGCGGCTCGGGGGAAGACCGCGTGCGCGCGAGGAGGTCGGGCGGCAGCACGAGGGGCGGCGCGGGGCGGCGCGCGGCGGGGGGGTGCGGCGCGCGCGGCACCAGCCGCAGGTGCAGCCGCAGCGCGTCGCCGGGCGCGGGCGGCGCGGGGGGCGCGGCGCGCGGGCGCGGCGGCGCGCGGCGCGGCGGCAGCAGGTGGCGCGCGCGGTGCGCGGGGAAGGCGGCGGCGCCCTGCAGCTCGAGCGCGGCCAGCGCGCCGCCCAGCCGCGCCGCCCGCGCCGCGCGCGCCGCCACGCCGGGCAGCAGCAGCAGCGCGGGCACGCGCACGCGCAGCGCCCGCAGCTGCAGCGGCGACGACACGGGCCGCGGCTCGAACAGGTCGGGGTGGTTGCACACCTTGCGCAGCTGCATCAGCACGTTGATCACGCTGAGCAGGTTGCCGGAGGCGAGGCTCTCGCGCGTCTTGGCGCGCGACATGAAGTCGTCGTAGAGCGCGCGCTGCCGCTTGGCCAGCCGGCAGAGCAGCACGTGCTCGTACTTGCGCGGCATCTGGCGCTCCACGTCCTGCTTGAGGCGGCGCAGCAGGAAGGGCCGCAGCACGGCGTGCAGGCGGCGCAGCAGCGCGGGGTCGGCCTCCCCCTCGCCGCCGTCGCCCGCCGCGCCGGCCAGCGGCGTGAACCACTCGCGGAACTCCGAGTGCGACGCGAACACGCCCGGCATCAGGAAGTGCATCAGCGACCACAGCTCCAGCAGACTGTTCTGCAGGGGCGTCCCCGTCAGCAGCAGCCGCCTGAGGAAAAGCACACGTCATTGCCAACCGACACGACGTCAAGGAAACCTATCGTTCTGTTAATACTTGTATTAGTGCTATTAAACAAGAGGTATCTGAGTAGGAAATCGTTCTCACCTTTCAGTTTGAAAGTTGAGTAGCATCTGCCACCGTTGCGATTTAAAGTTCTTGATATTCTGCGCCTCGTCAAGTATGAGGTACTTCCAGCGTTTTCTCCTAAAGCTCTGGTGGTCCTGCACGACCAGCTTGTAGGATGTGATGCAGATGTGGAACGAGTTGGCCTTAGTCCAGCCGACGCGCTTCAACTTGCGCTCCTTTATAGTGCCGTAGTAGGTGAGGATCTTGAAGGCGGGGCACCACTTCTTGAACTCCATCTCCCAGTTGAGGACGACGGAGGTGGGCGCGACAACGAGGTGGGGCCCCCAGTCGGCGCGCTCGAGCGCCAGGTGCGCCAGCAGCGCTATGGTTTGGATGGTCTTGCCGAGGCCCATCTCGTCGGCGAGGATGCCGTTGAGCTGTCGCGCGTGCATGGTGGCCAACCAGTGGAGGCCGACCAGTTGGTACTCGCGGAGGTTGCCGCGCAGGAGCCGCGGCGGGGGCGTCCCGGCGGCGGCCTCCGCCAGCGTCGTGCCGCGGGGTTGTAAGGAGGCGGCCAGTTGCGCCGCCGCTTCGACGCGACCCGCCGCGCCGCCCGTTTCGCCGGCGCCGGCTTCCTCGACGAGCTCGGAGAGCGAGCCGCGCGAGGCCTCGGAGCCGTCGTCGTCGCTGTCGGTCAGCGTGCCGGTGTCGGTGTCGGTGCCGGAGCCGGTGCCCGAGCGGCCGTCGGCGGGCGGCGCGCTGTACTTGGCCAGCAGGTCGTCGACGCTAAGCTCCTGGTCGGCCCGCAAAGCCGCCAGCTCGGCGCGCACGGCGGCCGGAGCCTCGGCTCGCTCCTGACACAGATTTCATTTATTATTTGCCGAACCGACAGACACTATAAAAAACATATCCGTCAAGCTATTCTCATAATCAAGTGTGAAATTGTGCAAAAGAATATAGCGCGCAGAAAAAAAAAATTTGGACTGACAGGCACAGACTGACAGATTTGACAGGCAACTTAAACATAAACAGGCATCAAGAGACCGTGAATGTGGGATATGTAAAGATAAAAATCAGCCTGAGATGGCATGGCTAATAGATGTGATGATGGTATTGCTTTTGTAAGTTATTAAGACATCTGCACATGGTGGTCTAGTAAATTGATTGAGGGTAGTCTGAAACCTCATCAGCCGAAGATGCGAACGGGTGCCAGCCATCAGTCTTCCCGTGACCACGATGACTGTAACGTCGTCGAAACGTCGAGGTAAAATAGCAATAAATTGCTACACGATTGAGCCCCGAAAATATTCTAACTGTAGTAAATTGAAGGCCGGCGTGCCGCGATCCACTCACGGTGTAACTTCATCTGAGTAAACTAGTAACGTAGATGCGCCGCCGCATAGCACGATGAAAAAAAGTCAGCTAGCGTCTATCAAGGCACCTGCTCGGCGATGGTGGTCTCGTCGTCGGCGCTGTCTTCGTCGCCGCTGTAGTCGCGGTGCGGCGCGGCGTCGCCGTCGTCGGAGGGCGGCGTGTCAGCCGGCGGCGCGTGCAGGTTGGCGGCCAGCTGGCTGGTGTAGCGCTCCGTGCGGTCCACGATGTACGACAGCTGCTCGTCTAACGCCTCCTTGCGGAGCCGCTCCACGCGCCGCACGCGCTTCCACTCTACCACCTGTGCGAGAGACGTGTTCATTTTCTTAATAAAGCTCTGGTATTAATATCTTGGCTCGTGGCCTAGGCGAACCGAATGATTGGAATCAATCACTTGGTTAAGCAACCACAGGCACGGTCAGGTACAGGATGGGTGAGCGTCCCGTGACTACCGCTAGTGGCATTTTTCCGAGCGCTTCCGTGCTTCGCAAGGCACGTTAAGCCGTTGGTGCCGGCTGTCACGTAATGAAAGTCGTTAAGCCATGTCAGAGGCCTTATGGGCAGTTTGATAACTTCTGACAGTAAGGCCCGCCACTGTCTTACAATCCTCCACCAACCCGGACTTGGCCCCCGTGGTGGAGTATGGCCTAACCTTCCTGCGATGCAGGAAGAGACACGTGCCCCAGTGGGGACATACAAGGCTTGATAACGATTAATATCTAACTACTGCCCAGCGAAATTTAAATATAAGAACCATATTTAAATCGAAAGAACCTTTGGTGAAGTTAGATGGAGAGAGCAAAAAGCGAAAACAAACCACACCGCGTGTGTATCGATCGATGTATGTACGAGTTTGTAGAAACATAAACGCGTGACTGATTTTGTAGGAAATTACTTCAACTTACCTTTTCAACATTTGCCCAGAAACTTCGTATCTCCTTAGCCGCGAAGGCTGCTATTTTTCTCAATTGTAGTTCTTGCGCCTTTTCGGCTTTCTGTGCAGCCATCGCTTTGTCTTGAAAGTATTTTTGTACAGCTCGAGCACACTGTAAAACATTTAATGATCTGTGTAACAATTTAAAAATGCATATCTAAAAACCTAACATACAGGACACAAAACGTAATTTGAATAATTTAAAATGCATAGCAAAAACAAAATGATAAAATCATGTGAGCGGAACTTAATGAACTTAAATTTTTTCACTTGAAATTACACCAAAGAAACAGAAACAAAAATGTGTTTTCGCATACACATACACGAAAAAATTATTAAAATTAATATAAACGAGAGGAGAAAATCATTTAATGAGCGCAGTAAAGTCGGTCTCACCTTTTTGGCGGCCTGCTTTTTCCATTTACGCTCTTGCGCAAAGTCCTGCGCGAGCCAGGCCATCTCCTCGAGCAGGTAGTCCCAGTGGGACTTGGGGCGGGGTGGCTCCAGCACGCGCGGCAGTCGGCGCTCCGTCCACAGGCCGGCGCGGGCCAGCTCGGCCACCCGGCCCGCCACGTAGGCCTCCTGCCGCGCCGCCGCCACCATCTCGTCGTGCGGGGCGGGCGCGGCGGGGAGCGCCGGCGCGGGGGCGGGGGCGGGGGCGGGGGCAGGGGCGGGGGCGGGGGCCGGGGCAGGCGCGGGGACGAGCACAGAAGCGGGGGCGGGCGACGGCTCGGGCGCGATGGGTGGTGACTGCGGCCGTCGCGCTTCTAGGAAAGCCTGCAGCGACGGCGCCGCCGGCCGCTTCCGCCAAGCCGCGTAATCCATCATATTTCCTCCTGTCTGGAGGAAGTACAGCTCGCTCAGCTGTTCTGTCAACCTGGCGAATAGAGTGTTTGTTATAATAATGTGTCTGTTGTGTTTTTAACATCTATGCTGGATAATTTACATTATAGCATCCAGTGGCAACTCAAGTAGGTTATACATTATAGTAGTTTATGATACTGTTGCATAATAAGGGTTCTTATAACAAGAGTGTGTTTCAAAAAAACGAGCCGTAGGCGAGTTTTTTTTTATAGTATCACCCGAGTGTTATAAGACCAAGTTATGTACAGTGTCATAAACTACTTTATCTATTGTAATAAGTACATAAAATAATATTGAACAGAACCAAACTTTGTTTAAATATTGAAAAGTTTTCTTTAAATGTAAAATGTTGGCGCCAAGGCGCAAACATCGATTGCGCATGCGTGTTACGTCGCCACGGACTCGTTCATACAAACCTTTTTTTTTAAGTAGAGGTTCAACCTTTTTGGTCCAGTTGGAGGTTGTATAGGTGTATCGTTATGATTAAAAAGTTATATTATGATGCAGGTGTTCATACAAGACCTGTATCGTAATAAAACTTTTTTTTTTGTTATTTTTGGCCTATGTATAATGTTTGTCATAAGAGTTTTGTTTTCAGTTTTACAATCGTAGATAAGAGTAGATAATAGTAGATTGTTAACCAAGGGCTGTATGACATCAATTGCATATGAGGTTTTTTGGCTAATTAGCCAGAGTATGCAATTGATGCGTACCCGAGGTAAACACTCTGCTTTACATATAGATTGTGAGGTAAGTAAAAAAACAAGAAAGCAGGTTGACTTTTTTTTTTGACTTGACATTTTTCAAAACTTTTGAGAAAGAACTCCAAAACACGAAACAACATAATGTTGTTGAAGTCGACTAGCTAGGCGCGAAAGTAATGTTGTCAACATTACTTTCGCGCCTAGCTAGTCGACTGACTTTTTTACTCTTCACGCTTTTATGGCACGCAAGCGCGTCAAATCGTGCTGGCCAGTTTGATTTTTAAATCGATTTCAATGAACATACGATGTGACAGCGAAACAAATAGTTCAATATTTAAAATAAAATCTTCATATTCTAATATAAATTGTCTCGATTCCGATTCGAGTAAATAATCGATACCGAGAAAAAAATATTAACTTTTAGAAAATATTCTTCTTGCAGTATGAGTATGACAGTTCTTTTTTCAAATTCCAAAACCTATGCTGTAATGTTAACATTACATGGTATGTTTTGAAACCTATGCTGTAATGATATCCATACACCCCGGCATTCAGGGAAGTAAGTGACTACTTACAGAGCAAGAGATTGTAATAGTACATTACACAACTAGGGTGGTAATACAAATAAAGGCCGAGATCGCAGAAGTTTGCGGCCCGAGCTGCAAGCGAGGGACGTAAATATGCGATCGAGAGCTTTCTTTATTACCTCCCGTGTTGTGTACATTTTTTTATGTCTACACTTGGCCAGAAAGCGGCTTTTTCCGTACGCGCAACGTGCGGAAAAAGCCACTTTATTGCCAGGTGTGGAATAAAATATATAAATAGATAGAGAAATCTTTATTGCACAATCCGAAAAAGAAAGAATAACAATTATATTTCTTAATGATTCGCGATACTCATACATAGTTATATATTAAACGGGTCTAATCGCGATTATTTATTAGGTAAAACGTAATTACCTTATTTACCGACGTTTCGGCAGCGTTACAGTTGCCGTGGTCTCGGGTAGACTGAAGTGGCGAGTACAGTCAATTATTGTGGGTAGTCACTTTTAGTTTTGCGCATCTGGCCGACACACAACAATTTAGTAATTGTAGTGTGTCACAGACACAGACAGTAGTCAGCCTGTTAGCTTTTAGAATATACTTTGGCTACTATCGGATATTAATAGATAATTGGAATAAGGTAATGTTAATTTTGTATTGTTATTTATAACTTTACATAACTTTTCAAAAAGTGAAGAAAAGTTTTATACTGAGCAGGAAGCAGTATTACACTCGTGTGCTTTTGGCTAAAACCGAAGCCTACTCTAGAGCCCGAGGTATATTCTAAAAGCTAACAGACCGTACGCCCGCGGACAGATAATGATATGTATTAACTTAGCACTGGATTCCGCGTACTTAAAGCTTGAAACAAACGTCTCTGTTGAAATTCTTCCTTCCCGAACGATTCTTCGATAATACTGTCGATCGGTTGAGAGTACTTTAGGTCGATGTAGCTCGACCCAGTGGTTCGTGCTGGCGGCCGCCAATAAATGCTCAGCTATCGCGGACTTGTTTACCTGTCTATTCTTGACTGCAGCTATGTGCTCTTTGACTCTTTCCGCGATAGACCGCTTCGTTTGGCCAATGTATGTACGGAACTGTAATTGTAACGCTGCCCAAACGTCGGGAAACAATTACGTTTTTCCTCCACCAATCCGGACTTGGCCCCCGTGGTGGAGTATGATCTACACCTTCCTCAGGGAAGAGACCCGTGCCCCTCGGTGGGGACATAATGGGTTGACGATGACCTAATAAATAATAGCGATAAGACCCGTTTAATATATAGCTATGTATAATTTCTTAAATCTAAGTAATGTTATACAGTTTATTAGCTTGTAAGTGACCACTGAGATGCGGTCTTAGACATATTTTAGGAATATAATAGCTACTTGCATCAGTATACCCAGTTATAGTTAAGTAGCACAAGCACTTACCTGTCCCGCACATGCTTGAGCCGCAGTAGCTTGTGCTCGAGTAGCCGTCGACGGAGCGCGAGCGCGTCATCGGGCGGCGCGGCGGGCGCGGCGGGGGCGGCGGGCGCAAGGGGGCGCGCGCGCTTCCGCGGCGGCGAACCGTCCTCCGCGCCCGCCGCCGCGTCGCCACCGCCATCACCCGGCTGCCGCTCCACTCCCTGCAGTCCAACCACTAACTTATATTTCGTTCGTGTCTACATATTTATAAACAAATCATTGATAGAGCAAGCGAGCAAGGTCGCAATTCTAACACGGATTATTTTTTTTTAAGCTACAGAAATAGTTAACATGTGGTAAGCAATAATATCATTAATTGACACAGCCATTTTCTTTCATTCAATGGTAATTTGAGATGGGATAGAAAGGAACTGCCTACCAACCAAATCCTTTGTAGATTCTAGAAAAACATGCCATAATCAAGAACTGAACTAAAAGTTGAGATGGACAGGACACAATAATAAGAGATAAAACAGAAAAATGGACTATAAGATTAATAGGATATAGATCAAGAGATGAAAAAATGAGGAGAGGAAGACCACAAAAACAATGGCAGGATGATCTGGTACAGAACTTTAGAAAAGTAGCATTGGGTTTGATTTGGCCATGTGGAAGGGGTGAGACCATGAGAAAAATATACACTTTAATAACATTGCACAGCAGATTAAAGCTGTTTTAATGCATTTCATGATTAAAGAAAAAAATGTTATTAGTTTTGAGTTGTTTCGGTAAACTATACCGAACAGTATTGGTAAACTGGAATAACTTCAAACAGGCATGTCAGTCTCACTGCACTGTCTAAGCTATAGGTCAAACCTGAGTCATGATAATCAGGGCAGAGTTTAATAAAACTAAAATTTGTAGTTTATTAGGACAATCTGCTACTTGACTCGTATCAAATTTGACATGATAAATGAACATTTCCTGTAGTATTTAATGTTTTTTTTTTTTCTCTTCTCTGTACCTGCCATCAGCCCATGTTTGGCTATAATCAGATGGTTTCTGGGTAGATCTGGCGTTAGGAGTATAGTCATTGAATTTTTTACTATACTTCCTCAGTAGCTTCGTCATCAATGACGTGTTTTCGCCTTAGTCGCCTGACATTGTGTCTGGTATCAAGCAGTGCAGAAGCCAGTGGATTCTTGTGATGGGCCAGTCGTTCTTTTACCTAAGCCCATACAATTTTAGTTCCTCAACCACTGTAGGGATCTCAAGGTATTCATGTATCTCATTATTCCTGGTATACCACGCTGCGTTGGAGATAGATCGTAATATTTTATTTTGCGCACGCTGTATTACGAGAAGATTTGATTGACATGTAGAGCCCCAAATTTGGCATCCATACGTCCATATAGGTTTTAAGATCGTATTGTAGACCAAACGCTTGTTGGAGAGTGACAGGTGAGATCCCCGCCCCAACAGCCAGTGTAGTTCCTTGAATCGAGCGTCCAGCTCCTTTCGTTTAGCCTTGACATGGTGCTTCCACGTCAGTCTACGATCAAGGTAGAACCCGAGGTATTTGACACTATCTTTGTGTGGGAGAATTTCTCCTCCTAGGCTCACAGGTCACCTCTTCGTAACGCAAAAGTAATGTGGGTGTATTTAATGTTAGAAACTGAAATCTTTTGACTTTGCTAACTAACTGCATTTTTTGCAGCCATCCGGCAAAAAATGCAAATAAAAAAAATATTTTCTGCTTTTAGGTCCTCAAAAAATAAAATAAAATATTTTTTGGTCTAATGGAAGAAGCATTTACCATTTAAGGCATACTTGAAAAGAGAGTCAAGTAGCAGATTCTACATACATAGCATAGCAGCGTCTACTTCTAAACCCTGAATCAGGTAATGGCATAATAGAGCCCACATTAAATTGAATCTTGTCAACTTGGAATAAAGTCCAAAGCCAATGCAAAATTTACATTGCCCATGCCCAATTAAGGGTCTGTGGGTTATGCAACTCTTCAATGTACATTGAATTGTCATGAATACAATAAATTGTAGTACTATTCAGGTTTTCGAAATGCTAGTTACAAGTAGAACAAATACACAAATCACCAATGCAGAGAAAAACGGCTACTGTTATGCATATTCAGCAAGTATGGCGCACCCTCCTAGTCAAAAGCAAAGCCCTATTTATTTAATAAATAAGTTTTACAGAATAGCTTAATTTAGAGTTCAGTCTAAATAGCAAAATAAATAGCTAACAGTTGAGCACAACACTTCTTATCTAAGACTTTTTTTTAAAACCATTTGTTTCATTCTATTTCTGAGTCCTACATTGGCAGGTCAAAATCAGAGGCAACAAAATTTTGAAACTGCCCAGTTTTAGGCAGGTCCTTTACAACATTTTTTCCTTAGATCAACCTCACGCACCTGATGTTCTGGCAGCTACTTAAGTCCGATAACACTGCATCTTATCATGCAATTGCAATTTGCTTTGGGCAAAAGATGAAGATTAGGTGCCAATAGAAATTTTAAAGCAACACACAGAAGACATCAAACCAAGCTCCAGGGTTCATTAAAATATCCAAAAAGTACACAAACAGATATGAAACATAGACAAGAGCGTTGGACAATGGCAGACCTTTCAAATGCCTCACAATAACCTATGAAAAAATCTGATTAAAATCTTATGACTGATGGCCAATGTTGGAAAAATGTGCATGTGGTGTAAAATGCAAATGTTTTTGGTTTTTGTTTACCCATTTTGACCAACCACAGATGGGAGTTTACACTATGTATGTATTTAAAAATATATTTTTACTAGCTGACCCAGCAAACTTTGTACTGCCTAACAGTTGATTCTTAAATTGTTTCTTCTTTTTCCCTTCCTAAGAACCATCCTCACACTTCAAGGAATATTCTAAAAAAGATTTAGCGAAATTTGTTCAGCAGCTCTCGAGATTTGCGCTTATCAAGACATTCAGCGATTAATTTTTATATTATAGAGGATATCATAACAAATGATAATGATGATGTTTAAAATCATATCTGTGAAATTTCCTTTTCTTTTAAGTACCTACAATAAAATCTTTCCCTTCCATGTATGTTATGTCTGCAGTTAAACTAAAAGCATTGGAAGAAAAATCACAAAGTAGCTGTGTTTTTCTCACACATTTATAGTTACTTTCAGTGCAACTCATCATTAGAACCACAATTACAATACAATAAGTTTCAAATAGGATTGTTTTTTATCCCAGATCATATTCATGAGGCCCAATTTGAAAAATATGTGGATTTTGTAGTAGTTATGTACCAAATGGAAGATCTGTCCTATGCACAGCTTTCGATATACCTACCTATAGAAAATAGTACTCAGGAAGTACATAAGGACTTTTAGTACCTACTTTTAAAAGTACTTACTCTAGAAATAATCTGGAATAGGCTGAATTGAGCAGAAAAATAGGTAATTTAGTTACAATAGAAAACAGTTAAATTACTACGCATGACTAGGTACTTACCATGAGCCGCTGAAGGGAGCCGGCGCCGGTAGAGGGGTCATCGGGCGCGCTCATGTCGCCGCCGCATCGCGTCTTAGTCTCCTCCTTCACTGCACTGAACTGTTCGGACGCGCGTAAAATTATGCCACTAGCCTTCCTGTTTAGAACACTGCACTAAATAGAATTATATTTTTTTCACAGGTGAATATGGAGTAATTACTTTAAAAAACGCGCAAATCACTGACTGCAATCCATATTAAATTCATCAAGAATTTATTGATTTATATGTTCGATTTTCCTAAATTCTATTTATGATTAGTACCTACTTCCACCTAAAAACACTACGCTTTTTCCGAGACGTTTGGTTACGGCAGCCATATTGTGAATCTTTGCCGCCAGTCACAAATTACATCCGTAAAATATACTACAAGCACAGGCCATCATGATAAATTATAAACATTTTTATCAACTACGTCTGTCTGTGTATCTTACTAAATCTATATTTTCTCGCGTAACACTTCAGATCTGTAATTTATTCGCAATAGGAGAATAAGCCTCCCCCGTCCATTTTGTTTGACCATAGACTCAATATATTTTGAAGATTATTACTTTTATTTCGGAAATGAAGAAATGTTACCATCGTAAAATTATAAATCTGCCAAATCTTGCCATTTGGTTCTAGTGGTTATATACTCTTTGTTTGGTTCCGTTCCGACCATATTATAACGATTGGTAGAAGTTTCTGTTTTTTCATGGTCGTCTGCAGCTTAGTTGCAGGTAAAGGTTGTGAGGCTAAGCTTCTCCCCGGAGCTTCTACCCCCGGGTCATTTCGCCATCATGGCTTATGTTAGTTATGGGAGCGTCGAGCTGTCGGAGCCTAATAGGAGCTCCCGCGGACAGGGCGTCCTTCGTCTGGCCGATCGTAGTTGGGAGCGGTGTGGTGGAGGTGCCGTTGTGGTTGTCACAGTAAAACATACGACGCGATAGATGGACCACGAATACCTCCATACTCTCCACTACCGAGTCCAGGGCTATCACGTAATTGCGGACAATGTTTGACTGAGCTTGCAGCTTCTTGTGGTGGTTGCAGAGCTCAAGACGTACCATGCCAGCGCCGCATAAATGAGATGCAATGTATCCTGTCCGGACTTGACGAATGACGTGACCGACCTGCCCCCTCAGCTTGCGGTTGATGATGCACCCCACCAACTTCACCGAGGATCTCCACGATATAACCTGGCCATGAAGCTGCAGGTGCGTGGTCGCGACAATGAGGCAGCTGGTCAGCATGGCTGATATCTTTCGCACTTTGAAGGAAATGTGTCACTTATCGAGCCATTCTGGGAGCCTGTCCATTAGCTTCTGCATCTTCCTGTCGACAGCAGTCACTATGCGCCGGGAGGCGAAAAAGGCGCTGTCGTCGGCGAAGATTATCAGCTCTACCCGTCATCAAGTATGCTTTCAATGTCGGGATGTTATCCGTGTAAGCAGCAAACAGACACTGACGGGTAGCTAGCCTAGGAATTCCAGTACAGATAGCTATTTCCAGTGATGCTGATGCTGTGGTTTTCATGAGCTTGTAGGGAAGACCGGGTGCCACATACGGTCGTTTGCTTTCTCGACCTCAAGGAAGATAACATATTATAAACTTTCGCGACTTAAGCGATTAAGCCCCGAAAATATTCTAACTCAAGGAAGATATTGATTGAAAGGGTCCCGGTTAAGCATGGACGCCATGTTGTGCAGGACGCTCATCAGCTAAAGCGTCGTAGAATGATCGCTGCGGAATCCAAACTGATCGTGACATTTAACTTACACAAAACTATAGACGCGGGCCCACCTCCGTAACAACATTCGTTCGAATAGCTTCGCTGTGTGGCAAAGTAGCGTGATGGTTCGGCAGCTCTCGGAGAAGATCCGGGCTTCGGGAGGACGATCACTGTCCCTGTCTTCCACTCCATCAGGAAGTGGGACGTCCGGAGAATCCCATTGTAGTGTCGAGTGATTGCAACCAGCACCCAATGAGGAAGATACTGGAGGGTGACAATCGAAACGCCATCTGGGCCTGGTGCTTTCTTCTTCTGCTGCTCTTGAACGTTGTCCGGCTTGGTGAGATGAAGTTGAGACAACGACTTTTTTTTAGTAATGCATGAATTGTAATTGTATGAAACAGGCCCCTACTAACCCATTACGATATTTTTATTTGCGTTACTTATTTTCACTGAAATCTACATTATCCATCATAGAGCATCGTCACGCAGTCACCAGGAACTTATACAGATCCCTGCAGATGATACGCAGCGTTACATGCCAAATGCCAATATATTATTTTATAACAATATATTTTTTTATTACAATATATATTCTGTGTATCTCAATAACGCCAGATTTAAAAAACAATAAAATCAGCCCCGCCCTCAAAACAATAACAAAAGCTTGGCGTGGCGCGCAATCGGACAGTTGTCGGTTTTTTGGGCACACTTCAAAGGAATCGTGGCGTAGCGTGGCCCATCCCTGTTTACACAGTGGCCCATGGTTCAGTCAATTGACTTTCAAGTTTATTGATTTATATCAATCTGAGCCCGTAATTTTGCGCCTTTTGTGCCATTTTTTTTAATAACTTTGTTGTTGTACATACTTCTGTAATACTTGTATATAAATAAATGGTTAATAAATAAATAGCTGCGGCCGCAATTACTTCCACGTCCATCGCAAGTGGTTTGCCAGACAGCAATGAGCCACGTGCCATTGTGTAAACAGCAAGTGATCGTGGCCTACAGTTGGCAATGGCGAGCAGTGGGCCAGCATGGGCCATTGTGTGCTGCGGGCTTTAAAAGGGCTAATCCAGGTACAACGGCAGTACATTTCGTATGGTCACACTGGAATAAAAGAAGGCACAGAGAAGAAAGAAGTAACCCACAGAACAATTGTCAATTATAGTGCGTTCACCGTCCCTCTACGGCGTTCACATTAACTTGACGCGTGAGAGAATTGAAGCGTTTTTTACAAAAACAACCTTTGTCCACTTTTTTTGAAAATTATATTTTGATGTCTGGTAACACTTTCAATGACCCTCTATCGATCTGTTCTATTCGATTTTACAAAAACAGCCCAGATACACGTATAATGGAGGTGAAAAATATGGTGATTTGACAAAAACAACCAAAGTTTGCATGCTACTTATTGGAATTTGGCAAAAACAGCCTATGTCCTGGACATTGGCGGTTTTAAAAAAAAAACTGTCATTTATTCACTGGTACTCACAAATTATACAGGTACTGGTACTCTGGACGTCAACAAACTATTTTGAGAGGGTTTTTTTGTCTTTTTGCTTAGAAAATGGACTTAAATTTTGTCGAAAGTGATGCTGAAAATGAAACTAATTGGCCGGCTAAACGGAGGAGAAAAGAAAAAAGGAAGCTATTATTAAAAACCTGAAAGTTCAAGGCCTAGAACATGTAAATCATGTTGGTAAAACAGTACCGAAACGACAAACTGGGATGCGTTGCAGGTAATAATAGTAATAATAAAGTTTTAATTAATGGTTTTAGTCTAGATTATTGCTTTGATTCTATGTGGACCTTACCTTATATTTTGTTTTATCTTTTCCAGCTGCCGAAATTCATGTTTTGATCATTGTGAAGACCTACAACAAAAGCTCTTGGATATCTTTAATAACCTACAAGATAAAAATGCTCAAGATTCTCATTTAGCAGGCCTTATCACTGTTCACGCTATTCAACGACGCAGGTCTCGTAAACTTGATGACGGAAATAATAATGATGATCAAGATTTTCATGAAGAGACCTTGCAAAGCCATAACGCTTACTATACCTATAAGGTCCGGGCTAACAACCAAGATATTGCTGTTTGTCAAAAGGCATTTCTTAGCCTTTATGGTATTAAAAGAGCAAGACTGAGGCGAATTCAAGCATATCTCATTGAATTTGGTAAAGCACCCACTGACCAGAGGGGTAAACATACAACCAACAGGTACAAGAAAACTCCTGTTGAAGTTACTTACTTAGTGAGAGCTCACATAAAATCATTTAAAGTAAGGCAATCACACTACTCTATCAGAAAGAACCCAAACCGCTTTTATTTGCCTGAAAATTTAAGCGTCAAAAAAATGTGGAAGATGTTTTTAAACTTATACCGCATTAATGTTAGTTACCCAGTTTACTGGGAAATGTTCACAAATCAGTTTAATATAAAATTTGGATTACCAAGGAGTGATACATGCGCATATTGTGATTCTATGATTAATAAAATTGCTGCCTGCAGTGATGAAAATGAGAAGAAAAGTTTAGAATTTGAACATAAATTACATAAAACAAAGGCTGACACTTTTACAAATTTAAAGAAATTTTACCGAGGTAAAGCTAAGATGGGGCAATTAAGTTGCATTTCATTTGACTACATGCAAAACCTCCCCCTTCCACACATCAAAACTTCAGATGTATTTTATGCTCGCCAGCTGTGGTATTTCCTATTTGGAATTCATGATTTAGGCAATGATAGAGCTTACATGAACGTTTATGATGAGATGGTTGGTGGTAAAGGACAGAATAATGTGACATCTATGCTTCTAAAATATTTTAATGATGTTGGTGCCCACAATGAAACTTGTGTTATTTTCAGTGATGGTTGCGCAGGGCAAAATAAAAATTATACTATGGTTCGATTTCTTTTCTACCTAGTAGTATGTCTCAAGCTTTTTAAAAAAGTTTTGTATATTTTTCCCATTCGCGGTCACAGCTATTTGCCCAATGATCAGGACTTCAGTCTGGTGTCAGCTAAAAAAAAAGTGAACATAGCAGAAGTTCAAAGTGATTGGGACCATCTTATTAAAGAAGCTAGAGAAAAGCCCTCACCATTTGATGTTATTAATGTTAGTCAAGATGATTTCCTGAACATTAACAAAGGGTTAGAACCATACTTTTTGAAACAAAGTAGACCGGCAATGAAAATAAAAGGCATCAGGATGCTAAAAATTAAACAGAATGAAGATAAAAATGTGTTTGTTAGAGATTCTTACTGCGGCCCTTGGCTTCCAATATGTATAAGAAATAAAAAAAAGATGTCAGCTGAAAATATATCATTTGAACCTCTGTACCAGGGTCCATTACCTTTAAAGGAAGGAAAACTAAAAGATATAATAAACTTGGCAAAGTTTCTTTCAAATCCAGTGAACACACAATACTACAACTCCCTACTGCAGCAAAATATTAAAGAAGATGAAGATGTGGATATTTCAGGAGATGACAACAGTAGTGGTGAAGAGTGATACCAGTGATACTATAATATTTTTTATGTTAAGTATAAATTAGGTACTAAGTTAAGTTTAATTTTCGTTTCAGTGCAATAAAAGTTAACTTTTTTAAGGATGTAAGCAGTGTTTCACTATTTTGTATACCTACAATCAAGTTCATTTTTCTTACAAAAACCACCAATGTCCAGGTACCCTAGGTTTTCAGCTTAATTTGAAGGTATAATTTCTAAGACATGACTTTGTTTATTATGTTTATTCTTAAAGGTAATATAACTATTTAACCAGTATAATTGATTGCTAAACTATATGGTCATCAAATTTTTTTTTATTATCTTTTTTCTTGTTCCTGAAAAAAAACTAATTTTGGACAGTGGCTGTTTTTGTAAAAAACGCTTCAATTGGTAACAAGGACATAACATGTGAATTAGCTTTTGGACCTAATCGGAAGATGGTAAAACAAGCCCTCTGTCGCGGAGAGCGCGATTCTCGAGTATTATAATGCCTGGCAACACTGGGAATAGAAAAAAGAAAAGATGACGGTTATGAAAGGGGAACACTAAAAAAAGTATATTAAAAAAAGAGGAGGCATGAGAGGTGAGGGTTGAGCCACAGAGCATATAAACACTACGTTTTAAGAGACGGGACCTCCCTAGATGCTTTTGTATTGAGTTTAGCCCCGTTAGCAATACCAACCAATAGAGCAAAAATGCAATGACAAAAGTGCTACCAACATAACAACTTGTCTGTGCATTAGGGACGTCCACTTACATTGGTACTACATTTATCGATATCGATAAATTTTCATCCAGGGGCTCCGCAGTTAGCCTAATAAAATTAATAAAAATCAATGTTTTCAATAAAACGACAAATGAAATTAGTATTTTATTATTGATTATCAAATCACAATAATTGTGGTCAAGGTCTATTGAATTTATTTCAGCAGCTATTTGGTTTTTCCTTAGAGGTGTCCAATCTGAGCGAACTTCATCAATCGGTGGTTTGGATTCAGGTGCTGAAATCGTCAAAAAAAGTTAAGTTGAGTCGTTATTGATTATTAATTTGTTGGTAAACTATGCTACTTACCGGGAAAGTTCTGATAAATCTGCTGAGATTCCAGGCCACAATAATTGTGGTCAAACCCTACTGGACCAATAGCAACAGCTTATATTTTGGCTGCTGTACAAGGTGCTGAAAATGATAACACTTTGTAATTTATCAAAGTAAACAAACTCTAGTTACAAAAAACTTCAGCGATACATGAAAAGTCTACGTACCAGAGTTGTTTTGTGAAACTCGACAACTAATAGGTTTTTGTGTAGCTGAATCTGAAAATAAACAATTGCAAGAATAGTCCGAAAAAAAATAGTTTGTTCCTGTCTACCACATAACTGCATAATTGACTATGTAACTATCAAATACATTTTTATAAAAAAATATTTTAAGTTAAAAATTAGTAAAAAAAATATTTTAGTAATTCCAATCACTAACCAGTTTCAAGTGATGCGACGTGGCTACGTGGTAAGGAAACTCAGCTAGTAAGTAATCAGGAAGAGGAGGCGCATTTATAAGTAGAGAAGATACAGCCCTGTAAAAAAATGTTTATCAAAGTATGTCATTTACGTATTAAGACGTAATAATAATATTGCGTTCTAAATGACGGAGCAAAATATATTCAAATGTTCGACGTAAAGCAAGGCGTATTTTGTGTTTTATTACATAATTATTCATGAAATGTAGTAAGTGTTACATTATAAGTTTATAAGTTTATAACACAACTCACCATTTCTTTAATCGGCTTCCTTTTAAAATAGTTGTAAAAATCTTTCGGCCGGAAATGATCTCTACAAACATATTTATGTTGGTGGAGTTTTTCGATGGGGATATACGATATAAGATCTTCCACAATTTTCACCCATTGTCTGCATCTAAAAAAAAAACAACATTCAATGCAGCCACTAATAGTGCATCGTTGAAACATTGTTATGGCTTACAGCAATTCACCCGTCATACACTGAGTAGTAATTCTGACCAATTCTGATATTTTGTTATCGATATTGAATATGTGTATGGCACATCACTATGGCCGGTATTACAGAACGATGCTCAAGCACAGATTGATCTCAGATCGCCCAATCATTACTTGAGCGCTGAATCGATGCTCAAGCACTCCCTTTATTTTCAAACAGTTCTTGAGTAGAGATCAGCCAATCACTGCTTAAATAGAGATTCAGAACTGCAATCAGATTGTCTATGATCAAAGTTTGTTTTCTATGACAAGAAAAATACAAGTGTAGATTTTAATTCCGTTTTACGCATGTTACAAAAACGTGACGATGAAACTTAGGCCAGTATTACAGAAGCGTACTCAAGCGCCGATCTCTACTTAAGACTAGTTTTGAGTATGAATTTAATTTTAGAACGTTACTTGAATCGAGATTCATCAAGCGCGACTCAACTGAGTAATAGCTAATTCGAGAACGATACTTGGGTAGCAATCTCTACTTAAGTAAAGATCAAATCTGTATTTACTCAAGTGTGGTCGGAACCACGCTTGAGAGTCGATCGGCCAGTTATTAAAGTTGTCAATTTGGAATGTTTATTGCAAAATTCATATATTCGAAAACCTTGATTACTATGACGAAATAGTTAATGATAGCAGCAGCCCCTTAGGCATTTAAGGGACGCTGAAGACCCCTACTGCATGGATTCTAATAAGTGTTTATGTGCAAAAACAATTACATTAATATTGGGGTGTTTTCATTGAATAAATTTCACGCAACACAATCACTTCGCGAGCGCTTCCGTGCTTCGCAAGGTACGTTAAGCCGTTGGTGCCGGCTGTCATATAATGACAGTCGTTAAGCCATGTCAAAGGCCTTATCGGCGGCTTGATAACTTCTGACTGTAAGACCCGCTACTGTCTTACAATCCTCCACCAACCCGGACTTGGCCCCCGTGGTAGAGTATGGCTTAACCTTTTTGCGATGCAGGAAGAGACCCGTGCCCAGCAGTGGGGACATACAAGGGTTTATGACGAACACAATCACATCACCTGGTCCCAAACTAGGATATACTGTACTTTGATAATCAGGCAAGAATGTCACAAACATGAAAGTACACCGAGACTGTGGTCACTTCTCGGTGAGGAACCTGCTCATGGAACATAAAACTTCAACTTCACCGCTGTGCAGAGGAACCTGCTCGTTGGACATAAAACTTCAACTTCACCGCAGCGGAGAGGAACCTGCTTGTTGAACATAAAACTTCAACTTCACCGCAGTAGAGAGGAACCTGCTGATTGAACAAAAAACTTCAACTTCACTGCAGTGAAGAGGAACCTGCTAGTTGAACATAAAACTTCAACTTCACTGCAGGGAAGAGGAACCTGCTCGTTTAACATAAAACTTCAACTTCACCGCAGTGGAGAGGAACCTGCTTGTTGAACATAAAACTTCAACCTCACCGCAGTGGAGAGGAACCTGCTCAGTAAACATAAAACTTCAACCTCATCGCAGTGGAGAGGAACCTGCTTGTTGAACATAAAACTTCAACTTCACCGCAGTAGAGAGGAACCTGCTCATTGAACATAAAACTTCAACTTCACTGCAGTGAAGAGGAACCTGCTTGTTGGACATAAAACTTCAACTTCACCGCAGTGGAGAGGAACCTGCTCGGTAAACATAAAACTTCAACCTCATCGCAGTGGAGAGGAACCTGCTCGTTGAACACAAAACTTCAACTTCACCACAGTGGAGAGGATCCTCCTCGAGGAAGATAAAAAGACAACTTCAACACAGCGGATTTATAGAATATGTGTCAATTATGTTACAAAATGAGCAATAAAAAAGCTGAGATTGTTTTACTGATTATTTTATTTATTCCTCTTTGTGACTGTCTTGTTGGCCTAGCCGCTAAGGCGCTTGGTTACCAAGACTGAGCTTGTGAGTTCGATTCCCACTGTGGGGCTATATATTTGTACAAGTGACCACAGTCTCGGTGTACTTTCATGTTTGTGACGTTCTTGCCTGGTTATCAAAGTACAGGATATCCTAGTTTGGGACCAGGTGAAGTGATTGTGTTCGTTATCAACCCTTGTATGTCCCCACTGCTGGGGCACGGGTCTCTTCCTGCATCGCAAGAGGTTAAGCCTTACTCTACCACGGGGGCCAAGTCCGGGTTGGTGGAGGTTTGTAAGACAGTAGCGGGTCTTACAGTCAGAAGTTATCAAGCCGCCCATAAGGCCTTTGACATGGCTTAACGACTGCCATTATATGACAGCCGGCACCAACGGCTTAACGCACCTTGCGAAGCACGGAAGCGCTCGCGAAGTGATTGTGTTGCGTGAAATTTATTCATTGAAACCACCCCAATATTAATGTAATTGTTTTTGCACATAAACACTTATTAGAATCCATGCAGTAGGGGTCTTCAGCGTCCCTTAAATGCCTAAGGGGCTGCTGCTATCATTAACTATTTCGTCATAGTGATCAAGGTTTTCGAATATATGAATTTTGCAATTCGAAATTGACAACTATAATAACTGGCCGATCGACTCTCAAGCGTGGTTCCGACCACACTTGAGTAAATACAGATTTGATCTTTACTTAAGTAGAGATTGCTACCCAAGTGTCGTTCTCGAATTAGCTATTACTCAGTTGAGTCGCGCTTGATGAATCTAGACTCAGGTAACGTTCTAAAATTAAATCCATACTCAAAACTAGTCTTAAGTAGAGATTGGCGCTTGAGAACGCTTCTGTAATACCGGCCTTAGACATTGAAACATCAGAGTATTTTCTCATAGTATATTAATTACGTTATTTAACATAATTTATGATCTTGCTCTTGTGCAAGATGACAAAAACTGTAGCCAGAAATACTTACCGGTCTTCATCCCTAGAAAATTTACCCATAAACTTTCTTTTGGTACCCTTTGAACGGCTGCATCTTATTTTACAAATGGCACAAGTTCGACACCATCCGATCAATGCCATTATTAAAAGAAAATCACTAAACACTGTACAACAAGATACACACAGCTAGATATTGAACAAACTTAAAACACAAAAATTTTAACTAGAAAACGTTCTAATATGTGCCGCGTTCCGCCATATTTGTTATGTTTTCAGTTTGACATTGACAGCAAAGAAAGAGTAAGTAGTATTAAAGAGTGAGACAAAAATATGTCCGCCATTAAAACGGGGCTAAATGCGAACAAAAATTTCAAAGTTCCTACTTGCGCTAGGCTGGGTTGAGCGGTCGACTGTGATCCTGGTGAGTTGCTTTATTACCTTTGTTTTTCTTTGCTTACTATTGTCCCGTAATGAATGGTCTGTGATTTTCTCTCTCTGTGCTACACCCTGACCGATATTTATTTAATGCGCTTGGATAAACAGCTGAATTATATAAAACAATTTACGATTTTGATAAATTTAAATTAACACCGGTTGTAGTGCTGTACCTATATGGTAATTTTTTTTATCGATATTTTGTACGATTGATTTCTGCCAGATATTTCTACTTGCTGTCTAAAATTTATTACAACTACTTAATTTTAAACGTCGAACACCACACAGCAAGAACAGAAAGTATTTATTTATGTTGCTTTAATTTGCTCAAAGTATTTAGTTTTGTTTTATGTTTTTTTAAATACATTGCACCGTTTTGTTTTGTAATCTAGATGCCGCTTATGGGTTAAAGGTACAGGCAATGAAGATTTGGTTTATTTACGATAGCAGACTACAGCTGTCAAAAGTCAGATGCGTTCAAGGCTTCATCGTCACTATTAAATCTCTAAAGGATATTTGGTTTGATTGAAAATAGAAGGGATTCAGATATCTCAATTTACGGCAACTAAATCAAGATTCTTTAGAAAAAATTTTCTGTATTATTCGCCAAAGTAGCCCTACGAACAGAAACCCTACATGCAGTCATTTTGCAAGTGCTATAAAAAACACACAGTCGAGGAGCAAACTGCGAAAACGATATCAACAAATTATTGTTTACGACTTCCATTACTGCAACACCATCAGGTAATGCACAAAATGACACAGAAGAAGATGCTGATGAGTACCCAACTTTAGTTTTGCTGAAACAGACGTAGAGGAACAAATTGAAAGTGAATTAGCCGATTTTACCTGAGTGGTTATTTAGCCTATAGGCTATTGAAAGGCAATAATTGTCAGACATACTCGAATTTACTTGAGAAAAAGGTTGCTGTAGATCAACCAGTGTATAAATATATAAGTCTTCGTGAGTGGTGGAAGGATAAATGTTCCTTAACATATCCATCTATGCAGTTGTGTCGCACGACTGAGGAGGCATTACTTTGCTTTAAAAGAAATATTCACGTATTGCATGAAGAAAATGTTGGTCAAATGTTTCGTACGCTTATCTTGGTGCAGACCAATTTTGCATGGTGGAGCTGTAATAGCCACCGTTATATGACGGAGAGAATAATTGCCTTAATTGTAAAAATTTTGATTCGACGACAATGTTAAATATATAATTATGATTTCATAAAGGCAGAAGAAATTAACGTGAACGCAAATAAAATTTCGCAAGCTCAAAGTACAGCAAAATAGTAATCAGGTGATACAAACGTTCCTTGAGATTAATATTATTAGCAGTACCAATACCATATTTATTTGGGGCTGAGACAAAATGTAAACAACTTTTCAGTACTTTCTAGACTATTTTCATTGTAAAAAAATGTTATTTCGGTTTTTACACTAAGAATTAAGTAAAGTAGATTTAATACTTTATAAAAAAAATTACGTATACAATATTATAATAAGACAGTATTTATTTTAAAAGTATTAAAAAATTTCATTTCGTCTCAGCCTCAAATAAATATGGTATAGGTAATATATTTTTTGACTCATTATTTTGTTTGTTGCAGACTCCAAACATCTGAAATTCTACCCAAGTGCAAAGTTTTGACAGCGAAGCGACGCATTGGTGACATAAGGGTTTCTACACTTATGCTAAATAAATGATTTGTTTAAAAAAAAAATGCCTGTTTCATTATGAAAGTAAGCGATAATCCATTCACACAATGTCATAATTGAGTTGACGTACTGTGTTGGGATTTATCGCCTACTTTAATCTCCAAAGCAAGAAATAAGGTAAGAGGAGAGGCACCTCGATTTTTTTTTATCGATATCGATATGTGATACGTACCTATAGTCCATCACTAATGTTTTGCAATTTCATTCTCATGTTGGTACTATCCAATTTTTGATTAGGTTGGTACAAACTACGTTCATAATTTTGTAAACGTGTTGCTAGGAAGTGCCGACTCTTAAAACGTAGTGATTACATACTCTTTGGTAATGGGAATGATTTCATAGAACATGGTAACAGTAAACATCTCAGTGCTACCAATTCTCTCACGCTTCAAGTTGGTGTGAACGCACTATAAACCAAGTAACCTGATTTTTACTTTTTTTATGCGGCCAGGTACACATTGCTGGCCATTGTTGCTGGCCCACTGCTCGGCTATTGCCATTGTGTACACGGGGCAATGGTGTGCAGTGGCGGGACCAGTGGGTGCCTATCGGACAGTTGTCGGTTTTTTGGGCACACTTCAAAGGAATCGTGGCGTAGCGTGGTCCATCCCTGTTTACATAGTGGCTCATCGTTTAGTCAATTGACCTTCAAGTTTATTGATCTATTAATCTGAGTCCGTAATTTTGCGCCATTTTTTTTATTTGCCGACAGTTGGCAATGGCGAGCAGTGGGCCAGCATGGGCCATTGTGTACTGCGGGCTATAAGCTATAGTATTGTGTCGGTCATGTACGAAGTACGATTAAGATACGTTACCATGCAATGAATGAAAGGAAACGTTTCCCAGTAATAATCGGACATTCGGTCTATTCGTTCATTGCTCTCGCGATCACGGATTGGCTGAATGAATAAATGAACCGGACCGGGTGACGAATATGGCCGAGAGCGAACGAACGCTGCATGAGAGAGAGTGTGGTGATTCAATTGAACGGAGCGAAATTGTTTCGATCGGTCTTCCTTCAGCCGGTCGGTCTTTTCCGAACTTTAGAAGTAGGTCGTATGTCGTAGCAATAAAGATTGTTTTTACTTGTTTTGTTTTTTGTTTCATTCATTGTGTCAAATCTGCGCTGCTGGTTCGCGCGCTAATCCAAGTAGTTACTTTTGTAAAAGTAATACCGTGTTGTTTTCTTGATGTTAGTTTCTCTAACGAATATAACATAATATTTTCACTGTGTTATTATAGTGAATTATTGGTGAAGAAGATTTTTCTGTTTCGTGCGCTTTGGGACGCTTATTTCTGGGGTAGTAATCTTGTTCTGCGAGCTACTTTTGTTCTTTGCAAATAACAAAATTAGCTTACGATAATCTAGATGGTAATAATTATTTCATTGTACGTAGGAAAAAAAAACTACTCGAACTAAAAATATTTTTTGATTGATTTTTATCATAGTACTTCTAATATAATGGTGGCACGGCAACATTAAAAATATTAATCATAAATTAATGGTCCTGTAAAAATACAGATATTAAAAAAAAGCATATGTTCCGTCGCGTCCCATATTATTAGTTTTTATTTATTTTCCTACAAGACAACGCAGGTTTGAATGTATGCGTTTCCTATTTTCGTGTAATTTTATTTCTAATGGGTAAGCGACGATCTTTTCATTTTCGGCGGCATACCTTGTGTGCCGCGCTGCGATTCGCAAATTGCGAACCCTACAATTGCCTATGGACCTTTGTGCGGTATAGACGTACGTGTTACCTACCCGCGTGTGCGCCGGTCGACCACTGTGTTTCGTGTGTCGTGTGTGTTCACGTTTTACTGCTAGTGAGCCATCCCCTTTCATCCACTGGAGGGTGCGAAAAGAACTACCCCTATGGACTCTGCAGTTGGGCGATACATGCTGATATTGCACCCCTGTGCCGCGGCCCCATTCAACCTGATACCTATCTACTACGAGGCTGCCTAAGGAGTGTCAAGTGAGTCGCCTTATCCCCAACAGCATATTTTATGGCTGAAAGGTCAAAACGTGAACGTTGAGATTATTCTACTATGAGGTCCTAATAGTCCTAATAGTACTAATATACAGTACTAGTACATTGTCACAAATGTAACAGTACGGAGCGATCTGTAAGATGTCCGAGCAGGCCACAATACTAATAAGCTACTCCGGCTGTCAAGTGGTTATATAGGTACCTCAGATTAAGAACTAAAATGGGTACTCTTTGAAATGCATGCATTTTTTGACACTTAGGGGTCGTCTAAATGCTTCACTCGATAGTATCAGAATAAGAACTAAAGCTTTAGTAACTTTAGTTCTTATTCTGGGGAAAGAGTGGAATGCTACGTAGGTAATAGGAGGGCTGCTCTTGTTTTTCATGAAACATTACACAAAACAATAGGCTTTAATTTCGCAAAAAAACTATCTAAGCTGCGTCTAATAAAAAAAATATAACCCGATAGTTTTATGATGAAATGGTTCACGAAAAACACGAGCAGAGAGTGATGTCACTCACAATGCGTCACAGAGTGACGTTCTTTTCTGTGTTGCCCCATTTCCTGTAGTTGCGTTCACATTATAAACGCTAATGTGACGCGCGTGATGCGCCCCAAGTGAGTTAAGGCCGTAGTGCACCTTCCAACTTTGTTGGCGTGCATTTAACAAGCAGCGATAAGTCAAAAAAGAGTCGAAAGACTCGTCTTTGACTCTACGGCAGGATCGCCGACAAACTAAGGTTCGGTTTTCGGGCCATCGTTATTTGAACACACTCGCCAAGCGAAATGTCATTCATAATTGCAATTGTCAGGTTTGACATTGACAGATCGGACAGATCTACAGATTGTTGGTTTTCAGTCAGTCAGCTCGAAATTCATCATAAGCAATTTATTGTTCTCTTCGCCAATAGTGCTGATTGTAGAGTGCATAAATTCTGCAGTCGTAAAAATTCTATGGTGTACACGTTTACTAGTCCTGACAGTTTTAATATTACGTGTTAACAAAGTCTCGTTTACATTCCATTCGTGTTGACACTAAAATAAAAAGAGTTCAAAATTGTACGTTGTTACTCCCGTGCACACGGAAAAAAACGCGGAAAATTCAACAAAAAATATGTGTTGGCATCAAAGGCACAGTTTGCTTCGATAGATTTTGCCTTCATGTAGGTAGGTGAGTAACATTGCATCTAAGGTTATCAGAGATTGTATAATAATAATAACTTCCACACAGCACAGTCACTTTCATAATTTGTGCACGGTTTCATTCATCATACAGACTGAATAAATTTTACAATTTTGAATGTCAACAAAATAATGAGACTGGCATAACTACATAGTTGATATTGGCTATAAGATATTATTCAATGTGAACAAAATAATAAAAAAAGTTAACTTTCTGTTTCTTTGATCCCTTTATTCGCCTGACTATTCATTTATGTATGGTCATAGCTAGAGACGGTAGCGCTGGCCAAGTTTGTCCCTTCTCTTTTGTCTCAGAGAGAATGGATCTCTTCCACATCTGGGATGTTTTCCTATAACTTAAGTTTGGAATTTTTTTTCTCAATCTTAGAAATGCTATTACAATTAATGCGTTTCACATTTTCTGCAAGAAAATTTAAGAATAATTAGAGGTGCATTTTGTCATTCCATTTGTGCTGTGCGACAAAACTTACTTTTCCACTCAATGATATTAACATTAAGTTTTTTATCCTATTAATAAATATTTCTTTTCTGAACAGTATAAGTTATCCTCATGTTGTATCAGTTAGATAGATAGTTAAAGAACATATAATTTTACATATAAATGGAAATCACTCAGATATTTCATAACATAAGAGTACAGTGTTTGACATCCTAGACCACACTGCTTGCACTGCCTGCATGTGTTGCAGTCCGCATACCATGCTCACACTGTTTGAACTGCCTGCATGTGTTGCAGGCTGCATGCCATGCTCACACTCTGCCCTGCCCGCATGTCTTGCAGCCTGCATACCATGCTCACACTCTGCTTGCACCGGCTGCTTCTATTGTAGACTGCAAGCCAAAATTGTCCCAAAACTTTTTCACTTATTGTGTCAGGGTGTCTTAACATACCCATTTATCACCTGATAAAATGTTGTAAGAGTTATACCTGCAGTCTCAAATAATAGGCATGCACTGTCATTGGCTCTGCCCAACTATATCACACTGCACCACCGCACTTGTACACATGTTTATATTTCAGTCTCACAAAACTGGCTGGTGGTAATAAAGTGGTAGATCCATAGAATGTTTTGGGTTCAAACTCTGGTAAAACCAGTGTTTTTTTTCTAAGTTATGTTTATCTAAGTTACATTTAAATAAGTATGTAAGTTAAGCATTTATTTAAGGTACCTCTGTGAGTTTGTGCAATTAGCTATAGTCCTACTGCAGTGTAGCTAAACAAACTCATCTCACAACATTTTGTTGTAAACACATTCACAACAAAATAATTAAAACTGGGGAAGTGTGAGTCAGAACTGAATGAAACACATTTTGGTAAAATATGTTCACAATTCAGGCTCAACATTATGTGTTTTGACTTTGTAGCCCTGACTGGTAAATTATAGTTAAGACGTTTGTTACATTTTTTCTGCATGATTATGTATGTATTTATTCAATTTGTGGTATGGAACCCTCAATGCGCGAGTCCTACATGCACCTAGTCATAGGTTCCTGATATCCCTCATTAGGGACATTAAGTGTCACGTTGTGTGTTTTCTCCAATGCCTTGAACGGCTCAGGTTTCGATTTACTCTGGTAGCACCATAGAATTTTGTAGGCTGACATCTCTTCTTTAGGTCTGTTTTGATGAGAGGCCGCCTGAGATTGGTTGTTGCATTGTTTGGGTTGCCATAGGAAATCTAGTTACCCCATTTCAGGAAAAAATAGTAACTTCAGGTATTGATGAATATCATTTATTTAATTAAAAGATAGAAAAATAATAACATAATAAACAAAGACTAAATACAGCTAGTAATAAAAAAATACAAGTAAATGTTTTTCACACAATATGGAAATTTTGGAATATTGTTTTCGGAGATAATGATTTTCAGATTATGGCCACCCAAGCATAAGATTGAGAGTTGTGACATGAATGGCTGCTTGTATAAATTGGGATAAATTTGTAGCTTAAAGCATCTGGTGATTGACGGAGGTCTGGTCCTCCATTGTGAGCAGACTTGGCTCAGATGGCGTCGAAGCAGCCCATTTAAATCATATTTGGTAGCAGCAGGGACCCTGTAAGTAAATACTTATATGGAAAGCTGTGTGTGAATTTTGTACAATTCAGGTTAGGTCATCTCTCATATTCGTGGCTATTTTCAGGAAATATCAGACCCATGCTAAGGGGTAAAGGAGGGATTACCAGCGTTGAGACAATCCTTAGTTGCTGAATGTCTTCGCTGGATAGGGTTTATTTGTTTATTTATTTAGAAATTTTTTGTTCTCAAAGCTCAAAGTCTGTCTGATTGATTGTCTGGAAGCCCAAAGCTTCCAGAGAATCTTCAGATTTTTGGTGGCTCCGGCCACATTTTCAGTCTCAACATTTCTGTTCTGTCGACTACTGTTTCCTCACTTTCGGGCAGGAAGTAGTTATGTCGCAAGAGCTCTCAAAATAGACTTCCATATCGGCCGATTTTGGGCCTTTAATTCAATCTCATCCATATCTATCCCGATAATAGTCTCTTCCTACTGGATTGTGCTGTCTCCAAGTGGTTTTAATACGCCCTCTCCTGCACCTAATTTGTGTTCCCTGCACCTAATGTGCCAAATTTCTTATAAAATTCGGTTGGTTTTCTTTTACGTATGCGAAACCGGGATCTAAAGTCCTATTTGTCTGCTCAAAAATAGAGCCCAGGGGCCAGTATCACATTGGACAATAACTGTAACAATACGCCATCATCAGACTGTTCCTATTAATATAGAGCAGCCCGATGATATTGTGTCACGCACCAAAAACTGAGTTATTCTAACCGCCTCTATCAAATTAGTTTGGAATTAGATAGTTATACGATTGAAATCGCTAAAGATTTGCTGCGCGTAATGGAGTGGCTGATCGCAGGATCGGCTTCGTCTGTCTAGTCTTATATTCGAGTTATTCGCTTTATTTACATGGTTTAAACATGGTTCCCGTTATAAGTTAGTAGTCACAATACTCCATGTTACGGTATCTGTCTCTTAGCACCTTAGAAGCAGTGCTTATGCTCGTAGGTAATTATGACGTAAGTGCGATCTCATTCCATCAAGTGAATAGTATTTCAATACATGTCATTAGATGACAATAGTACAATGATGTTTGAATAAGCACATTTGTAGGCCATTGAACTTTACCACTGGATCTGATTTAATACAATGCACCTAAGTACATTATAGTATTTATATTTCGTTTCAGATGACTTCAGGAAATACGGAAAATAAATAATGTCTGTCAAAATCTTTGCTGGTCCTAGGTAATTCATAAATCTCATTAATTCCTGAAATCCACTTTGCTTAATTTCAAAGTTACGTACATTTGCGAATTTGTAGTCGAAATACCACACGCTAACTGTGAAGGATATTATCGTGAGGAAACGCGCGGCTTGGTTGACTCCTCGCGTATTGACTAGTCGTTCCTGTGGGCCGACTAAACTGTCAGGATGGTATAGGTGCTGGGCACTACACTATCTAAAACCATGTTCTAGGCACTGCAGCATCCGATTGGTCTCTTCACCCATCTAGTGTGAGTGAAGATGCCACTGGATGCTGTGTAAATCATCACATTACCTACATGCAGTCTCATGTTGTTTCTCATTTTATGTTTCTTAACTTTAATCGTATTTCAAACAAAAAGATTTATTAAATATCTTGGGAAAAGTTATCTGCAACGGAATAAACTTTCGTCGACACTTTGATAAAAAAACTATGTTTGGCGTCGATTTCATCATCTTGGCATGCTTCGCCATTGCTACAATTTCAATAAATGTTTTCTAACAAATCAGAAAATGAGTGCTTTGTTTTACTCACTTGGTTAGTTCATTGGACAACTTAGAGGATAATGTTATCCAAAATCATCGCCCAGCAACAAGGAGGTCCGACCTACCTGACATATATCTATGTACAATTGTACAGGGTGTGACAAAAATGCCCACACACGCCCGAAAATACAGTATCATATTATACGTGTACTTCGATATACGAACAATACTTTAAATGTTGTGATAACGTCAACAAAATATAGCAGCTCTGTCTGCGGCATTACAATGTGCGGAACAGCTGATATATTTTTCGCCTTTTCGGGAATTTATTAATTGTAAAATTGTTTGTACTCACAAGTAGAATTTAATAATAATTGTTAGCGGTGAATATCTATGGAACACTGTGTCAACCATTTTAGCGAATAGACAGATGGCTAGAGCTAGTGGGCAAGCTTACTGAATTTAAGAATAATATGTCCCAGAATGTATAAAACAGTTTTAATTATGTCTACTGCTCGTGTTAACCTTAGAAAATACTATGTCCCAGAATTTAAGAATAAACGTTGCATACATTTTTGAACTAGAACATTCGTAATCACTACACGGTATTGCTTTAAATTTTTAATCTGGTCGCACTTTTCCGACAAAAATAAATCAAGTACTTAAGGTAATCCGGAGTTAATTCAATGTTTCATAAATTATTAAATATCGTAGCAAAGATGTAAAAGGCATAAAGACTTGTAGACAACGCGTCGTGGCTCGCGTTAGACTACTAAGCATTGCATTTCATCGTGTGCACATGCTGGTTTTGACGGTGTGTTTGAGATTTGAGAACATTTGAGAGCGGGCGCAAGGACTGGTGCCTAGTTCTGGCGCTATAAAATACCTCTTCTGCAAGCGGAATAAGGGCTAATTCATACTGGCGTAAAGTCAAAGCGTATAGAACAGTCTAATTCTTTACAAGCAAAGTCGAAAGCGCGTGTTTTCGTCTAAATCACAGTACACGGGTATGGAGAATCCTATTTCTTATCTTTCGATTTGTTTCGCGTAGACGGACTTTAGTTCGCACGAAACCGCGCGCACCAGTCGGCCCCTCAAAATCCTGAGTGACTGTCAAATAAGTATGCAATTTGACAGTTAGATTATTGGAATCGCTTAGGATTTGGTGCGCATAATTAGGTCACTGGTCTGGCCGTTCGCAGGCTCGCGAATGCACGCTTCTTTTTTATATTTATAGAAACTGGTGCATTGTGCTGTGAAGATAAGGCTTAATTTGCGTCTATGCATATCGCTTCTGTTCCAGTATGAGCTTACTAAAGGTGATCACAAACGGAGGCTACACTGACGTCCGATTTCGATATAATACAGCGCCTGTCCGTCTGGTTTTTATGTAACATTTGCTGTGCTGTATTGTAGCAGAGTGGTCGTCTGTGACGAACGCAAGTATTTTTGGTGTTGTGTTTGAACGGCCTCTGTTTACGCAGCAGGAGCAGCATGCTGCGCGGCGGGCGGGCGCGCGCGGCCGGCGCGGCGCTGGCGGCGGCGGCGCTCGTGCTGCTGGGCTTCAGGCTCGGCTCAGGCGGCGGCGGCGGCGCGGCGCTGCGCGAAGCCGGCGCGCCTGTCCAGGTACACCTTACAGGCATTCTCTGCATACTTCACATATACCCACATTACAATAGACCGCAGGCACCACGATTTCAATCTAATTAAAATCTTAAATATTTCATAGTCACGTTACTTTAAGACTGCGATGAATGTACAAAAAAGCCTATTCCGTATGCGGGGCGTCACACTGTGTTATTGTGCAAATAGCATGTTTTTGCGAATTAAACTATAATCTCATGTTATATACGACAATCAGTCTTTACACAACACCGTAGACTGTAAAGTCATCAGTGTACATCAGGCACTATTTTTCTACACTTTTATGACATTAAAGTTTTTTGTATTTGTATTTTGTAAGTGTAGTATGGTGTAGCAAGCTCCGTAATAACGTTCTTGCTCTAATAAGAAATGCAAAGTGCAGTCCATTAATGCTCCTAAAGATTGTACTAAATAACGAATTAGTGGTATGGTAAAGCAGCTGGCAACACTCGCAGGGCCGCCAGCTACCGCTGGTGTTCATCGGCGGCGTGCCGCGCTCCGGCACGACGCTGATGCGCGCGATGCTGGACGCGCACCCCGACGTGCGCTGCGGCCAGGAGACGCGCGTCGTGCCGCGCATTCTGCAGATGCGCCAGCACTGGGCGCGCTCGCAGAAGGAGAGCGTGCGCCTCGAGCAGGCGGGCGTCTCCAAGCAAGTCTTGGACAACGCCATAGCCGCCTTCTGCCTCGAGGTGATCGTGCGGCACGGCGAGCCGGCGCCGAGGCTCTGCAATAAGGACCCTCTCGTCCTCAAGATGGGCACCTACGTGCTCGAACTCTTTCCCAATGCCAAATTCCTCTTCATGGTGCGCGACGGGCGCGCCACCGTTCACTCCATTATTACGCGCAAGGTAAACAGCTGAGCTAATTACCTGTGTTTGCAACTCACGTGTGCACCTGAACCGGCGGACTGTGATCTACACGGACGTTTAACTAAACCGCTAGTAAGACCCATCGGTCGCTGGCTCACGTGCATATGTGAGTTCCACTTAATTCGTATTGAGAATACTATTTACGCATTTTGTTGAATTGACTTACTTCATTTCTATGTCCCCTAAGTGGGATAGAGGCCGTCCACACTACCTCGCTCTCGTTCTGCCTTGCGACGCGCTTTTCAACTCAGGCCACGCCACGCTTTATCGTACACCTGGAAAAACACAAACATAAATTATATCAAATATACAGTACGATTGCTATTAGTTCGATGTGGCTTTAATTATGTATATAGCCCAGAGATTTGATTCGAATATTTTCTAGGTGCGCCTTGAGTTTATTTTATCTAGAAAATTCATAGGGATTAAAGATACCGAAAAAAAAACATTTCACATTTAGAAACATGAATTTTAGTGTAGTTTAGTTGCATAACGACTTTTGTAAGGTATTTTATAAGGATAGGCATATTCTTGTAAGGTATTTTATAAGGATAGGTATATTCTTTATTGTACACCAGCAAAAAATAATTTGTAATAATTCAATTAAGAATAATGTTTTTATTACTAATTATATTTACCCGTAACAACTATACGCATAACTGTTCACGCATGGTTTTCAAAAAGCATAAAATTTATCTATTAAAAGTGGCATAAGGATAACAAATGTTAATGTTAGGACATTATCATCTATGCCTTAGAAGTCATAGATTGAGAGAAGCATAACGACAGTATAGCATAATGATCAGCGGCATACACATAATCGGAAATGTCATGAGAAATACTACTGTGTGTGTGTGAATTATGTCGGAACGGCGACTATAAATGCAACTTCCGCCTGAGAACAAAACAAAATAACGATCAAACTCATGAATTGTTATCCAAACAGGTGAAGAAACACAATCATGAACCTAGGGCACTTTGAGAAAAGGTAAGCAAAACAGAATAATTTTAGTACGTCACCTACGTACAAAAACTGTTCAATTTTGTTTACCTATCTTCTATAATATAATAATGAATCGGTGAATGTGTTGGTAAGCGCAAATCTCGAGAGCAGCTGAACCGATTTCGCTAATTCTTTTTTTAGAATATTCCTTGAAGTACGAGGATGGTTCTTACGGAGGGAAAAATAAAAAAAATATATAAAGAATCGACTGTTAGGCGGTACGAAGTTCGCTGGGTCAGCTGGTATAATATAAAAATATGTTTGCGGCTTTGGAGTGACCCAAGTACCACCCCGCCGCACCTCCCTAACCTACAGTCACAACTCACAATGCGATATAACTTATGCCATATGTGGTGGCCCGTGCCCCAGCAGTGGGGACATACAAGGGTTGATAACGATATGTGGTTATGGAAAATTAATGTTAAGTAAAATAAAAAAAATACAATTTACTACTATGCGTCTCTACAATATAGTCTGACAGATCATAATATACTGGAGACTTTTTATGCCAAAGAACGATTATGCAAAACTGTCATTATGAAAGTACAAATTGCGCACATTAATTCATGGATGACATAGAAAATTAGGAAGGAAAAATTATGCGAGTAAAACGGGATTTCGTGGTGCAGCCGGTGCAACCAACAAAAATGAACGTTGCCTTTAAATGGAAAACTGAACTTCCGCGTATCGTTATTTTTGGCACTCAATGACTCATTCGCTCGGTGGTAAACAACCAATAAAGTATGTTAGTACTCGTATTTACCCACCTCTTTTCCGCTTAGCGGTATCTCTCCTTAATCTGCATTTCCTACCTATTCTACCATCTTCTATCTCTTTCCCGATATTCATGTATCAATGTTCTCATCTCCCATCCGCTTCGGTACATACCGTGATGCCAAGTTGCCTCGCAACGATAAACCGCCTAAAGCGTGTATTACATCAGTCGCTCGTTTCCAGGTGACGATCACGGGCTTCGACCTGTCGAGCTATCGTCAGTGCCTGTCCAAGTGGAACCACGCCGTGGACACCATGCACCAGCAGTGCAAGGCTTTAGGCCCCAGCAAGTGCCTGCCGGTCCACTACGAGCATCTAGTGCTGCGGCCGCGCGAGACCCTCGCCAAAGTGCTCAAGTTTCTGGATCTTCCGTGGAGCGACGCCGTGCTTCATCACGAGCAGTTCATCAACCGGCCGAACGGCGTGGCGCTATCCAAGTGAGTATGTGTGTGATGCCGTTGGAGCAATTGTTGCGTGGCAACATCAAGCGGGCTCTTATCGCGCGCTGCGAATGTGCAACGAAAATGGGTAAACAGTGGTGAGTATGTGCGAGGGGGGTATGTAAATTGTTTATTTATCTACATTATAACAAGTGAAAATCCGTCCTCTTGGTTTGTCTCAATGAGAAAGACAGAGGAAAGACAAAATGGAAAGGGTATTCTGATAATAGGTCAAAACATGCGCTGAAATATTTCTAGCTCTACCTCTATCATACTGTATAAAATATTTTTATTACGATTACGAATTCTTAATAGCCATACGTTGGATACCTTGTTCTTCATATTGAATATAATATTTAGATGGCTTATTTTTTTTGTTTTGTCTGCTTCGCTAACGTTGTCCAAATCGATTGTGGCCATGCCAATCTCGTCCATTGGCTTTAGTACTTTCGCATCCGGTCTCTCTACCGATTGTTTACCCAACCTCCCCACCATTCTGCGACCGCCTGCCTACTGTTTCACAGACTTACAATTCTTGGTATATTTTGGCAATTCGACGTACATTGCAAAGTCGACTAACTCACACATTAACAAGTAGAGTCTGAATTGTAGTTTTATGAAAGACTTCCCAGTCGTCTGACCACATGCACTTCTCCGTTGTACAACATTTATAGTGTTGTACCTACTGTGTAAAATAATATTATTTATACACAGCAACTCTAAGCTTGTCCACGTATATCACTTTCGAGGCATTGTAAAATGTTTATCAAGTCAATTTTTTATCGTAGGAGACTGAAAGAAAAGTAATCACTGTACTTGGTAGTTCGTTTTACGCATTCACTAAACGGTTCGGCAATAAGTGTCATCCAACGAGAATAAGAAGGTTTGTTGCAAATAAGAAGAAAAGGCTTTGGAAAAGGAAAAGTTTGGTAGACACGTCCTACTCTATCTTGAAATCAATTTTATTTACAGTGATAATTTTAACTTGTTTCCTTTGTCGATGGTCTTTGAACACATTTTATTATTATACTATTTTTATTTTTTATGCACTAACCTGTGCTAAGGAACAAATTTAAAAACCTATTTAGAGGCTAAAAATTTCACCCATGCCGGTATTCGAACCCGCAACCTCTGGCTATCCGTGCCAGCGCTCTACCAATTGAGCCAATGGGCGACTCACGGCATCAGTGAAATTTCGAATCTCTTTACTGTTTAGCCTCTAAATAGGTTTTTAAATTTGTTCCTTAGCACGGGTTAGTGCATTAAAAATAGTATAATCATGTGGGTACAGTGATATCGTTCCGATGTAAAACCTAACTGCAAAGTAGGTAGTCGGGGCTGTAAGTGATGCAATTTGCTTTAGTCAGATTTCGCTGCCAGTACGTAATACAGAGAATAGTGTAAAGAGGTTCGAAATTTCACTGATGCCGTGAGTCGCCCATTGGTTCAATTGGTAGAGCGCTGGCACGGATAGCCAGAGGTTGCGGGTTCGAATCCCGGAATGGGTGAAATTTTTAGCCTCTAAATAGGTTTTTAAACATTTTATTATTGTTGCCGCAGCGTGGAGCGGTCGTCCGACCAGGTGGTGCGGCCGGTGAACCTGGATGCGCTGGACAAGTGGGTGGGGCACATCCCGGCCGACGTGCGCGCCGACATGGCCGAGCTGGCGCCCATGCTCTCGGTCCTCGGCTATGACCCCTGGGCCAACCCGCCGCGCTACGCCGAGCCCGAGACTCCGCCCTAGCAAAACGGCGAGCGCCGGCCCCCACTTGACTCAATTTGACAACCGTTAAACTTAAGCTTGACGGAGTTATTCATGAAATGCGCAATTCCTGGAACACTACTAGTTAGAGTTTGTGTTTGGCAACCACTTTTGTTTTGTGAGTTTTTTCTCAGATTTTAATTTTTCGCCCGAATTACATTATGTTATTTAACACGCTTTACGTGCTCTATCAATGCCGCTGTTTCCACTACGTAGTTATCCACATTTTTCTCTGTAGAAGAATGTCCATATTATTTGACACGTATGATTTTAAGAATTATCTATCTACCTTTTATACAGCAGAAAATCCGTTAACACTCGGAAACAGTGTTTTTGTTATGAAAAATTACAAATTGAACAATTTTGAGATAGATATAATAATATGAAAAGTCCTAGAACAAAAGTTGTTGTAAATTATAAACTCTAACCGACCCGTATCAAAAATTGCCCGTTTTAACAATGACTCTGAATAAAATCTGTAGATAAAACGCAAACGCTGAAAATTGTTTCTTCAGTATCCGAGCTACTTCCGATAAGGTAAATGTCGAAATCAAGTTTGCATGAAAAGCATAATCAGCCGCTACACTGCGGGCACAGACCTTTTCTCTGATAAAGTATACGTTCAATCACCACGCACGTGCTTACCGCCGATTGGCGATTACAAGCGCAAAATATTAAACAAAACTGTAATTTTAAACTATTGCTTGTCGTATGTGGTTTAATTATCAATACTGAAAAAACGGTTTCGAGTTTGGCGTTTATTCAGCTACAGGTGGGCCATCTATAGGTAGATAGAATCTCTCCTGCGCTCTTTAAAGTTTTGTTTTCATGTTGCACGCGACTCTGTCGCGCTGTAGACGGTATGTTTTGTTTTTTTCTGGGATTAAGAATACCACGTGTGCCAACCCAGCGTATACTCGTATCTCCCTAGTCTATTTCTGTACGCGGCGCACTCGAATAAGAAACATTCATACATTTGCATTTATACTAGAGTGGGATCAATTTTATTGCTGCTGATTCGATAAGCGTCTTACGCAAACGGAGATCCGCCGGGCATTCTTTAGAGTATTCAATGGGTGTTCCATCAGATGATGCACTCTGATATTCATACCTACTTGTAATTAAAACATAATTTTAAGTAGATTACTTATATAAATTATTGTGAGACGTATCATGAAATTATACGTACATAGAGGCATACTTTTGTTTTGTAATATAAACGTAATGACCAGATGTTAATATTTACGACTTACCTACTTGAATAGAAGAAATACAAAGGTACGATATTATATGCTCTATACAATTTTTTAATGAAATCCCGTTGCTCATTCTATAGTAATAAATTGCACGTATCCAACATGTGACGCGAATTTGTCGGAAACGGTCGTTTTACAAGCTAGCAATCTACGATATTTTTGAAATATAATATATATAGTTACATCCCCATCATGCTATAAAGACACTGCTAGTTTGTTTTCCCGGTATGAAAGCACTTAGCTAAACGAAACGTTTCTCTAGAACGGCTGAATCGAGATAAGGTTTGCTAGTAAAAACCTGAGTATAAAAGGTAAAAACATCATCGCAGTGGCCGGAAAACCACTTGAGAAGTATTGTGTAATGTAAGTACCTAGTATTAGCCTGTGGTACTGGGTACCGACAACGTAGTTCTACGAGAATTTGATTGTTTACTTAGGTATATACCACATAACTTCTATGAGAAATAAAGATCATCTATGGAAGACGTTAGAAAGAGAAAGAAGAGGATAGGGTTCGGATGGCAAATAAAAAAAATCTATGTAAATAATTTACATTATGTTTGCTGAATGTCTGAATTGCTCGTAGCCCCGGCTGCCCGAGTGATCTTAAACGATCACGAAGGTTAAGCAACATAGTCCGCTCAGTGCATGGATTGGTGACCGTCTATGATTTACGCTAGTGGCATTTTTCCCAGCAATTCTGTGCTTCGCAAGGCACGATAAGCAGTTGGTGCCGGCTGCCGTCGGTAGATGGCAGTCGTTAAGCCAAGTCAGAGGGCTGCTTGAAAACTTCTGACAGTAAGACCAGCCAAATGTAGTCTTTCAAGCTTCCACAAATCCGGATTTGGGCCCGTGGTGGAGCATGGCCTATACCTTTTTTTAGGGAAGAGACCCATGCCCCTCGGTGAGGCATAATGGGTGATGATGATGATGATGAAAGACCGAGAGTTCCACGCACCAATGGTTCCCTACTTACGTATTTAGCAATGATATGTTTATTCAGGACCCGACTCAAACTTCACCGGTTTTTATTATTATTAAATCATCGCTACGCCGCGCGTAGAATGCTACGCCATATTATTTACTACACACCAAAAAACGGTAAAACCCGTATTACCGTTTTTGCTAGAGAATAAAATAAAAAAAACCTTTCTTGCATAGGGTAGCTCTATCATTTTTTTAAATAAGTATATCATAACTTTTGTGGCTGTCCATAAATGACACAACACCTATCTCAAAATAATTAGTCGTGGTAAGAATCCTGTTTCTTTTACAATTACTTACATTACAAAAACTCCTGTGTCCTAGAGGGGTAGGCAGGGCAATAATGATAATATTTTCAGATGTCTATGCTTATTGCTTTAAAGTGGCGGGACGGTATTTAAAGCAGTGGATGCAATTATTTTCTAGGGTTGTAAGAATAAAAGGCTTAGTCATGTTTTGAGACGATTTATTGTCATTCACAAGTGCATCACTAACTCGCTACTTCTACTGATATAGTACACAGTTCAGGACAGGGTTCATTTACAAGTTTACATGTAATGTCGACATACATTTATGAGAGGTAGTGACCGAAGACATGAGACGGTTATATATAAGTAATGAGAAACAAATAGGTATGCCGTGAATTTCAAGTGGTTTAAAAGACAGCAAAATGATCGTGCCTTAACAATAGCTGTCGAAAATGCTAGTTTGCGATTTTTATAAAGCACTTATCTCGAAACAAACACTAATGTATGAGAACCATTAGCACAAAACCATTAATAACCAGCCACCGCTGTGCGTGCGCGCCGCGGATAATGTTCTACGTGTTATAGACGGAGAGGCTGTATTAATTGTGCGCGATTCTTTTGGTACAAGATTTGTCAATTTATGTATTTTTAGTTCACGCAAATGTAATGTAATAGTCTAAATAGATGCCTCTTTTATTTACTAATTACATAGGTAATCGCGGTTTTCAGACAACCAAGTATTCAGCGTGTACATACGAGTCACGGATGTAAATTTACATCCGTGATGAGAGAATACACCCGTGCGACGAGCCGCGGTCGTCGTGTTTTAGATGCAAGAAAGCTATTTTCAGCGTAGGCTAAATGCGTTTTTTTGTCCACAAAATAATGTCACAGTTCGCGATAGTGCGAAATGAGGAGATAACTTTATTTATCTCATTGTAAGGTAACGCAATTTTGAAAGACGATCCCATAAACACTCCATAAATGTCGTATAAAATAGTCTATGGTAGAGATTACAGGGAAAAGAAGTAACCACAGATTATTTTTAAATTGGCTCTGAGGAACGTTTTTATAAATAAGACCATGTTTTAATGAGATTCAATTTTATAGACCGTTTTGATTCTATAATATGAAGCATGTTTTAGAACAATCGATTTTATAAATAATACTACAGGACACAATCGTATTCCTTAATTTCTACTATAACTTGCTGTAGTTGAAGCTTTAATTAAAATACGACTATAGCTTAGGCCTTAGTAAGTATGGTGCCCTCGTCACATCTGTTTCTGGTCACTACATCTCACCAAGCACCCAACAATCAACGACACTAGGTAAAAAGTTACCTGTACCTTCAGCATACCTTTATAATTATATTCGCTCTCAAATTGTGCAGAATAAAGATAACTGTAAACCTAGTGACGCCAAAAGTACCACGGCGCGTACCAGGCATACCGCATTTATAGAAAAAGACAACAAGTAACAAATTAAAACAGAATAAAAATTAACAACAAACACTATATACAATAAATACTAATAAGCTCTTTCAATATTGGAATGTTTCTTCTAATTCGCTATACAGTCTAATTACTACCTTGTGTTCATATTCGCATTGCAGAAATAATTATACTTCGTGTACCCATGTAGGTAGTGCAATGAAAACAAAGCGTGTTTTTATCGTCTTTCACATATTTCTCCAGTTTAAAATAAATAGAGTAAGTATTAAAAAGTACTCTTTACATTATTTTATGTTGACCGGTCGCAGAGCTTAATCATGGTGTGTAGAGACGGAGCTCGCGTCGTCGGTTGCTCGTTTCTACTTACCATGATTAAGCTCTGCGAATCAGATCGAATCTTGGACAAAAAGCCTATTAAATTGACACGGTCAAAATTAACTTTACATTTGAATATGAAATTGGCGGGGGCGCAGCTGTCACGTAATTGCCAATATTGCGTTGAATAGACTTTAGTTTTATATCAGTCAATTGTGGATTGATACATCTTACTATAGGACACTAACAAAATAGAAACTGCAAGTTGTTAACATTTTAGTTTGTCGTGATTCAGGATGCAGCCTCATTACTTCCGACTCCGAGCGACGCTTTTATATAATACTAGCTGACCCAGCGAACTTAGTACCGCCTAACGGTCGATCCATTAATTTATTTTTATTTTTCTCTTCGTAAGAAACATCCTCGTACTTCAAGGAATATTCTAAAAAAGAATTAATAAAATCGGTTCACCTGCTCTCGAGATTTGCACTTACCAACGTTACCACATTCAGCGATTAATTCTTATATTATAGATAGATAGACAACCTTGTCTATGACAAATTTATTTTACGGGCTCAAACAGACAATACAACGTTACAGTAAGACAAATCATTGTCATCGCTAACTTGCGAATTAAACGCATTATTGAAGTCAGGAGAATAGCGGTGGTGAATAATTGACATACTCGTAATGCGATCTAGCTTTACGTACTCGTTGCCAAATCGCCCGTAACGTATCAGAATAATACGTACGAAGTAGGTAAAGGTTGGTGTGCTGTCGGGTAGTACGTATAACTAGTGTTCGTCGGGATAAAATGGACTAATGAACCAGTATCAAGGTTATTGAGCCTTAGAGTAAGATTGAAATTCGTGGGTTTTCTACGAGATGCTCAATGAATCATACTTCCATACAATTACTAGTTTGTAGGTACCTAAGTTAGTACATCAGTACAGACTATGTTAAATCCTTTAATAATATATAAATGTACATCTATATTCGACGATTATTTTGTGCTTTACAGTGAGGTAATTCCATTTCCATAATATTCACTTTTATGTACTTATTTCCTATGAGAGTTATTCATTAGCAATATACCTACGTAACGAAATCTGTGACATCTGGATTATATTTCCAGAGCTATTTTGAAGTATCAGCTTAACACAGACACAGAAATTACATTTGTATCAAGCTCCATTGATATCATACAATGTAAGCCAGTGCATAAGTCATTAACATCAACACTAAACTAGACACGTTGCTAGGAATTTATAACAATTTCAAAATAACGTTCGAATAAAAAAATATAAAAAAGTCTTTTTGAAAGGAACAGTTGATTTCGTCTACGCAAATAAAAATGACTTAAAACTAAAATTGCAACTCTGCCATTGGCAAGAAGTGTTACTATTATTATTAATAATTAGCTAGTACTGTAAATATACAATCTACATAATACATAGTGTTATATGTAAAGGTTAATAAATTGTTAAGTAACTACGTTACTAGTACATGTTAGTTGGGTTTTGTTTGTAAAAATTGGTATAAATTTAGTTATTACGAGTTGATATGACTAATTTTACTTATTTGTCGATTAGATAAGACGTTCCAATGTTTTTTTAATCAATGTGCGAAAAAAACCGCTGCACACTAATTTATTTTTAATGCACTGTTTCATAAATATATAACCTTCGATTAATTTCAGCTAAAAGGGCAAGAGGGGACTATAGTACGTTAGAAATGACTAATAATTTATTTAACTTAATAATAGTTATTTTTACCCTACTTTTTATATGCAGTTGATATGATAATGGTTAGTAGAAAAACTCATTTAATTTAAGTACTGAAAGTATTTTGACTAATTCCAAATTTATTAGAAGCATTGTATCGCATCAGTCTTCGATGGCATATGCATTTGAAAAATCCTACTTTTCCTACTTCCCTACACGCTAAATTCACGTCGTTTCATAAAGGTACATAGTGATCAGCCAATTATAGCATTACAAAGTCTTTTTGGCATCAATTTCTCTAAGTCTTCATACTGGGTTTACAACGAAACCATGGACCTTACCTCTCATCCCAGTCAGGTACAACACCGTTTCGAGGGCGATTCCTTTCAATTGTGGGCGGCGCGCTTGCCTTGCATGTAGCCCTCCCACCGTCGCGCCGTATTCAACAATATAGGGTCATCGTCGAGCCCCGCGAGTAGGTACAGCTGGTTGACGTGTGTGGCGTGATAGTCCCAGCGCGCTATGTTAGGGCTGACACCGAGCGTGAAATGCCGTAGGTCGTAGAAACTGCCACTGCCTGTGTCGAATAGTGGGAGCAGTGTCTTGAGTGACGTCATGCCGTCATCGAACATCTTGCGCGCGAGAGAGATGGAGTTCTCGCCCTCGATCGCGTGCAGGTCGTAGAGCCCCAGTAGGGTGTAGATGAAACCGTTCAGGACGAAGAGCGGCGGCGTCGTCGGGTATTCTTCGTACCTGAAAGGGAATTTCGACTTTGTTATTGAATGACGAAATAGTTTCTATTAGAATGCGTTGCAGACGTCTGGTTTTTCTGAGGCATATAACCTGAGCAAGGGGGCATATTTAACCAGGCAAGCACGTAACATCTTTGACCCATCTTCATTTACCATCAGGCGTGTCTGGAGTCAAGTGAAAAAAATATAGTAGCTGCATATAGGCCGGATATTTGTCACCAATATCTAGCGTCAGTTCCCGCTTAATAGATACATACACAGCGCGCGGACGCGACCGCTGTCAATGCCACTGCTGTCACTGGGCACATTTAGAGGATGCATCTACACATCCAGCGCCGATTCCGCTTATTAGACTGTAAATAACACACGTGTTTGTCCATTCACCGCGCGCGGACACCACCGCTGTCACTGGACACAACTATATATAGATACATCTGCACATCTAGCGCCAATTCCGCTTGATAGACTGTACATACCACACGTGCTTGTCCATCCACGCAGCGCGAACGCCGCCGTCTCGGCTGGGCACGTCTAGCAGGTTGAGCGCTCGCTTGGCCGCGCGCAGATAGCGCTCGTCGCCGCTGCGGTGATAGGCGCGCGCCAGTAAAGAGATCGCGTGCCCTTGGCTCATCGCAGAGTGCCTGCAGAGACGAACAATACATTAATAAATTACTGCCTCGTTGGTATAGCATTTAACACCCTTGACTACCAAAAGAGAGGTAATTATACTTTTAAAGATTTCATTCTACCGTTTTGTCAAGGTGATTATTATATCTATGTACAGCTTTCTAGTGCTTGTCGTCTCTGTGCTAAGCCGTAGACCGATGACATGGCGAAACTAGGACGGTTTCTTGTGGACTACGGTAACCTAAAAAGAACGAGAAACACAGGTACTTCATTAGTGGCGAATATTTTTCATTTGCGGATTTAATTAGTGAAACCATCTATTCGGTAAACGGATGTTACTGTTTAACTATCCAATATAATATAAAAATCTTTTGCCAGTGTTTGTTATCGAACTCCTCCGAAACGGCTTTATCAATTTTTATAAAAAAAACTGTTTATTTGGTAGGTGTGAGAATATGCCGTAGCCTAATTAATACGACGGTAGGAAACGAAGAAGAAATACATTTATCGCTACTATATACAGGGTGGATTTCTGAGAGGGGTCAGTAAGGGCAGGTACCTTAATCATTATAGTTACAGGAAAGCGTTGCTAGGAGACCATACGCAATTTTTTACATTTTCCCCGAAATCTGTGAATGCAGTTCATAATATCTTAAAAAAATGGGTATGGTCTCCTAGGAACGTTTTCCTGTAACTATAACGAATAAGCTACCTGCCCTTACTGACCCCTCTCAGAAATCCACCTTTTATAATATGACAAAACAACGTTTGCGGGGCCAGCTGTGTAACTATATTAGCTACGCTTTCGCAACGCTCCGAGCTCGACGCTGAGTTCTTAATAGGTGGTGACGTCATCAATTAACCCAGATTAAAGACAATCCACATTTTAAGTTACCTATGTATAACGAAGTTTTTCTGTGAATAAATAACGTTTGATTTGAATCCAACCTCACAAATCAGAGGAGTAGCAATAAATTATTATGATACCAATCATGTACCTATCTTATAAATGATTCAATGTCATATATTAAGCCTTGGCCTATTATATTTTTATGAGCGATCAATTAGTTTCAATCAAGAGAGTAAAGCTGTATACAATCGTATAATGATTTGGCTTAGTTCAAACATTCTGTCTACTTACTTATTTGTCGATATATTTTGAGGGGACTCTTTACTTGAAAATTATGGACACTCAACAAATAAAAATCCTGAGTGATTTGCTAAAACTGTTATTCTGCTATAAATAAATAAAGTATCTTTGTTTATAATGAAAAATACTTCGCATATAAAATAATTTCAGCCACTATTAGACAGCTGTAAAACAGATTTCTCTATTTCTATTTCTTCTATATTTCCTTCCAAGGTGGTTTTATGAAAAAAAAAACATCATGAAAGGCTGTCTTGACGTAACTGGTTACCCAACGACTTTCCTCTCCTACATGCGATCATCTTCAGGATCAGAAAACAGTCCTTCAATTGTGCAAGAAATAATAACTTAACAAGAATTACTGGAGGTTAGGGTGCCAAGGGGAGACTTTTTGTTAAGGAGATAACGTCGACAGAGTTAGAGACAGGCGTCGCGCGCGTTCTCAGGAACCGTCTTTGACTACCGCTCAGAGCCAATTGTGAAGCAAAGGTGTCCGTCGCTGTGCAGCGCGGTAATGCTGGGAGCGTCATGGGTTGGGTTCCTTTGAATGTGTCTCGAGTTTATTTGACTGGCTTTATGAATTTGTTTATAAATATATTTATTTTAATGTTTTTTTATTTACATTAACATTGTGGATGAAACTTTAGTAAATGGGTTTTCAGTACCTTTTGCTGCGTAAAGATTGTATTAATTGATGGATAAGCAATCTAACATACCATATACAACACTACAAATTAGTGACGACAGAGTGCAAATAAGAGTGGCATTAATAGCCAGTTAAACAACTGTTATTACACACACACGACTGATTTAAGAACTTCACGCCTCTTATCGAGTTGTCAAGGGTCGTATTCGGTGAAGTGCAGGTCGCGTTATGATTCTTGGAATCAATTAAATGAATTATCTTTGTGTTATGGTAGTAACAAGTAAGATTTGTGATTTTTGATCTGGTTATGTAGTACTGTGATAAATTAAAAGTAATCTGGTTTTCTGCTTAGATGACGATGAGAATATCATAGCTAGAATATTGAAGATCACTTCTTGGTTGAAGAGACACCAGAAGATGAAGCGAAGCCAGCCCAGTCTGATATATTCGTAACTGTGCACTCAGTCCGGCCTGAGCTACAACCGGTCCTCACCAATTCGAACCTCTCTGTCAGTGCATTATAGTACCATGACAGATACTTGGTCGGTACGAAAGGGGTGTTTTTACATACCGTTGTTGCCTAGAAGGTTCGATGTAGATGCGCGCGCAGACTTAAAGCAGCAACGAAATTAAACCGCCACGTTCATGAAATTGTCATTGTATTGTGTTGCATACAACAATGCATTCGCAGAATCTAGGCCAGCAGTAGCTGAGCTAAAAGCCTCACTCACCAGCCCGGGCGGAGTTCGGCCACGCCGGCCGCGATGCGCCGCCGCACGGGCACGGGCCAGCCGCCCGAGCGCGGCACCTGCGCGCGCGCCAGCCACTCGGCGGCCGCGAACACAGCCGCCATGTGCGCGCTCGTCGCCACAGTCATATTGTCCAGCGAACCCCCGCCGCTCAGGATTATGCTCGATATCTAAGGACAGTGAAGAGTTGAGCGAAAAATGGTCTAGCCGTAATCAGAAACGTTATTTAAAACTCTAGCGTGAGCTCCCTATGCTGCGGCAGCTCAATGGCCTCATAAGGCGAACCTGAGGGACAGAGTATGGTTTAAGCGATTTCAAGCGCGTCAGAAAAGTATGTGAACACCTCAGACAATCGGGTTCTCTCACCACGTTCTTCTTCACGGTCAGCTAACGGTGTTGCTGCTACAAAACCAAAAATGTACAAACGTAACTTAGAAAACAAGAGGTGCAACCTGCAAACTACATAGTTTGCAGATGGACATTCAGATTTTGGTCCTTCAAGCCGGTCTTTTTACCTTGAACTTGTTCCTGGGCGACTTCCGCTTGGGCCGGTCCTGCAGCGCCCAGCCTTTCTGCATGTCGATGATGAGGTCCCTCGTGACCCGCCGCCACTTCTGCTCCGTGCCAATGCCGTAGTAGATGTGGTCATCCTATTAAGGAGACATAAGTATTGACACGTTTAAGGTTCCGTACGTCAAAAGGATAAAATCGAAACCCATATAGGATCATTTGGTTGTCAGTCTTTCGGACAATACCTTTTTTCTCTAGAATGGATTCTAGTTAATTTCAATTAATATCAAAGAGTTAACGCGATGAGGAAGAACCCTATGCTTAACAGAGGATTTTTCGAGGACTGGACAGGTAATATAGAATATCAAATACCGAGGAGTGCAATCCCTTAAGAAAGTAATCAACCATTTTAGCCACGTAACCATTTAAGAGAACTTTCCGTTGAATCAGGAGCATGGAATTTGGCGAGAATCAAGAAAATCATTAGAGCACAAATGAAGAAACAAAAAAGCTATCATTTTTATTTTTAGTCAATATGAAACAAAAAGTTGTTTTTTGTCGTAACAAAGCGAACGTTATAATTATTAAAGAATATAATGTAACTTCCCCTCCAGCTCGAGTCGTACTTGCACTTGTCCGGTTTTTGTTAATTTTTTTACTAGGAAGACAGCTATTTCATGCGGCCTCTTTTGAGAGAGTATTCTTGTAAAAAATAGTTTCAGTCCTGTTTCCACTAATATGAGTGGATTAGGAACGATCTCCTTATCGAGCTCGTCCCAAGCATTATGGTTAGCCTACAGAGTTCGTACGTAGTCGATACGCGACCGCGATATAACGATACCAACGATAATAATACGATACAACCATAATAAATATCGTTGCATTTATACTGCCAAATCCCGCAATCTTTGAAGAAAGTATTTTGTCAGATATTACGTATGCTATAAGTGGCAAAGTTAAATTAGTCGCCCTGTAACAGGAGCGAACTCCAGTTCTACGACCTTGAAATCAACTAATAAATAATATAGTGACATACCTGAGCGAAAATCAACTGCATACTGCTAACATAATGCAGATACACTGTCTCCTTCCGATCCTTATTCTGGAGCACGACTGTCACGGACGAATTAGGCCGCAACATCAAATCTAGACTTAGCACAAAATCTAGTGTGATGTTAACTTTCAACCACACTTGGCTCGCCATCTGATCGGAGGTCGAAAATCTCATAACGTTCGATTGCCTCAGACTGTCCCATTCTCTGCCCATAATGGCGTCTTGGCTGACGATCCACTTCTCCTGATGCCTTTCTCCGTCGTCTATTACTCTTATTCGTGGCTCTGGTTCAGTTAGGTTTTTGCTGTAGTGTGCCAAGCCGTATTGGGCTATTTGCGTCGGGTAATAGAACCCTTTTGGCTCCCACTGCGTGGAGATGGGAACGCCGTCGATGCCGCTGATGCATTTGACTCGCTCGCGCACCTCCACGTTATAATTCTCGAAGGTGGTAAAGGTTCCGAAGGGGTCATACTTCTTTTTGGGGTGATAGACCTTGCTGTAGCTGTGGGACCACTCGAACTTCTCAACGCCATCCACGGTCGAGATTTTGCCGTATACCTAGCAGGGAAAATATAATATCGTTACAAGTAATGGGCACGCAGAGATAGTTAAATTGAATCTACTTATTAATAAACACGTTATAAATCTGAGCCTGACATAATAAATACAAATTTCCCATCAATTAATTAATTGCTTGGTTGCAGACAAAACATATAAAATACCATGTCATATGGAATAGCAAGAAAGGCGCACTGTACATAATATTTTTAAGTTTTATTTACGCAAAATAAAATATTACGATCTATCTACAACGCAGCGTTGTATACCAGGAATAATGAGATACATGAATATCTTGAGATCCCTACAGTGGTTGAGGAACTAAAATTGTATGGGCTTAGGTATAAAGAACGACTGGCCCATCACAAGAATCCACTGGCTGCTGCACTGCTTGATACCAGACACAATGTCAGGCGACTGAGGCGAAAACACGTCATTGATGACAAAGCTACTGAGGATGTATAGTCAAAAATTCAATGACTATACTCTTAACGCCAGATCTACACAGAAACCTTCTGATTATAGCCAAACAAGGGCTGATGGCAGATACAGAGAAGAGAGAAAAAAAAAAGTTTTATTTACCAAAATTTACTTACTTTTCCTTCTTTCATGTCTTATTTCATATTTCAATACACACACGCATATACACACCCTCACACACATGATACATACAAAGGCCTATATCCCGGAGAGGTAGTTTAGCTAGTAGGGGCTGGTTTCAATTAGACATAGAACTTCTTCAGCAATGACACACTCTAAACCTTGTTAAAACGGTGCTTACCTCAAAGTACTTGTGTATGAAAGAGAAGGGCACATAGACCTCGTCGTTTTCCCTCTTGCACGCGACGGCGTACTCGCTGTTGATAAAACACTCGATGTCTTCGCCGGCCGCCGCCGAGATGCGCTCTGACAGCGCGTGCTGTGTTAGGGAGCCTATAAGATGTAAAGAAAGCTTAGAGAAACAGAGAGCTGTGAGTATGCAATGTATTTAGATTAAACCTTCCTACGTACGCCAAATAGGCTCATTAGAAGTCGAGTAGCGGAAATCCACATAGCCACAAATACAGAAGTGTGCATTATTCTAAAGATCTAGACTGTCTGTGCCAGACCACTGTTCGATATGTTTTCTCAGAATTACTTCAAATTTGCTGTCGTGTAAAATGGTAAAATTGGGAGTCTAAATAACCATGTAATTTGCTAACCTGAGTGGTCTATACCTACTTAGTTCTAATTGATAAGTTTTTTGCATGTTATACAATCCTCCCACTTTTACACTACCTGCCTTAATTATAAGTGAAAAATATTCCCTAGGACAGATAAGTCCATACCCAATATTGCAAAACATAAAATATTCATTATCTATCCCAGCATTTTCACCAAATAAATAAATAAAATTAAAACTTACTCTAAACCATGGTTTGTTTAATAGTTTACTAAGTACTGTAGTCTCGCCATTTGCATAAACAAATGTATAGTTGTGATAAGGAACGGCAATTAGAAAGTAAGATTTTGCTAACAATTCTTACTTTTCTATGTTGAATTTTGGTCGTTACATGAGGTGTATAAATAAAAAGGTGAAGCAATTTGGGCTAACGTTAAAGTTAGCAGACTGAATTCCCTGTAAAATATTTATACGTACAGGTTTTGATAAATTTTTGCGAGGTTTTATTTTTATTAACTTATTTTATTTTTGTTTTATTATTTATTTCACAACTATCTTTCACATTTAACTACTTAATTACCATAGCATTTACATACTGGCACATACATTGCTTCTGGCCCCACACTAGGATACCCTGTGTCGTGGGTATCAGAAACAGCGACATCATCAACATGTAAACATACATGTTGATGAGGGTTTTTTTTTTTTGTCCCCAGCCAAGATGGGATCTCTTGCATGCTAGGCAGATGAGCTACCGCTGCGCCACAGAGGTTGTCTTGTCTTGTGGTCACATTGTTAATAAAGTGTAACAAAGAGTGTGAGGGATCCTAAGTACCAAACATCACTTTACAAAATTAGAGGTCCTAAATTTCTTACTTCATGGGTGACCCCATAGAGACACTTAACATTTCTTAACTAACACTTAAAGAAACAGCACTTCTCACCTGGCCTCCTGGGTAGCTGTATGCACTGGCTCCAGTATAGTGTGACCAGCAGCCCACCTACACACAGCACGCACAGCGCTGCACGCAGGTTCATGCGCACCACCATCATGCCGGCACCCTGTGAGGGATATCAAGTATCGCCCATTAGTGTACTAGTGCTAATAAAAGTAATAATATTGAATTTTTTATTAAAATATAAAAAATGAATAATAAAATCACAAGCAATATTCTTGTATCTGATGGAGATTGTATCTGGGTAGATTCTTAATATGTATCCAGTGATTAAGTTTCAGCAGATCCAATAACACATTTGGAATAAATGAAATTCACAACCTCAGCCCCATGCATACCTCAAAAGCCAATGGATATGTAGATTTAACAATGTAGTATTTGAATTACCTGCTCGTACATGCTGGTATTTCTTATTACCTACCCAGATAGTTGTTTATAAAAGACTAAAAACCAGTTTAATGAGATCTCCATCACTTATAAAGTTATAGGAAAATAACATACAGAAAATAATCATACAGCCAAGAGCCCTTCAGCGGTAATTATAAAAACGATATCTTTTCATCATACGCTATATTTAGCCGATCGTGTTTGGATGCGAAAGTGCGTGGGCGAATATATATCAAACAATTACCACAGCCCATGTTAACCAGTAATTACAACATTCGTCAACAAATATAAACTTAATGTAACAATCTGAAGCGAATTGGCAAAGCAAATAGATATAGGTGCAACGATTCAAAAATACATTATTTACATACTTACTTGATGTACACGGGTGGCATTCCATCCGTTCAGACGTGGATCGTATACTCTAACAGCCGAAGTTGTCATGAAACAATCTTACTCTTACATCCTAGACGATGCGTATTTAGGTATGAAATTATACGAGACACTTTCACAAATATTTTTAATAAAAATGCGAATAAAAACTTGAATCGACGTCCACTCGCCATGCAGCTGTTTGACAGATGACAGCTACGTTCAGATACGCGCAAAGTGTATTACTGGTGTAGCTAAATATTTTTAACATCACAGTGTTAACGGAGCGACATCGATACTTTGTTCACAAAGTGTTAGAGAGTAAGGTTTTGCTTAGACTTTTTATCTGTGTTAGTTAATTTCTGCACTTAAAAGCATTATAAAAATATACACTACAGTCATTAAATTAAAACGATGTTTTGTGTATAATCAAAGGTAGTAAATGTCTTAATTTTCGATATTACCACTAATAAAATCTCACTTCTTTTTTATTTAAAAAAAATTCCACTTCCGGTTTCTTGAATTTTTGGACTTGACGCGTGAGAGAATTGGTAGCACTGAGATGTTTACTGTTACCATGTTAAATAAGAAATCATTCCCATTACTTGGGGAAAATAAAAGGATTGAGGGCTTGTTTTACCATCTTCCGATTAGGTTAACTGTACACTGACTCGATAGCACTCGCGCAAGTCGAAAGGCCAGCACACGGCCAGCAGGTACAACCACACAACATTGTACTGTACTGTGGATACAACTGATGAGAGTGCAAAAATTTAAAGGTTGACGTACTGTCTTCTGTATAGTTTTCAAACGACTTTAAAAAAGGAGGAGGATCTTCCTTTTATTGCATTCGGGGTGACTATGCAATGATAATATAAAGATTGACCGTTTGTCGGCTGCAGAAGTTTACTGGTGCCTTATCTATGATTTATTTTCCCTTTCTCGAATACAACGGTGGCTGGAAGAAATTCTGTACAAATAAGTCCGCTTTTCTACAACTCATCCTTTTTGACCGAATTCAAAAAATGGGGATTTTATCGAAAACCTAACGGCAAAGTAGGTAGGTACTCGGGGCTGCAAGTGATGCAAATTACTTCAGCCAGATGTCGCTGCCTGTAAATAATTCTGAGAATATTGTAAAGAGGTTAGAAATTTCGCTGATGCCGGCACTTGCCCATTACAGTTGGGAGAGCGCTGGCTAGGTGTTCTGTGGCGCTGGCACGGTTAGCCAGAGGTCGCGGGTTCGTGTCTAAAAAGGTTTTTGAAAATTGATCTTAAACGATCATGAAGGTTACGCAACATAGGACGTGTTCAGTGAATGGATAGGTGACCGTCTATAACTAACGCTAGTGGCATCTTTCCAAGTGGTTCCGTGCTTCGCAAGGCACGTTAAACAGTTGGTGCCGGCAGCCCTCAATAGATGGCAGTCGTCAGGGGCCCTATTATTATTATTATTAAATTCTTTATTGTACCTGTAAAGATTGTACAATTGGCGGGCTTAATACTAAATAGTATTTTATTCTAGCCAACCAACAGGTGACGAGGAGAAGATGGGGGTAGTCACAAACGGTGAGGTGATATTTTATTGTCAAATATCTTTTTTAAAATTAAACTATGTATTAATATGTACAATAATTATAAACATAAACATATACAAATATAATAATTAAGCACATATATAAAGATGAATAGATAGACTTCATAAACATATAAATAGACTTCATAATACTTATATTTTTACATACTTACGAATGGAATTACACTTTACTGTTATGTAGATAGTGTTCCTGTACTCTACTCTTAAAGACGCCGACTGACGGAGCCTGGCGAATGTATAGCGGCAGCGCGTTCCACAGACGCACCGCTGTCACGGAAAAGGAACCCGAATAGCCTGCCGCATTATGCTCTAGGATTTCGAGGAGTAAATCTTTGCATGGGCGCTGAAGGCGACCACGCGCGCCACGTGAGGCGAAACGTTCGCGGAGATAATGGGGGGAGGAGGGATCGTGAAGGACGCCATAGAGGAGCGTCAAGATGTGGGCATTCCTGCGGTGGCGGATGTTTCGCCAGTTTAACTGGGATATATGGTCAAATTTACAAGGCCGAAGATGTAACGTATACAAACGTTAAGAAGACGATCCAACTTGTCGAGAAGTTCTTCAGTGAGATTGGGGTAGCACACATCTGCGTAGTCGATGACTGGGAGCAACTAACGTAACTAACGTAACTTTGGCGGAATATGGCAGGAATTTCTGCATACGTTTGAGCGAGTGCATGGATGAGAAGATTTTCCTACTTATCTCTGAGACATGTTTGTCCCAAGATAGGTTACTCTGTATGTGGAGGCCTAGGTTCTTCAACTCTCCACAATACGGCAAAGGGGTACCATTATAGGTAACCTGGGGATGAGATGCCATATCAATCCTAGCCAGCAAAGCCTTTCCGCCCACAATCATCACCTGGGTCTTTGCCGGATTTACTAGGAGACCAAACTGCTCAGTCCACAGGTTAACAGCAGTTAGATCGCAGTTCATTTTCTGTATTGCAACAGGAAGCAAGTCAAGTTTAGACGGCAAATAGATCTGGAGATTGTCTGCGTACAGGTGATAGGCACTGAAGTCTATTACTGAGGCGAGAGTGTTAATAAACACTGAGAAAAGTAAAGGAGAAAGTACGCCACTTGAGGGACACCAGCAGTGACCTCGCACCAGTCGGAGAACTTGTCGTCAGTACGAACGCGCTGCTGGCGCCCATTAGGATAAGAGTGAAACCACGCGGCTGCTGACTCTGATACGTTGAGGGAGCGGAGGATAGCCAGCAGGATATCGTAATCAACGCAATTGAATGCACTACTGAAATCCAGTAGAGCGATAAGGGTAACTTGTCGATTATCAACAGCGGAACGGAAGTCATCTGTAATTTTGACGAGGGCAGAACAAGTGCTGTGTGAGGGCCGGAATCCTGACTGAAATGGATTAAGTAGTTGGTTGGTGTGGAGAAAAGTCATTAGCTGACGATTCACCACACGTTTCAGGACTTAAGTTGTCTGTCTGTCTGAAGTTCTCAAGGCGCCCTAGGGCGGCTTGAGAACTTCAGACAGTAAGACCAGCCACTATAGTCTTGCAAGCCTACACCAATCAACATAATGGGTGGGAACATAATGAGTTGATGATGATAATGATACATCTGGCGGTCTTACCTATATTAACGTAGGTTTTAAAGTAGGTTTTTTAGGACTTTGTAGTTTATTTAGTACCTACGTATGTCAAGAACCGTTTTTCACTACTTCTACGACTCTCCAAGGTTTGCGGGAAGAAATCTCTTACAGAGATGAACCTGACTTTGTTCATGTTATTTCTTATGTGATGTCCTAATGGACGGTTCATGTGTAATAAAGTACAATTATTATTGTCCTGTGGTTGTCCTATTTAGACGGGTCGCAAAACTGGGTACATCGAACCGTAGGCTTAGGTCAGTAATCGTAGCTTTTATAGCTTAGACCCAACAGACTAAAATTAAGAGACTGTAAATAGGCTAAGCCAAGATTTTATTTTAGGCATTAGAAGTCTCGACCACAAATGGCATTATAGATAATCACCTATCAGCACATTACAAAGGTTTCATCCGTTAAAATAGTTAGCGAAGTAGTCGCTTGCCTATAGAGCTGACTCCGATACATACAGTTGAGGTTTCTACAGACACGACGATTTTTAAGGCCGGCTACAGACAAATGATGAGTTAATTTCCAACAAATTAGGTTGGTAAAATACATACTCATCATTTGTCATCATTCATCATCAAAAGAGGTTTGTATGGAAAACCAAGGTTGACGCCTTCCCCAGCGGGATATAGTTTTGTACGTTAATGTATTTGTACAACTTGATTAAAAAATAGTTACCTTACCTATACTTCGATTGTAATTGCGTAATTCGATTTTCAAATTCATAAGTATTTTAAACTGCATTTTAAGGTCATTAATCAATGATCTTCTGTTTTCATCAAAAAGTTTTCAATCGATTCTCATTGCCACTAAATGAAAATTAGGTAATTTCTAGAGAATGCTGTGCGGTTCTGTGGGAACCATTATTATAACCAGGCTGTTATTTTGTCAGTATAACTACCTGGCTACAAGTTCGGAAAATCTTAGTTAGTCTATTGAGCTACGTTAGGACACAAGCTAGCGTTCCAGGTACCTAACACCGCATCCAGCTCATCATAGCTCCAACCGTTGAAACTTGTCAGATCGAGGTCAGTGTGCGCGCGAAGTGGGTCAGGGCGGATGCACCAGCTCCCTCGGGCGCCTTCGGGCCGGCTCGGGCGCGCTCGGCGGCGCATGCGCGGTAGGCAGCAGCGCAGCGCGCGCATCGATCGTCGCCCACGCGGGGCGCCGCGACTGAGGCAGTTGGTCCGCCGCGATATCCGCTCGCCCCAGCAGGGCCCAGCCCGTCGAGTCATGGCGGCGTGAACGCGCGCCGCCCGCGGCACCCATGCCGCGATGGCCAGAGAGGTAACCACCGCGTTATGTAACCCGCGCCGACACGCCCGCAGTCCCCAGCCCATGCTTACTGACGCCCCTCGCGGCCTGGTGCCCGCGCACTGCCGCCTCGCTGGAGCCGGCTCTGACCACCGCTCGCCTGGCTTGTAGAGCACCCTCGCCCGCTCAGTTCCCCTAGTTGCCCCGCTGATGAGTATGGACTGTTCACTATTACATAGGTGCATGAAGCTGCCAGTTACCGCAGCCGCGCTCTCGCTCGCACTCGCGTAGAACCATATACAGCCTCTTCACTCGCTCTGCCGTAGATCGCCGCTGCACATGCAGCCTGCATTATTCAAAATGTGTGCCGACATGTACATAGTGTGTGGTACCCCTATGTAAAAGGACTCGTTGTACACACACCACCAGTTTACAGGAAAATCAATCGTTATGGAGATTGACTTTCAGGCTGACGCGACGAGAATTCCTGGGACATATTGCAAACTCTCGATCATAAGCCCTCTGCGGATTTTCTTTGAGATTTCATGATTTGTGATCTGAAGCGATGATAATTTCCGTTATTAGTTTTGCATAATATAGTATGTTGTAAAGATGTTACTAGCGTCACTCAATATCCACGCGCGCGTACTCGTAGCAGGATCTCGTAGCAGCTCGTAGTGGCCGCAGGCTCGTAGCACATCTCGTAGCAGTAACGTGCGCGTTACTGCATGCAGTTTCAACTTCATTCGCAGTAATTTCTTACAATTTTTTTCAGTATTATATTTCTGCATTAATTAACGCTTAATGAATGGTAATAAAAGCCTTAAAATCAAAATTAGAATTTTACTAATATTATAATAAATTATTAAAATTTATAAGTTTGTATGTAGTGCGTAATCTCCGAAAGTACATCAAAGATTTATAAAATCACCAGTATTTAAAATGGTCCTTCTGAGTGGACATAGGCTATAGACTTTATTTACTGTAGACGTTGCATAATCAAAACAAACAATAAACCTTAATTAAACCAGCAGAAATACTTCGCGATGGTTTACTGGGTACATTAAAAAGGCCGCGGAAATAGATCCCCCGTCAATCACGGCCGCCGCGAGCCGCGAGAAGAAATAATAATTCCCCTTATCGGCGATTGTTCGAATGGCAGCTATTTTTCATCGAAGATTCGGTTATAGAAATAGCTTTGGCGGAGGAAATTGTTTGAGGGATATTGAAAAAAAAAAAACTCTTAAACATTTCATTGCAGGGTACCTATTATTTTTAAAGCGTAACTGTAGCTTATTTGCTCTGTTTTCAACCGAAACACATTTAAACACAAGCGAAGCGGGCTTGTTTTTGTGGAGAATGTCCGACGCGAGGCTTATAAAAACTCCATTCCAAATATCTCAAGTTAGTCGACACTTTGATTACATTCTCCTCGCGCTCAACTACATGGTCACAGATCTGCAAGTGTCTGCGATCGATTTCGCGTCTGGGGATCCGCTTAATTCTTTCATTTAAACATTAATCCGCTCATAAAGAGGGCCATAAAGTCGCCACCCCTGGGGATTTTTCTTCGGCGGCCCAGCCGAGTGACCCCGCCAAATTGCCAGTTATAACAAAGTAAAATTAATGGATGCCGATAACAAGTTTGCTGTGCAACGACAAAATTTAATTCACGTTTTAAAACCTCCCCACTTATTTTACTTGTTTATTTATTAAAATTACTTATTTTACGTTAATTCGGTATGGGTAACAAGTTTTTGTAATCTAATCGCGATTATTTATTAGGTAAAACGTAATTACCTACCTTATTTCCCTACGTTTCGGCAGCATTACAGTTGCCGTGGTCTTGTGTAGACCTACTGATGTTAAAATGTTGGTCACTTACTTGAGCACAAAGATTTTTTGGATTCAACCACCAATATCAAAACAATAAAGAATTAATATGAATAACACGGCCACTATTTAGCTGTAGCATCTCGTAACCGGGTGATTTTACGTAATTATTGTATACCGGAAAAATAATTACAGAAACGGCAGATACAAAAGATTAAATACAATAGGCGGCCTTATTGCTAAAAGCAATTTCTTCCAGGCAACCTCAAATTGGAGAATTTGCCGAGGAGAAATAGATACGGATAGCCGGTGTAAATACGAATATTAATAATACGTATACGTACCTAATAATAAACTTACATAAATCATACTTAAATACTCTAAATAAATATCTACATATACTTAATTAAATAGTGTTTAATTACTTAGTGGCTAAGAAAAAAATCATGCTAATAATAATGAACTTATTCAATTAGAATTTCTATATTTTGTGTGTTTGGATACTTTGAGTTTTTTGAACGAATGAAAGCTCTAAAACTGTGTAATTAGCTTAATTATTTTGCTGAAAAATTATAATAAAACCGTACCATATGTGCGACACGTATTAGCAGTATTGTACTATATTATCACACTTAATTAAGATGAGGACTGGCATTGTATTAAGCACACAATGAGAAGATCCGACAACCGTTCATTTAAAATTGCTCTGATGGTGCTCCATGAAAAAGATGATGTCCTAAAACCACATGGAACGCTCAGTCCAGCAGGAGACCTCCAATATCAGAACTAATATAGATTGAAGGCACAAAACCTCCCTCAATGCAACTCAGTTTTGAGAGCCCTTTGTCCCTGATACGGGATAACGAGAACAGATGATGAAATGGAGACAGGCACACACAAATTTTCGTAATCATTCTCAACCTGCAGCAAGTCTTTTCAAATATTAAGACTCCAATGACACACACCGTCAAGCGGGTGACTTTTCAAAGAAAGCACGCACACATGCTCGTCAGTTCATCAGTCGCAATAACTCGTGAAACAAACCGTCTCACCTCCCGCTTTCACGCTTTCAAGTCTCATTAGTTCCCGCCCCGCGCACTCTCGTAAAAACTACACTTTATGGGCTCAGCCGCCGCCCCCCAACATCCTTAGCGGAAGGGAATAGAGTTAGTTTTTCAACTCCACAGCTGCAAGTATTAGCTGGTAGGGAATGGCACTCCCGCAGCGTAATTGGTTGTATCACATGTGTGATCGCGCGCCAAATCGCTGCTCGCGTCTTTCAATTGAAATTTGCGCTTTTTACACTTCTATTACTTACACCTGAGGCTTTCAAAGCTTGATTCAATAAATAGAGGGACTATTTGGTACCAGAGTGATTCGTACTTCGATACAAGAATTGTGGCAAAGAAAACTCGCAAACTGTATTTACGTACGCACTGTAAAGACACCCAGTAATTTTATTCGTGGCCAGATTATTCAAACACTTTCTGCCAGGCCATTGTTTATGTACGATTTGAACACACCCACATAGAATTAATACAACCTCGTTGTACACCTAATTCCGAAAAGCAAAATCGGTATGTTTAATTACCTCCGTAGCAGCCGTGTAGGCGCCGCGTAGGCCTGCCGTGGGAAGAAATGCCACGACAACCTAGATTAATAACGAACTAACCAAAACATAATCATAGATACCGCTACCGACCTTTTACATTTTCATAAATTAACCAGTAAACCTGCAAGCTTCGCTGAAATACGCTGAAAAATGTTTTCTGTTCCTTACTTATGAATTTACTAGACGGACAACAAAGTGATCTTATAAGGTGGTTCGGGGTGCCAACTAGCGCCACCAATGGATTAAAAATCATAACTTGTATTATAATACATTTTTATCTAAAAGTGCTTGTAAAAAAAGCTTGAAAAAAAGTTGTAAATACGAGTATGTCAACAAAGTGTAAACGTTTTATGTTGAAACAAATATTCATTTTATTATACGTGCATGTAATGAACTGTTTTGAAATATATGATTCTGATCATATATTGGCCATAATGGCCATAACAGGCCATTTGAAAGTGTTCGTCATCAGCTATTTGACGCCCACTGTAGGACATAGGCCTCCCTCATGGTTTTCCAAGTTTCCCGGTCTTGTGCCGTCCGCATCCAGTGAATCCCCGTTACCGTAACCAGGTCGTGAAACCACTTGGTGGAGGACCTGCCCACACTCGATCCGCGGAAAGTGTTATTTACAATTAATAACAAATGGCGTGATTTTTCAGTCTGTATTTAAGAGGTTCATTCAGTCGGCCGGCCATTCACTCGATTGCGGCGTGTAAAACGATCAATTCATCGTGCCTTATTGTTCGGCACTCATTAACGTTAATGTAAGCTTTCGTAAATTATTGTCAGGAACGCTGCAAAACTAACAGAGCTCAAGTGAAGGCTGAAAGCGAGGAGCTGCCCATAAAATAATTACCTATGCAGTAAAATTTAACACCGTAGCGTTAAATTTTATAAGGAGTAGGTGTTACGTCAGATGGTATGTCTAACGTACTATCTCACTCGGTGTTTATAATTATTAATGATTGTAAAAAAATATGCTTTATTATAGTATATCCCAGAATTGAAACCACCGAATCTCCACCAAACTTATTAACCGGATCAAACTTATTGCAGCAACCAAACTTATTACGGTATCAAAACTTCGTATATACAATAACGGTTATATATAACCAATAGCTGCTATTCGCCACTAAACTTCACTAAAAACGATCGTTCAAATCAAACGTTCCACCAAGAATGCCCCCACCCGCCAAGTCAACTTTGTTTTATTTTCTTGATTTTAGTGTTGCCAGTGTAATAAAATTAAAATTGCCAAATATTGCGTATGAAAATTAGACAAAACCTTACATTATATATGTGGTCAAAGGGTTTGATAACATACATACATAACCTTGCGTATATTTTATCTTATCCTGTACCAATACTAGGTTTTGATTGAGAAAATTTATTTAAAACTCCAAAAAATTTTCATTGCGCTAGTAAGCAACGAGGCGTAACAGCTGCCTTAAGATTTTTAGTAATGAGTAATGAATTATTTTCATAATTATTTTTACATTAAAGTTACTTTTACGTCCAGCACCGACTCGCTCGCACATTCTTACATATTGATTGATTGATTGATTGATTGATTGATTGATTGATTGATTGATTGATTGATTGATTGATTGATTGATTGATTGATTGATTGATTGATTGATTGATTGATTGATTGATTGGAAACCAAATAGTACAACTACCTACAACAACTAATAGCACTTTGAATAAATGTGGTCTGCTGCTTTTGGTATCCAAAGTATTTCAACTCGCAATGCTCATACATAATTATATTGTTTCTAATGCACTAACCCGTGCTAAGGACAATTTAAAAAAACTTATTTAGAGGCTAAAATGGGATGGTGGAATTTTTAGCCTCTATAAATAGGTTTTTTAAAATGCTCATACATAGTTATGAAATATGGGTCTAGTCGCATATAACTTCGCTATTAAAATCAATATATACAAAGTTTCATGCAACTGACGAGGACCGCCTCGTTTTGAGACGACAATGGCTGCAGCATCAGGTTATTTCTTTCATTTGTGTATGATCATCAGAAGTAAACGAGCATGCAAAACTTCTACAGAAAAGTCTATATACACACACATAAATATAAAATTTAATAAAAGCGTTTAAAAAACTTGATCGTAGTAAGAACATGCAGCAAAGTGTAGTAAGTGCAATGTAGTGAGGCCACGAGGCGCGGTTGGATGACTACCGACTGCTCCAGGCAGTCTTCTATTCCCAATTGTCCAATGAAAGCAAAAAGTTGGCGTAAAACTGGTTTGTAATAATTTTTTTTAAATACATTACTCCACCAAAGGAATTAGATAAAAAGCTGGCCCACCTAAAGCCGGTTAAAAGCTGCTCATGAGCCTAGCGGGTGGGGCTTCACTGACTTCAATAAAGTAAGGGATATCACCGAAGCCTGCTTCGTGACTCTCCTCGACTCAAGCCAACTACACCACAAAAACTGTCCGAAGTCCATTTACTCATACTCAATACATTCAATGACCACGGTGAACCTTACTGTGGCCAATCCAATCAAACATTATAACATAAATAATGCTACTTATGAAAAAATACATCAAACTACAAAATTTGTAGTACATTTAATGTATATTCGTTACAGCTCTTTAGCATTATAGGCGTTTTTGTCGTGCAACTGAATCACAGCGAATCCCTTCACATTACAGCGAATGTAGAGCGGCTAAGTTGTGGCGCCATCGCCAGCGACAGTCGCGCTTCACAGTCGCGTTGCAGACGCGCGTTGAACATGGGGTAGCTAGCTCTTTCCAATATGGATTCCAACACATTGTTACTGCTGCTCTTTTTTTACTTTTCCGACGCCATCATCGTCGAATACAAAGACGAAAAATGCAGAACTGGATAGACCCATAACTTAAATATCGTTGTGTAAATGGGAATTACACAACAGTGTTCAAAGCGATAAAAACAATAAACGACATTTCTTGACTTAGTTGTTAAAATCATCGCATCTTGAATCCCACAAGACAGACCGACATTGGATTTCAACTATAAATGTTTCGGTATCAAACATGTCTTAGGTATGTAATTTGCAACTTACTATACAATACCCATGCGCACTGATCTAACGCCGACTGATCGCATGCGACTTCGCGTCGTACATGCCACCGCAAACTCGGAGCGCTGCAGTCTTGCTTTTTACACGCGGCTGCCGCGCTGTAGCTGAAAAACTTAAATTTGTATCCATATTAGTCGCGCTACTGCAGCGCGATATACACAGAAGTGATAAAGTCGCGCGATAAAAATGCCTATAATTATGTGAAAGCACTCTAAATAAAAAATCAAACTAAGACTATTCAGAACACTGTACAATAAATCTACAATTTTTTAATCTTAAGAATGTAAACGTGTTGCACAATTTCATGGATTACCAATAAACTAGCCATCAAAACATCTGTTTTGATGATGTAAAGTCATGACATAAAAATGTCTAGATTTTGATGCGTGAGATCCGGGTGTAATACCAAACTATCAATTTTAAAGTTAGTTTGAGTGGGTGACAAGAATATTTAAATTTAAAGTACTTACATATATCTCATGTCTGTAGTCAATTACCGGTAAATTATATTATAAAGCAAAGCATTTATTTCAAAGAATTTTTTTATTACTATTTTAAAATACTTGTAAATAAACCTCGTTCATTTCAAACAAATTAAATAAACTATTGTTCGATTCGTGAAAGAGTGCACTGAAATATACTCATTATTAACCACGGCAAGCCGGGGCAGACTAGTAGTGTTGGTCGCCCAAGGCCGCGTAGTATTAGTTGCCCCCTACCTTTTGTCTACTGAGCAACAAAAGATATTTAACATTAGGATTTTTCTGTATGTTATGTTATGTGTCCCGATATACGTACGTAACAACTTAATATTCGTTCTACCTACCATGAATTTTGGGTGGTTAGAAAGGCAAAGTAAAATAAACGTTTCTAAAAATATAAACTATAAATATATACTTGAATCTATGAGAACCATAGCCGACGCGTTGCGTGCGTGCCGCGGGTCCGCAGCTTATTGTTCTAATAAAGAGAGATATGGTATTATTTGTTCGCGCATATTTTTAAAGAAGATTCTCAAGTCAGAACTAGATATCTCAACTCAATAATTTGTTTTTTATTTTCATATACTTACAAGTAATAGTCTAAATTATTTTTGTATATGTGTACTGTGTCCTTGACGAAACTTTTGATGGATATTGTACGGTGCGGGTTTTTATTCGACTAGATGTAAAGTGTGCCATTAAAGTGTGTAAATAAAATAATAATGTTCTAAATAGTCTAAATACATGTAATTTTTAATTACTTTCATTTTTAATAACAGCTCCTTTGACACCACCCTGATTTCAGCGTGTATTATTATATAACAGGATGATTAGTTTGTGTATTTTCCGCGATGAGCCGCCCCTAGTGTCAGGGAACAGGCCCGGTCCTAGTTGTCTCACCCTGATAGCAAGTAGATACTAATGACCATCTCCGTAGAAGTTATCAAGAACGAAAAGCAGGTGATTTCGTTCGTTTACCGGTTTTAGGGGACATTATATTATAATATCTCTTTATATATGTATAGATGGCAACTGATGTACTTGGTTTAAGAGGACTTGAGAAAAGATGGTCTGAGTGGATTTTTTTCACTACATTACGGCCTGAATTACATTTTACATTGATATTCAGCAAACAGATGGTAAATTCTTTAAGTTGATATAAATTGATTTGATTGAAATAGAAAAGTCGCTTATTTTGAAAAAAAACTATTATTATTATTATGATTTTTTTTTGTTTATTTTATTCCCAAAAATACTTCACTTAATCATAAACAAACTATTATTTTTATGACTTTTAGTTGAAAAGCACTAAAAACAAAACATACCTACAACTAAGTATGATCTGTGCTTTCTATGTTCGGCGCCGGTCAACTAAATCGTTCTTTCACTTGTTTACGAATATATGTAGAGCGTGAGACACATTAAAACATAACGTTGAATGTCCAAGAGTGACACGTCTTATATGAGTAAACAACTGAAAGAATCATACTTCCTTCCCCTTTGAATTTGGATCGACTTTGTGTCGCCGCACACGGGCCACACGCGACAGCCACAAACGCCGCCACGAGAAGCTAGAAGCGGCTACAAAAGTAGCTGAAGCGCGCGACAGCCACTTGTGGCCGGTGGTCGACACTTGCGGTCGGTGGCTGCTACTTTTTTTAACCCTTGCAATGCGTGCAGTATCATAATGGACTCTGACGAAGAAGGTTTAATTGCGCTACTTTTGATAAAAAGACGTCGTCGTAGAAGACGAAACCGTAGTTATTGGATACATCCAGTTTTAACGAATGTACACAAATGCATCGAACAATTCGATAATCTTCTAAACCATTCTAAAAAGTTTTTCACACATTTTCGTTTAAGTATAGGTACGTTTTGGGAACTACATGCTCTATTATATGCTGGATTAAAGCACCACGACACCAACATACCGAAAAGCATCGCACCTGCGGAAAGACTAGCTATCACATTAAGGTAAGTTTCACAACAATTTCAATAAACAATTCGCAGATTTCTTCCCAGGCCTTCACTTTTTCTCCTCTATTACTATAACTATCACTTTTTGAATCCCAAATCTAAGGACGGGATTGTATCCCTGATATAAAATTCTATATCCATCTTTATCTACCTATATGAACCATAGACGACCGTGCGTTACCGTCGACTTTACAGCACAGGTTAACTGAGGCAAAGGAGAGAGGGGCGCGGAATCGCGCGAGTGCCGTGTGGCGGCTTTTTGTGTCGACGTTTAGTGGCCGGTGCGAGCCACAAGAAGCAAGCTGCGACGATTTGTAGCGTGTGGCCGCCACCGGCGCCAACCGTGTGCGGCGAGTCCATATAAAATGTATGAAAATTACAGGAAATATGCCAGTGGCGGCTATGCCAGTGGCGGCGTTTTGTGGTTGTGGCCGGTGGCCCGTGTGCGGTGACCCTTTGATTTTGAGATTAGATTAGATCAAGAACGTCTCGGATTAGATAGATAGTTAGATTGTTTATTTGGTACCACAGAAATATTAAACTATGATAAGTTTAATATTTCTAAACATTAAAAACGAGGAATTGGCACAAAAATGGCCTCCGCTCAGCTTTATGCCGTGGACAATAGCGTCCACGAGGCTGGTTTTTACCGGATAGCACCAAAAAGTAAATCAAAACAAAACTTAGACTCAGAGACCGGCATCGCTGTAACACAACAGTTATTATTATAACACAATGCTTAGACAACAATTTATTATAGCACAATAATTAAATTCCAACATACAATAAGGAAACAACGCTTGCCGAGCCAGCACTCGGCAAAAGCTGCATTGCCATATTCGATATCAACCCTTGTATGTCCCCGCTGCTGGGGCACGGGTCTCTTCTTGCATCGCAAGAACCATTCTCCACCACGAGGGCCAAGTCCGGGTTGGTGGAGGATTGTAAGACAGTGGCGGGCCTTGCTGTCGGATGTTATCAAGCCGCCCATAAGGCCTCTGACATGGCTTAATGACTGCCATTACACGACAGACGGCACCAACGGGCCTTGCGAAGCACAGAAGCGCTCAGAAAAAATGCCAGTAGTGGTAGTCACGGGACGGTCACCTATCCTGCACCTGACCGCGCCTGGTGTTGCTTAACTCAAGTGATTGATGCCAATCACTCGGTTCGGCTAGGCCACGAGTGCTTCATATTAATTAGCTTAGGCTAATTAACCGCCTAAAACATACAGATTTACTGAATCAAACCCAAAAGCAAAACACACTAACATAACATAACATTTACATACAAGACATACACATACATTGCTTCTGGCCCCACACTCGGATACCCTGTGTCGTGGGAACCAGAAACAACGAAATCACAAACATGTAAACATCCAAGACTAAGTACTGCTGGTCCAATGCGAAAAATGAATGCATAATTACTTACTCTACTGGCTCAGCGTCCCGAAGTCATGGCCTCCGCAAGAAATCGCCACTTGTCTCTGTCGTGCGCGGTCTCTCGCCAGTCGCCCGCCAGGAGCTCACGCAGCTCCTTGCTCATTTCATCGCCTCCGTCCCACTTGTACCATTGAACAGTACCATTGATGGTACAACTGGGACTGAACAATCCCATTTGTACCATTTTGTACCATTGATGGTAGAACTGGGATTGGCTGGTCCCACTAGTACCATAGCCCCAAAGAGGTCGCATCCACCCGTGCCCCAGCAGTGGGGACTTACTAGGGTTGATATCGATATCGATTTTCAATTATGTGTTATTTTTATGATGATAAGTATAAAGGTAAATAAATAATTTTGACATACAAAAAACTACATTAATATACCAATACCTTCTAACTCCACTATTAGGTCATACTTTTTTCCTCGGTGCTACCATTGAATTTAAATTCAATGGTGCTACTACACTACTAATTAACATTATTTGATTCAGCTAAAATGGAATGTTTCTGTAGCGGGCACAAAAAGTACTAGACTTACATCGATATTTGGGGCAGACAACCGATATTTGGCCGTCTGGTAGTACCGTGACGCGAGTCACGTGTTTTGTGGCGATGAAATGTCAGAATTTGACGAGTGATACTGGGAAGTCGCGACTTTTGACGTTAAAAGGCGCGGCTGGCGTCGTCGTACTACCCAGACATGTATGCCTTTTTCACCGCCCAATCCTCTCTCATCCTTTCTAAGTAACCGAGCCAAAGTCGGTAGGAAACTGCACCGCTATCATACGGGTATGCACTTAGAAGGTGCATACGAGTATAATACTACTTTTTCGGATTGGACTCTTACCACTTAGCGATTGTTGCACTTGGCGGGTTGTAATTTTAGTATTTCTTAAACAATTCCGTTCTTTTTTAAAAAGAAAAACTAATTCTTTAAAAAAAAGAACGGTACAAAACGTTACTTTAATAACTTTAATAATAAGGGACTAATAACCACCACCGTAAAATATTGTATTGACTCTATAACAAATGTAGAATATTTGATTTAATCACATTTACAAATAATTAAGAAAAATTAAATACATATAACAATAACGTTACTTGTATTGACGTGAAATCATCAAGTCGTAAAACGGCGGTATGTTCGCCGATATCGTAAATTAACATTATAAACTATTTGGAAACATTAAAGCAATTTTTCACCTTAATAATATTCTACGTCAATAGGTATAAAGCCGTTAGAAAACAGTTTACTAAACAACGCATATTTCCGTTAAACAAATTGAGTTATTTCATTCACCTTATCTTAGATATCGTAAGTCCATCAGATTTGTGTTACATCCCTTCCCACGTGATATCACGTCCACCCCCGCGGTGTTATCACCCAAATCTTCGTGTTCCCTCATAATATATTATGCTTATCTTTTTGATATTTACACCACCCACCCTGCCAACTGGGCTAGCATCTCAATTATATTTTAATAATCACTTTGTGAATTATCAGATCTGCAGTATTTTCTGCGACAAAATTGTGTTTACGACGAAGAACCTCAAAACTACAATAAAAAAATAAGTACGCTTATAAGACAATCAAATGTCCCGGTCCTAATCTAGGACAACCAAGCAAGGACACCAGTAACATCGTAGCACATCCAGGCCATTTGAACAATTCACTTCATACTATTTGGGGAAATAGATACAGAGGAAGTGGGAGTCTTGAGCCACCGAAAAGTGCATCGTAGAGTGTACACCGCTAATTTGAAGATATTACGGCATCAAGAGATTACGCCTGTTCAGGCTGCAGTGCGGGCGGCGGCGGGCGGCGGGCGGCGGGGGGGCGCGGGCGCGGCGGGGCCGGGCGGGCGCGCGGGGCGGGGCGCGACCCGGTCACCGCGACCAGTGCGCCCGCCGCGCTCCGCCGGCGCGGACGCGGACGCTACATATAAATAACCTCAAACTTTCTCATTGACACCTTATCTACCCCCAGTGATATGTGTGACAGTTCGTGACAAGTGAGAAAAATGATAGTTGAAATCACCGAGGTAATACGAGCGAGCGTTTACGGCCCACCGATACCCTATCGGAGGGAAGTCGTGTGTCACGGTATATTGGCGCTATCGCCGCACATTGCAGCAAATGGTTCTTTTTATTGTTGCTAAAAATATCATAAATCGAGACGGAACTACCCGTCGGGGGCTAATGTTTTCCTGTGGCACTTATCGCGGTGGAAATTAAGTCGAGATGTGCCACCCGGGGCAGTTTTTTCCAAGTCGTAGTCTAGATTACACTAAAGATCGTGCAGGGCGGTCCTATGTCAGTGGGTCAACGCACGGTGCGTGCGGGGGGAGGCGGGCGCGGGCGGGGGCGCGGCCGTTGCACCGCTGCAGCCCAGTGCAAGCCCGGAGCAGCGCTACGCACTACGCCGTAGCGCGCTACGCCACCGTAGCACTACGGCGTAGCTTTACCTTAATATCTAAACTCAACCTTACAGCAATGTTGAGTTTATCAACGGTTCTATATCAGTGTAAAATACAAAGCAAATCCTTTCAAAACAGCTTACATATTTCCCAACGCTTTTTTACATTTGAAACAAATAATTCCTATGACAATTACCATTTAATTACCACGTAATGATAATTACGATGTAATTATCAGGTTGTATAGCTAATAGTGTGTGTGTATTTGTGTGCAGGAGGTTAGAGGAAAGAGGCCTTTCAAGATATGGGACAGTTCACGGAACGTGAGGAAGGGACTGGTGGTCACTAGCTTCGAAGAGTTGATACATAGAGGTGAGTTCATAGGCTTAAAATTAAATACTTGTTAATATAAATTTAATTGGTCGGTACTAATGCAGCAGCCACTAGTGCAGCTCAATGCTCAATTCACGTTGATTCAAAGAAATTAGTAGTTTTACACTTTATTCACGTAATAATATTCTACTTATTAACGTTATTATTATTAACATCTACAATTGAAACCTCGTAAAAGCTACCTGGTCAATTGTAGCATAATAATAAAAAAATTGTTTATTACAATTATGTCTACAACTTTTTATTTTTACAATCCAATGATGGTTACGGTATTAACCCTTGTATGTCCCCACAGCTGAGGCACATACTCCAACACCACCACAATGATGGTTATTGGAGTTTAATAGGTTTTTTTACGATTCTTGAAATAGTTCGTAGATTATTTCTAAAGGTATCAACCGAAAGAAGATTTCCGTACAATTCTAAACAGGTCTCATTTCTATAACACAATGTTCTTAAATGTAAGGTTCTAGTTCGTAAAAACTGATTACAATAGAGAACGGCCAATAACTAAAACACAATTTAGCAATAGTTTTTCAATTGAATTAAAATTCTAAAGTAAAGGCTTATATTTCAATTTATGACGAACTGCTCCGGATTATTTCCTCAGCAATACAAACAGACATTATATTATGGTATGAACTTTGATGAACTATTGAGATGAAATAGTGAAAAAAACATCAGCCGGTCCATACTTTCCAAATTTCAAAAGCTGGTATTAAAATGGTGATTGTTGAGTTAACTGTTGTAATAAGTTATCTCATATAACAAAAAAAAATTCATTTCTTAGTCTAATAATTATTAAGGATTAACCCTATGAATGTCACCGTGCCTTTTCACATTACGCTGCACACAATATACTAATCTGTTTAGCCTTTAATCGTAAATTTTATACTAAACAACCGCAAAAGGTGAAACAGATAATAAAAAACCTTATATTAACGTAAGTAAGTAAACTAGTTGTTATTCCGAAGAAATTAAATAAATGAATAAATAAATAAAATCTTCTGGTTGAAATTCAGATACAGATAAGGATTACTGTTAATAAGGTTGCAAATAAGAGAGACGACATGTATGAATAAATACCTCGCATCAAATGTTTCAGCCAACAGCGTCACTAATCACGTAATAATTTCCGCGAACCCCTAAGAACTGAATTCAATAAGTATTAATTTAGAACGCCCTCGCCGCCAAGCTGGGCCGACCCGGCCGGGCGGGTGCATCACTCTGTAACTCGGTTACCGCGAGCTCCACGAGCTTTGCACTCGCCTTGCGCTATTTAGACGTTTCACGATTCTGGATGTTCTACTTACTTAATTGTATTAGCACTGCCCGTAGTGCTAAACTAGCTTCATTAGTTTGTACCTCTAGGTACTGCCTAATCTGCCTATGCAGTCTATTTATCCTTACTTGTCAATTTTAGTAAACAAGATTCTACCTGAAAGTACGACATTTTAGTCGAAAACTGCCATTTTCACATAAATGAAGTAACCTGGGACATTATTTTAGACTAGACGCTGCCAATTTTATAAACAAATTTCATGAAATTGCGAGAAAATATTTAGTTTTGGCATCAAATGTTAATTTTGATGTTAGATTCTTTTTTACTAAATTGGACAAGTAAGAATAAATAGACTGTATATGATTCATTAGTATAATAGAATCGTGATTTGTGAGAAGGATTTCAGCCGTTAAAAACCACGATGGCCAAGGTGTCGTCAGCCCACTGGGCTGGTCGGCCGACGACATTGTGAAAGCGGCTGGGAAACATTGGACGAAACTAGCAAAGGACCGGATGTGTTGGCGTGAAAGAGAAGAGGCCTATGCTCAGCACTGGGATCTGTTAAGATGGATTAAATCATCATAATCAGTCGGTCTGTCTACTACTGAAAGACGCAAGCCTGTAAAAGATTAAGATGAAAGATTAATTTACCACTATTACTTTCCTTGATATTGAGATACGCGTACATATTTAGAAAAAAACTGCAAGTCGGACTTGCGCACCGAGAGTTCCGTACCACCTCCTTCCGTATATTTAATACAAATATACGTACCATAATGTAGTTGGGCTTAATCGGATACGTCCGATGGTAGAACTAATGCTCATTTAAATTGATTGTGCAGTTCATAGGATATTTAGTAAGTCTATACAATATATATTAAGTACCACAGACACACCAAGTTGCATGTATATATGTATTACGGCTAGAGCATAATCACAAATAAGCGGCGTTATAACACATGTGTAGAGTGCCCTCATACTATTCATTATTTTTTAAATTTTATTATACATAAGGTAATCCGTCGTGGTAACTTTTTGGGGTACCCTCAGGGTACTCTAAAAAAGGCTACGAGTTTATAAATAAAATTATCTTGTTTTGTATAAAACGTCGGTTTTATAAGAGTGCTAGTTAACTTAAATTAAGTTTCCGTTAGTCGTAACGGAAACTTAATTTAAGTTAATTAGCACGCTTCTCAGAAGTAGTATACTATATTTCTGGGTGTTCTACTTACTCAATTGCATTAGCCGTGCCTGTTGTGTTAAACTAGCTTGATTAGTTTGTACCTCTATAAGTGAGAGGTAGTAAATGATTTGATTAGTAAGTCTAATACGAAAAGGGGCATTATAACTTGCTTCAATATAGTAGAAAATACTGGCCTAATTATTGCGATATATAAATAAATATTTATGTAATTCCGCTGATAAAATCAGAAAATAAATATGCAACAAACAATATCCACTAAAAGTTTCGTCATAGCAGACAAAAAAAAATTTAATTGGACTTGGTATTAACAAGGCAAAGGTTATTTGGGAAATGTACAGGGAATAGGATATTCAGGGAATGGATATTTAGGGAAACGCACATTCGCGGAAATTTACGTTCAGGGAAAAGGACATTCGAGGACCATTCCCTGAATGTCCGTTTCATCTATGCGTTCAGGGAAATAGACTTAAGGAAACTTGAGGTGCCGAGAGTATTGTAATAATGTTGACTAAACAGGATTTTAAACCACAATTCACGATGTTGTGCCTCACCAATTATAATTACGTAAAAAAATATTTATATATAAATACTAATGAAGAACGTGAAGGTTTCTTTCGTGAGAAAACCTCAGTGTCTGTGGTGTTCAAATACCTCAGCGCTTGATATTGCCAATGCAAGCGGGGCACGCGTGGTGTTTAAGCCCATACTCTCTCTCTAAGACAAGGCCTGTGCCCTCCAGGGGGACGTACATATATAAGCTGCATTACTATATACTGCATAAAGCTGTAAAAAAATCTATGGAGATTTTGTACGAAATAACTCTTGGGCATTGGCACAATTTTGTTACTTCACGAACTCAACAGAAGATGAATCTTCAGACCATCTAGACAAGACCAAACTATAGAGAATATCAGTGAACAGAATATAAAAAAATATATAACCCTTCTTCTGAGACCATGCGAACTGTTTTAAAGAGACACGATACGAAAAAATCTTGTTTACCGTCGACAAAATGTTAATTGTTGAATAAAATTTTATTCAACAAAATGATAAAGTATTTTAAAACCTATTTAGAAGCTAAAAATTCCACCCATGCCGGGATTTTTAGCCTCTAAATAGGTTTTTTAAAAATTGTCCTTAGCACGGGTTAGTGCATAAAAAGAATATAATATATAATAAATAAATTGCCAAAGCCGGAACGACATATTCGAGGGTATGTCGGTAAAACCGTTAAACAACACCCTTTTCAAAAATAAAGAATGAGTGTTCTAACGGGATGTTTAGCCGTCCCATAAGGTCAAGTACAAACAAAAGCGGTTAAGGGACAATTTACCATGGCTTATCATTTCAGCACGGAAGAATGGCCCTCATCAAGCCCAGACTTAAACTCGCTTGATTACACACATTGGACAGAATTGGAGTCGAGGGTTTACCGAAAGTCTCACCCAAACCTCGTATCCCGTACGCAGAGAAGCAACTTAAATTTCACTAGAAAAGTTCAGAGATGCTACAGACAATTAAGCTGTATAGTTGAAGGCCTATATTCAACACAAGGGCGGCAACATTTTCTCATTTCATTGCAATTGTAATTGTTAGCAAAAATGCAAAAACTTCGTCGCCCACGATACAGGCGTGTGGGATTACGATACAATGGTCACCACTACTTAATTATTCTAAAAACCTATTTAGAGGCTAAAAATTTCACCCATGCCGGGATTCAAACCCGCAACCTCTGGCTATCCGTACCAGCGCTCTACCAATTGAGCCAATAGGCGACTCACGGCGACTTTTTAGCCACTAAATAGGTTTTTAAATTTGTTCCTTAGCACGGGTTAGTGCATTAAAAATAAAAATAGTGTAATCATGTGGGTACAGTGATATCGTTCCGATGTTAAACCTAACTGCAAAGTAGGTAGTCGGGGCTGTAAGTAATGCAATTTGCTTAAGTCAGATGTCGCTGCCTGTACGTAATACAGAGAATATTGTAAAGAGGTTCGAAATTTAACTGATGCCGTGAGTCGCCCATTGGCTCAATTGGTAGAGCGCTGGTACGGATAGCCAGAGGTTGCGGGTTCGAATCCCGGCATGGGTGAAATTTTTAGCCTCTAAATAGGTTTTTAAATTTGTTCCTTAGCACGGGTTAGTGCATTAAAAATAAAAATAGTGTCATTAATTATTCTAATTCAGTTTATTTTATTCGAAACTGACCCAGCAAACTTCGTACCGCCTAACAGCAGATTCTTTATTTTTTTTTCTCCGTAAGAACCATCCTCGTGCTTCAAGGAATATTCTAAAAAAAGAATTAGCGAACTCGGTGCAGCTGCTCTCAAGATTGGCGCTTACCAACGCATTCATCGATTCATTTTTATATTATAGATGTAAGATTACACGCCTTTGCTCACATTGTAACTTAATTCAGTTAGTAATAAAGAACTTTTACTTTACTAACAGTTTCGTCAAGAACACAACAAATATAAAAAAATAATTTTAGCATACAAAAAACAAAATCCTAACTGAACCACTCCAGAAAATATCTGAACCAAAGGACCCTAACACGCTGGCTGCATTTTGCTACGCTGCACCCAAATATCTTTTGGCCAAGATACGCAACAGAGCGGCAGTCAAGCTCACGGTCTCACAATCGGCGCCCCACCGTAAACTTACTTTGTTATCAACCCTTGTATGTCCCCACTGCTGGGGCACGGGTCACTTCCTGCATCGCAAGAAGGTTAGGCCCTACTCCACCACGGGGGCCAAATCCGGGTTGGTGGAGGATTGTAAGACAGTGGCGGGCTTTACTGTCAGAAGTTATCAAGCCGCCCATAAGGCCTCTGACATGGCTTAACGACTGCCATTACACGACAGACGGCACCAACGGCTTAGCGTGCCTTGCGAAGCACGGAAGCGCTCGGAAAAATGCCGCTAGCGGTAGTCACGGGACGCTCACCTATCCTGTACCTGACCGCGCCTGTTGTTGCTTAACCAAGTGATTGATTCCAATCACTCGGTTCGCCTAGGTCACGAGCGCTTTTTTACTTTATTTAATATAATTTGATAGGTTTATTGAAATTGGTTAAGAAGTAACCGAGAAATTTTAATTTTAGTGTCTCAAAACGTATGATTCCATAAGGTACAGTACAGTACAGAGCTTTAACGCAGTAAGGTCACCAAAAAGTCAACGCCCAGACTGGAGCCAACAATTGAATATAGTGAACCGAACCGGCCGCCCCCGACCCGAAGTCCTGAGATCAACCTCAGACCGACGGTAATCAATCGGCAGCCAGTCATTCATTTAGTTCATTTAGTTGCAATTTATAATAAAACCCATTTAATACGTAAAATTTCTTTTCGGCAGCCTTATGTAATACTTATAATAATATAATCTAGTATTACAAAATGTTGAAGCGCTCGTGGCCTAAGCGAACCGAGTGATTGGAATCAATCACTTGGTTAAGCAACAACAGGCGCGGTCAGGTACGGGATGGGTGAGCGTCCCGTGATTACCGCTAGTGGCATTTTTCCGAGCGCTTCCGTGCTTCGCAAGGCACGTTTAGCCGTCGGTGCCGGCTGTCATACAATGGCAGTCGTTAAGCCGTATCAGAGGCCTTATGGGCGGCTTGATAACTTCTGACAGTAAGACCCGCCACTGTCTTACAATCCTCCACCAACCCGGACTTGGCCCCCGTGGTGGAGTATGGCCTAACCTTCCTGCGATGCAGGAAGAGACCCGTGCCCCAGCAGTGGGGACATACAAGGGTTGATAACGAACAAAATGTTTGGATGCACAAGGCATAAGGCTTAACGGATTTGGACGAATTTTGGAACATAGGCGGACAATGTCTTAAATTAAATTACAATTTTTTTTGTTTGATCCCATGCGAAGAAGACTACTGTTCGGCACTACCCACACCTTCTCCACGCACCTGTTAGTTGGCTGGAATAAAATACTTTTTAGTATTAGGCCCTCCAATTGTACAATCTTGACTGGATTATACCATTGGCGGTACAATAAAGAATTTAACAATAATAACACGATGTGTAAATCTAAGTGTTACGATTTCTTAGCGCTACGACGGCTACGCCGTAGCACCGAGGAAGCCGTAGTGCCGCAGTACGAGTACCAGCCCATAACACTTAGTTTTTTCACTTATTTTATTCATATTTCTTCTTCAGGCTATATGTTAGTCCACTGTTGGACATAGCCCTCTCCTAATTAGAGCCATAGCGCCCTGTATTCACATTTATTCGACTTTAATTTTCACGACCTCTGTGGCGCAGCGGTAGCGCATCTGCCTACCACGCGAGAGGTCCCGGGTTCGATCCCCGGCTGGAGACAAAAAAAAACCCCAGGTCTTGGATGTTTACATGTTTGTGATGTCGTTGTTTCTGGTATCTACGACACAGGGTATCCTAGTGTGGGGCCAGAAGCAATGTATGTGCCAGTATGTAAATGTAAAAATGTCATTTGTTTATTCCCCGAAGGAACTGTCCACTACTGTTTATTCTTGTTTTTGTATTGTCCTTGCTTGGCTACACGTACCAGCCCACACTAGCTACAGTCTGTTCGCTTTTAGAATATACCTCAGGTACTATCGGAAAGAATCGGATATATTCGTGTAATAGAAATATCGGAACTAATACTTTAACTTTTTAAAATAGTATAGATTTTTTTTTACAGAGCAGGAAGTGGTATTACACTCGTGTGCTTTCGGCGAAAACCGAAGCCTACTCTAGAGCCCGAGGTATATTCTAAAAGATAACAGACTGTACTTTGGGATCAGGACAAGTACCAAGTGTGTGTTGTATGGGAGTTATTATATTACTAGTTGTAGCCCGCTGTTACGGCTGCGTTAGAAATTTTTCCACGGGAACGCGTTAAAAGGGATATCAACTATCATACTATTTTTATTTTTAATGCACTAACCCGTGCTAAGGACAATTTTAAAAACCTATTTAGAGGCTAAAAATTCCACGCATGCCGGGACTCGAACCCGCAACCTCTGGCTATCCGTGCCAGCGCTCTTCCAATTGAGCTAATGGGCGACTCACCGGCATCAGTGAAATTTCGAACCTCTTTATGTCCATAGACGTAGGTCCGATCAAACTTGCCAAACTAGTATAAATTGATCAGTTTCGATTACCTACCTAACAGTATTTTTACTTTAAAACTAGGTAGGTAGAATATTCTTAGGTAACAGTTTCGAAATAAGCTACCTCAATAGGGGTTTGGGGTTAGGGGGGTAGGGATGGGGGGTGGTGGGGGACTCCCCCCTCTGCAATCCATTGTTGCCGGAGATGCGTAGTTTTCGAGAAAATTATTGTTGAATTTTCTGTAAACCTAACCTCAAAATCTTGCTGTATGAATGATTTTGTTCTTCTGGACCCATTTTTTTCTCCTTTTATATAAAAAAAACCTAACACCCGAAGTTATAGGCTTCGCTCCGCTCGCTCCATCCTGAAACTTCGAACCTAATTTCGGTTCGCAACATTGCGACGTCTCAAAGCTTTAGCTTTATTATAGTCTTACATCATTTTAACGACTTTTTTAATTTTCGACTTTTTTAATCGACTTCTTACTATTTTGGTCATGACCACTATAAAACTTTCGTAGCTCTGTGGTGAATTTCACTTCATCAACGATATTTCTAGATGGAGCAGGAACACGTGACTTATTGAACCAATCAGAGCGCAGGTGGCGTTTCGTTAAGGCTTACTTATTATTTTACGCTTGACTTTGGTAAGTTTATCAATTTGCGAAAATGTGGGCGTAAGATAGTACAATATATCTCTCGTTTACAATCCTACGAAAGTTTATAATTTTCCTCGGAAATTTATAAACTGGCGGATCTTGTTATTTTCCGGTAACACATCCAAACATCGTCGTAAACATAACATAACCTTACGCCTGTATCCTAGGGTAGGTCGGGACCAGGGACTGCCACTTGCCACGATCCTGACAGATCACCTTCTCTTCATCAACGTTTATTAGTCGTTGCATGCACGCACGCCACCGGTTTCGGGCCCTTTTTATCCTGCCCTTTGCTAATACACCGCCTATTTTGTCGAAGTATGTCCTCCTGGTTAGTCTCTACCGGCCCTACCAACATTAGCTAAATATATGCGCTATACAAACTTTCACATTATATAATATTAGTAGGATTATAGAAACCACGGCACGGCAGTCTCGTTTCGCATTGCGACAGCTGAGCGGACGAGCCTTCTGATAAGTTATTCATTCATGTTTACCAGTGGCGCCCGCAGTCGTACTCATTATTTCAGTGTGCCTAGTCCCCCCCTCTCCCGGCATATCGGTTTGTAGAAAAGTGAAAAAATCAGGCAGTAGTACATATAATGAACTTAAAAGGAAAATTATTACGGCTCAGTAGGCTTTACAAGTTAACGAGTAATAGGCAACTTATAGAAAGTCCGTATCTCTCTTAATTCTTAATTTCAAATTGATAACCTCTCTATCGTCTTCCGTTGTTATGGTGTATAGGTCTGACTCCTCTATTGATAACCGACTTCATTTTCGTAATCAACTAAAAGAGATTGCTGAAATCTACACATTTCATATCCTGTATGTGGTTGTGATTTGTGTGTTTGTGTCTGTCAGGCAAGGAGAAGCTCGCGGTGGGCGCGGGCGAGCCCGTGCGACTCGTCCTCGAGAGCGACGGCACACAGGTGGAGGACGGCGACTACTGGCGCACGCTCCCGCCCAACACTGTGCTGCTGCTACTGCGCACCGGCGAGCGTTGGTATCCAACCGGCGTCGACGTCATCAAGGCTGGTGAGTAGCCCACGCTACGGCGACGTCAACTGTGCTCCGAGTAGAGCCTAATGTCTCGTATTACCTTCCAGCAATATCGGCGATCCCAAAGATAGTATGCGAGACGATCCACGCGCTGGAGTTGCACGATGAGACGCCCTCATGGAAGATCATGGACAACAAGGGGCGCGTCACGGTGGTGCTGCACTGGGACCAGCGGCCCGCGGCGTCGCCGGCCGCGCGCTCGCCCTCGCGCCAGGCCAAGCCCGACCGGCGGCCCTCGCTCGTTATCCAGACCTCGCTGGACCGTGTGCAGCCGCCGCCGCCGCACATCACCGTCGTGAACCACGACGAGCCCGGCGCCGGCGCCGCCGCGCCCCGCCGCTTGTCGCGCGGCCCACCCTCCGTCGACCACGTGCACACGGCCGAGTGCCGCGCCGGCGCCGCGTCCCCCGCGCCGATCCGCCCTGCGCCGCCGCCCGACGAGTGCGACTTCCATTGCTGCGCGCTGCACGAAGAGGGCCGCCGTATTGCCGTGCACAAGAGCGTCGCCACCTCGCCCATCCAGGACGCGCAACCGCGCGCCTCACCGCAGGGCCGGCCCAAAGGGCACGTTCGCTTCCTGGACGCCGAGAGTGCGCGCCGCGGCGAGCGGGATTCGTCCGAGAGCGAGACAGAGAACACGCTCGTCGACGACGAGGCCGTAACCTCCGAGAAGTTCCTGCTGCTTATCGACCAGCTCAGCGTCGACCAAAAGCGCCACCTCACCATCAAGGACATCGGGATCATCTTGGAGCGGCTCAGCTCCAAAATCCTGGACGTGGAGCGGCTAGACCGCGAATCCGAGTCGGACGATTGCTACAACTGGACTATCAAGGCGACAATCCGCGGCGACGCACTGCGCGAGCTCGGAGTCATATACAACGGCAACTACTATGCCATCAGCGAGCACCCGGGCTACCGGGAGGAGAACGAGGAGGCAGGAGACGAGGCTGAGGAGGAGGAAGAAGAGGATCGGCTCTGATCGGGCCTTTGTGGCGCCGCCGTGCCGGCCGCCGCCGCCGCCGTGCGGCACGCGCTGTGCCGCATCGCCGCGCGCTAACCGCGCCGGCCGCACGCCGCGCCACACGCCGCGCCGCGCCGCGCCTGCAGTGCGGCGCACAGCGCTCCTAGAGACTTGTATCAAAGTGTCGCGAGCTGCCGCGTCGCGCTTCTCGTCAATTTGCGGACGAGGCGCGCCTCCGACCTTAGTTATAATAGCGGAATTAATGTAAGTAAAAACTGACTTCCTATTGATTAGTAAGGTTTACTTAAGTGTTCGGCCGCCGCCGGCGCAGCCGCGGACTCCGTGTTGTATCGTATTGTGTATTATATTTCCGGAACCGGACGCAGCAGCACAAACACTCGATCATCGAAATGTCCACGACGTAATCTAATAAATTATACAAGTGTTAACGACGTTTAGGACGCTTCTGAGACGCCCATTTCGGACGATTTCTTAAATTACTTACAAGTTGTTCATAATTTTCATACCGACTCCCTAAAATTCGTTCCATTTGGTATATTGGTTCCGCAAATCTTTTCGGACATTTACCATTAGGAATTGGTAGATCTTAGGTTTTACTGGAATATCTTAGGATTTACTGCAGTTCGAGCTTTTACAGTGACTTATATATGTTACAGTCAAAACTCTTAAACGGCCAAAACTAGTTTTGACTGCTAAAATCAGTCAAAACTAGTTTTGATTGCAGAAAAAAAAAATCTAATATGTATCCAACAATGTCGAGTTGGTTTTCGGTCTTACACGTTCAACCTAACACGCTCCTTCGCGCTCCGCGCTTCGTCGCACCTATATTTTTGTTGTCGCAGATTGAGCGATATCATTTTAGGTGTTTTTACCATTTGGTATTTCAAATATAAGCTTTGGACAAAAGTACTTTTGACTGATTTTAGCAGTCAAAACTAGTTTTGACCGTTTAAGAGTTTTGACTGTGACATACATACTGAATACAATATTGTTGATTATGAAAATTATGAGCAATTTTCCAAACTAATAGAAATAAAAAACGGGTAATTATTTGTTTAAAGTTGGCCTAACTATCAAAGGATGTTTTGTGAATCGACAAATTACCACATGATGTGCTGTTGAACGACCTTTAAGGTTTTGTAATCATTGACAAGGGATGATTGTAAAGTCATAAATATATAAATAAACAAGTAGACCCAGTAACTGGAAAGTAATTAAATCCGATTGAAAGTCGTAAGCTGTAAGTTGCTAGTGTGGACGGACAGCCCGCGGCCAGACAACTGAGGGGCTGTAAGTTGAACAGATGGCTCGCGGGTCAGGCAAGCGAGGGGCAGGGGATTGGACAGACGGCTCACGGGCTCAGCCAGTGAGGGGCTGTATGTTGAACCAACGCACGGCACGCGGGCCAGGTGCACCACGGGCTTTAAGTTGGACAAGCGTACTCAGAGCGAGGGGCTGTAAGTTGGACATACGCCTCGCGGGAAAGGCAAGTAAGGAGCTGATTGGGTGTGTTACAGAGAGAGCACTTAATATTTATACCTACCATAGATATTAAAATTATATTATGAACAATTGACGTTAAAAAGAGGTTGTACTTGTAACTAAAATACGAATATACCGTCACCGGTAATCGTGCCAAAATAAAATGGTATTTGGTAGGCTAAGTTAACTCTTGTATTTAATAGATCTATGGTATTGGTAGTTACAGTATAATGTTTTTAATTTTTGTATAGTTCGCGTGCGCCAGTATGGCCGCCAAACGTGTGTAAAAATGAAATAAATAACGTTACGTATGTTTTAACGACCCGACCCGGTCACATTACATGTATAGTTATAAACTCCTCGATACTTATTGGGGCCCGTGTTCACCAGGAGTCGGGCAGAACGGTCCGTTACGACAGAAGCGTCCGTTAATTTACCTACATTTTTATGGTTAAACGCCAGTTCAGCAGTAGTGAACACAAGCCTGATTTGCTAATTTTATTAATGCCATACGTTATCACTTTCACTCGTAATGTTATGGCATTAATTTTAAGTGTATTTTTTTTATGTTCCCTACTATCTGGTTCCTTTTTGCAAAACATCTAGTGGGAGAATAAGCATAGGAAAATGAAGAATGCAAGTCTCATGTGACACTAGTATTCGGTAATTTTGCGATTTCTACAAATACGCAGCTTGAACTTGGAAACGATTAAGCGTTATTTTTCAACTAAGAATTTCGCCACTACAGCTGTTCATTAATTAACAAATAAATTAGTAAGTATTACTTACTCATAAATTAGACACCTTTGTGTATTTTAAAGTTATTAATATGTATATTAAACATTGTTTTACCTTTTGATATTGTGACTTGTCCGCTGTTCGATAATTTCCATTTTCTTACACGACTTTTGGTGTATTAATATTATTATTAAAGTGTTAAATATATTGTATTTCCGTTATGTATGAATGATAAGGAAATAAAAAAGTTGTCGAGTTTTCCAAAGGTATTTAGAGTTAGTGTTTAATGTATTGACGATCAGTGGCCAGGAGTAGGTACTCAGTAGAGCTGGAAGTCTTATTAAGTTTAACTAAATGATTCTTCTTGTCCAATGTCACATTGGCCTGTAACAGAAATTAATTAAGTAATGGTGCATTTACATTGAAGAATATTTAATGAATGCGTATACCGAAACGCTGTAATAATGTTGGTGTGTTGACTGAGGTATGTATCTAAATGCAAATAGGCCTTCGTTCGCTCAGTGTGAATGCACCAGCTTTCTGTGCTCAGACCAATAGGTCTTGTATCATAAGTTCACTATAGTAATTAACTTGTATCTATGAATATTAATATTGTTTCATGTACCTACGTTTGTTTTGTACAGCTACCAGCGAGTCTATGGGTGTTACGATCCGTTACGCACATTTATAATAATAATTATCTAGTAATCGAATAATGTTTCGTTTTTAATATTTTTTATGTGTATAGGAGTAAGTAATATTGGATATGTAAAAATCGTTTTATTGTACCGCGCAGTACATAAGTTTTCGCGCATGGCATGGCGTCTACGATATATTTACACGCCTGCATTTATGATTCGAGGACGACGGATCTATTTGCATTGTAGCATCGCTGTAAAACAATGAATCATCGCCATTCGAAGAAAGGTGCATTCGTTTGCTCAAACTTAACAACTTTTCTCTTGGCGGTGAAGTAACCGTAAGAGTGAATCCTATCCCATTTGGTAAAACAAATATGTGGTGCCCATCTCTATGGTTGTACATGTACATGGGCGTAGGTATGCCTGCATAATAATTGGTTATACTGGGGCCTTACTCGGGAACGTTCCAAATTCGTCTTCTCTCGTTCGTGCCTTCGTCTGTCACGTTGTGTGAGTCTCTTGATGTGCGATAGTACGAACGAACAAAAACATATTTTGATGCGATGCAGAGTAAAGCCCGAGATAGTATTGCGCGCACTCTACGACTGAAATATATTCTAAGGAACAACGTGGACGCTACGTGCGGAAAGCAAGCGGGCTCTAGCCTAGACTGTTTGACAGTTAGAACGATTATTATCGGTTCAAATGTTGGAGTACTTTAGGGGAAAAGGTTGTTTGTATTTTTTGTACGAATAGGAATTGAGGGAATATTGAGTGCGGTCAAGGAAGGTTAATTGCGGCCAGGTGGGAGTGGTACTTCTGACGTTAGTTGGAGTTACATTGGACGTGACGTGTCGTGTGAACTCGTGTGGTCGTGTGAAGCAGAAGCTGTAATGTCAGAGAAAAGTTGGGCCGAAGAACAGACGCTCTGCTTTCCGCACAGTCACGGTAAAAATGTTTAAGCAAACTTGTTGTATCATTGTGCAGTCGTTAGAACAATTTGGTGGAATAAAACACGATTATACATAACGCATAGGTACACGTATTTCGATAGTAACATAAAAGTTAAAAATAAAAATAGCAGAATAAAATTATTAAAGTAAAAATATTGTGTACGAAGAATCGACGAGACCTATTGTGTGTTTGAACCTCGTTTTTATAGAAAATTATCCTTTTAAAATAAAATAAACAATGTAATAGTGTTTTTTTAAGAAACCTGCGGGACTCTCAATCACAGAAAAAATACGTAAATAAAGTTGTACTGTACGTTAATTATAAAACTAAATACAGTGTATAGCACTTAGAAAATTGGCTGATTTTACTAAATTCTTTTGTAAACATACTTGTGCCAAAGATTTTTTTAAAACGCTCATAAGCAAATATAGTTTATAATGTTTTTTGCGAGAATCTGTCAATGTAAGAATGACGAATCCACGGATAGACGAATCCTATAACTTTAATCGATACCTGTTATATTTACATTACGCTTACAAAGTTCATTTGAACATTATCGCTCGAAACATGTTTGTGCGCCATTGCAAGGTGAAGGTTTACTGCTCTCGTCTAGAAAAACATTATAAAACTTTGCTTTATCCTGTGCCAATTTTTTGCAATAGTTATCAGCTCAATTGCTGTTTAATTACTTCTTACTCTATAAAATACTAATCTGACAAAGGAATCTCTGAAATCACAACTATTTATTTAGGTACGTTTTGAATAACATTATTTTGATTAACATTGAGCCAGAACCAGAGCTTACAATAAAATAACTAATTAAACGCGTGAAATTGAAATAAACGATTAAAGCACAGCATGGAAAGATTTCGGAGATTCACACTCTCAATTTATGTACAAAATATGTTTATAACTCATGTGAATCCATAAGTAACGCGGTCGTGTGGTCCGAGATTTATTTTTGTATTCGTAAAGCGGACACTCGTGTCATGCCGTGTAACGGAAACACACCACCGGTTTGCGTTCAACACATTACCCGAGAAAACTTCACTGCCACTAATTTAAAAATAAAAATATTGGAAACGAATTTTTACTACAGAGTTTTATTTTAGAAACTACCACCTAACTAATACGCAAATATAACTGGGCATTTCAATGGCTTCTACTTACCTTATAGCTTGTAAGTAATATTATTCTCATTAGTAGACAAATGTATTAGCTCAAAACTTGGATTACTAGGTACTTAATACTTATTTACTTTCCGTAATTATCTTTACGTTCTCTGTACGAAAATATTGGTAATCTGGAAAATGCAGTCTAAATTCCTTACTTCGAGAAGGTTCCTGATGTCATTAGAATGGGACTATATATATCCCATCTAATGAAAACATTTGATTTTTACTTACTTAATTTTATAAAAGAAAGGATCTAAATTGTGCTTAAATATTTTCGTATGATATTTCTTTCAAATCCAAAGTAATACAAAATTTTATTCGACAGGAATTAAAAATATACACATCTTTTAAAATTCTACAAAAGAAAATCACGTTATACAATACTCAAAAGTAGGTTAATTAGTATGTGGTAAATGGAAAGACTACCACAAACTATTTAAATTGCATTTGAGGAGTATTTTAAAGCAATCGTGTCCTCATAAATAACACCGTTACAGCTGCTTACATAGAACATTGATCATTCAACCAGATTGTAAATTCTTTAAGTTGAAATAAATTATAGATTTCTGATTACTGCCCCTAAGACGGCCCCGACTCAACATGTGCAGTTATGCGACGATATTCTTCCCAGATTCAGCTTAAACGGTGGTTATTAAAAATATGGACATTTGAAAATAATCGATGTAACTCACAAGTACGTGCTTAAAAAATATGATTTTATTGTGATGTAGCGTGACTGTAGTAATACTAACATAATATACTAAGCGCTCGTGGCCTAGGCGAACCGAGTGATTGGAATCAATCACTTGGTTAAGCAACAACAGGCGCGGTCAGGTACAGGATGGGTGAGCGTCCCGTGACCACCGCTAGTGGCATTTTTCCAAGCTTCCGCTTCCGTGCTTCGCAAGGCACGTTAAGCCGTTGGTGCCGGCTGTAATATAATGGCGGTCGTTAAGCCATGTCAGAGGCCTTATGGGCGGCTGGATAACTTCTGACAGTAAGGACCGCCACTGTCTTACAATCCTCCACCAACCCGGACTTGGCCCCCGTAGTGGAGTATGGCCAAACCTTCCTGCGATGCAGGAAGAGACCCGTGCCCCAGCAGTGGGGACATACAAGGGTTGATAACGATAACGATACTAACCACACGTCATCAAGCGAATCATCGTCGTCAACGTGATATGACGCCACACTTAACAGGTAGGAGTAGGATTTTATAATTTCTCCACACTTGCCATCGGGAGAAAGAAGCCACTATTGGCAGCCAATCTAGAGAAGAAAAAACGACAGGGCCGAGATTTTCGTAGATTCGGGTGTATAATTTAAATGCAAGCCATTCTCGCACGAAAAGCATACCGTGTCATTCTTCCTCGACAGTAGTAAATAGCCTGGCAACGCGCTTGACTCTTCAGACGATTATCGCGTGCGGCTACGGAGGAGCCACTACAGCACGCCCTCGACATAACGATGCGTGTTACAACACAGGCTTCAGCTTCAAACGGAGTTTTTAAGGGGAAAGGGTTGCTTTGCTTTTTGCGCAGTAAATCAGCCTACGCTTTGCATAAATTAAGTAAAATTGTTATTAGAGACGCTTTACTTTCAGCCTTTCACGGATACGTTATGTCAACTTTGCGATTTGGTATTATATGTTGAATAGCACGGACATAACTACCATAATCGAAGCACAGAAAAGATCTCTTAGATCAATGTGCCAATTAAAATCAACTGAAAGCTGTAAGCCCTATTTTAAAAAGCATAAGATCCTCACACTTCTTTGTTTATACATTTATGAGGTGGCTACATTTGTTAAAACTAATGAGTCGTTATTCCCAAAAGCTCACGAAAACCGATACAGGTCGATACGCCATCCACAAAAACTCCTAATTGAACCTTGTAAAATTACTTTTAAGCAAAAAAACATTGAGACTTTGGCACCAAAAATTTATAATACGTTACCTGATGAAATTAAAACATCAAATACAATTATATTCAAAAGAAGACTATATGACATTTTAGTAAATAGATGCTACTATGACATAAAAGATTTGTTTGCTGATAAAATGTAATAAAACTTTGTATTTGACATTTCATATTTGTGCTATTTAATTTTGTATTAACATTTTAAATTTAATTTGATTATGTATTACAATTTTCATTTGACTATTGCAATTTAATATTAATTATATTTTTTTAATATTATTAAAGATGTATGCCTATTTAGTTAAAGCACATAGCAACTCAACTTTTAAAACCTATAACATCTTTATGTACTTGTGACTCACAGATCAATATATGAATAATGAATGAATTCACAAACAAACCAACAAAAGGATGTAACAAAAAAAAGTGTTTGGGGGTGGAAAAATAGAGCTACACGTATTAAGACGTATTACACAACTAGTTCATCTTTTAAATAATAAATTAAAATAATTATGTAAGTGTACGGTCGCGGTCTAAAAATGTTTATCAGTTTTCAAATTAGATTCTTTAGCACACTGTGTGCAGTAAAGTCTAAAATGCTATATCTAGGTACGTATTACTTTTTAATAGTTGTAGCATCGATTCTAACAAAAAGAGTATTCATGACGTTTTGATGATGAAACTCTTTTCTTTATTTAAAAGGTTACATAATTGAATTTTTTACAATGACATTTATCAAAAATACTACGATTGAAATAATAGAAATTGATTGTAAAACCATGGCAACCTCGCTTGGGTGAATCTCTCTTGCTTCTTCTATGCTCTATGCACAGAACATAAAAAAAGAGTAGAAGTCGTAAGTGGGCGGTGCCCGCGTGCCTCACATTAGCAATGTATTGCCTATGCGGAGTCGGTGACAGTTTTGTTGACTTCAGTTGCCGTGCGCTTCTAGTAAAGAAAAAATGGTGAAAACTTGATTAAAATGCCTTGTTATGCTGTGTTAGAGAGCAAAAATAAAAGTTGGGGACCAAAATATACCGATCATGCCGTAACATTTCATCTGTAAGATGTATTTCATTATATTTTTAATTAAATTTGTAATGACATGAACACGGAAACCAACCCGAAAATGAGAAAGTGAAACCACCTTTATTTACTGGTTAATAAAGTTAAATTTTCATCGAAGAAAGTGTACATTCTCTAGAAGTTTCTGTCAAAATTTGAATTCTACTCAATTACGGATGGGGGCACTCATGATGAAAATCTATCGATAATTTATTGTCTATGACGTAGTAGTCATACATACTTAACGGTACTTAGGTATTGTAAATTCCAATTCGTCTAAGTAGGTAATAGTAAATTACACAACTAGGGTGGTAATACAAAGAAAGGCCGAGATCGCAGAAGTTTGCGGCCCGAGCTGTAAGCGAGGGACGTAAATATGCGATCGAGAGCTTTCTTTATTACCTCCCGTGTTGTGTACATCTTTTTATGTCCACACTTGGCCAGAAAGCGGCTTGTTCCGTACGCGCAGCGTGCGGATAAAGCCACTTTATTGCCAGGTGTGGCATAAAATAATTATTGTTATTTTATACCTACTTCCTAAGTGCCTTTTCAAATGCTTCCGGTCGCCGGGCCGGGTAAAGTAGTAATGTATGAGCTCTTGTCGCCGGCTGGTGGTTGTGCATGTGAAAACTGTCATTGGAGCATAGCTAGATCGCGATATAGTTTTTCTTGTACTGACTGAAAATCAGTGTTGCAGGCCCAGCCTGCAGCAAATGCTGAGTCAGCTAAATGTTTGTTTTATATCGTATTCTTTGTTATATAATATTCAAACAACTTGTTATACAAACTCCCTGAAGAAATAGTGACAGCCACAAGCATTAATATGTTTAAAAACAAACTGGATAAATATCTAAAGGAAACAAAACAGACAAGGAGTTAAACACAAATGTACATCTGGATACAGGCTTCACCAGTTCTATAACTGCCTGCCTGAATTACAAATAATAATAATAATATTTAGAAACGGTACGGATAGCCAGAGGTTGCGGGTTCGAATCCCGGCATGGGTGAAATTTTTAGCCTCTAGGTTTTTAAATTTGTTCCTTAGCACGGGTTAGTGCATTAAAAATAAAAATAGTGTAATAATAATATTTTTCTTTGTTCTTTCTTTTCTTATTTGTCTGTATTATTTTAATATCGTTATGTGTGTTATGTGTATTGTATCTTTGTGGCTTCAAATAAATGTCTCTCTCTCTCTCTCTCTCTTCACCAGTTTATAAGTGACTGAAATATCTAAGAAACTATCAAAGTACTTTTAATCAAATACAACAGAAAACCGTGGCAATGATACAACAACCCTCTCGGAATCAAAACAATTTGGAAGTGAGTTTTCGTTTAGTTTTCCTAAGAAACCGAATACGAAAGTAAAATGGATGGCAGCGATAGGAAGGCAAAATTGGTTCAAAACGACGATGAGCACAATATATTCAGAGCATTTTTATGAACACTTCATAATAACAAAAAAAGGCGGAAGGTGGCACTTATGCAGCAATACCAGAAAAAAATGTGCTTCACTTCCAGGTTAGAATATAAATATATTAGTACCATCATCAATAAAATTTGTATAACGTATGAAACATGGCGTACAAATAGACAAAGATCTGAATTGAGTCGTAGAATACATGATATTTCCCGTGTTATATTTTCTAACGCCCGCGAAGCAGCGGGTTAAAGGTAGTTTTAAATAAGAGAACATTTTAAAATATGAAATCTACCAGTGTTGAATCTTTATTGCACAAAAAGATAATGTGAAAAAGATGCATTTTCTACCACTCAACCCGCAGGCAAAAAAGAAATAGCTAAAAATTCTTCTAAGTACCAGTATTCGTATTCGGCCATTAATGTGTTAAACTGTTTGTACGGGTATAATTTGTCGATAGGTTCTCCCTATCGACAATCTAGAACTCGCATTGTCCCATCCCAAACTGAGAATGTACTTGTTTCTCAATTTTGACCTTTATGTCTTAGTAGGTAAAAGTTCTTTTCGGTCCGACACGGCGCTAGTTCCATCTAGTGTAGAGTAGCGTTACTACAAAATGTCAACCTTAATTTCATCATTGTCATTTGACTTTGATCATTGTTGACATTATAAAAAGGTGCATATTGTAATTGAAACTTTTAAGATGTACACCTTTTTGGCATTGAATTTATTTACCAATGGCAGCTCGGCATTCGTAGTGTGCGTTTGGTTTATAAGTATCAGTTTGGTTACACTGGTTTTCGTACTAATGTGTCATGTCGCTACTTCTACTCTTTTTTTATGTTCTGTGGCTCTATGCCTAATCACATCACCTATTATCATCGACCATGTGGCATAGATTTGTGCATGCATTACCAACCTTAAGGTGGTAAACATTTTCAGACCGCGAGTGTACGTCGTTAAGCCATATCGGAGGCCTTACGGGCGGCTTTATACCTTGTGACAGTAAGGTCCGCCGCTGTCTTACAATCCTCCATCAACCCAGACTTGGTGGAGTATGGCCTAACCTTCCTGCGATGCAGGAAGAGATCCGTGCCCCGTGCACAGCAGCAGCAGCACCCCGAGCAGTGGGGACATACTAAGGATTGAATCAGCAATAATGTAGAACTGATGTCCGCAATTCTGAGTCAAACTTGCTTTCTTAGTGGATTGACTAACAACGAAAGCAAATTACTTCCGAAGCTATCTGGCTGACAGCGACGGTGGTATTTTACATTTTTGATAACAAAAATTGCGCATCGTCATTATAAGTGAAATTCATCGCCTTCGCGGCACGCAGCAAAATTTAAGTCAACGTCTTAGTCAGTAAACGGTTTTATAAGTAAGTTTCATAATTAAAATCCGCCCAAAGAGAATCGGCGGCGGAGGCGTTGGAGATGGAGGTGGAAAAAATCTCTTTCAGCGGCGATGTAGAGGGCAATCACTGTGTGGATAGCCGATCGGCAGATTCAGCCGGCTGCACCGGGAGGGAGGGCAAACAGCGGCCCCCACAGCCCAATTTCGCGCCCCCTCTGACCCCCATTTACCGTGCAGTCTTTCAACAGTTTAAATAGACTGCGATATTAACGCTCGGGCGACCGTTTGCTCGCCCACTTCCAGGATGAGTTTATGGAAGTTAAACGAACATGTTTTTCTAAGGAACACTACACTCGCAAAGTGTTAGTCAGTAGGTACATTCGACTGCACGTCCACATTTACATTTATGCAGTCTACTCGTTACCTACCTTACAGGCGACGTTGTAACAACATGTAAAGGTCGATATGGGGTCGACCATACTAGGCACGCACCAAATATTTAACAAACAAAAAGAGTTAAGGATATTAAATTATGAAAATCAAAATATGATCTGTTTAACAACAACCATTTACTGCACGTACCAGGATTTATCGTTTCAGGTATATGGGAACAGACTGCGAGACTAACGCAGTCTACGAAGCGCCGAAGCTGCAGGTCTTAGCGCGGCTAAGCAGGCGCTTCTCGGCCGCCTTCATGTTGTCCAACACCTGAGAGTTAGAGTAGATATAGTATGAGTTTATTGGTGACGTATTATGTACCGCTGTGTGGTGTTGGCCTAGAGAATAGCACCAACCCAAATTCTTCCCGCGGGTGTCGTGAAAGGCGACTAAGGGACTCAAACCGGAGGGTGGGCAGCAGCGCCCCCTGCAGTACAATTCTACCAAACTGCGATCCCCAACCCGCATGCCCAGCGTGGGGATTATGAGCACTACCCCCTAATGATGGCTTAACCTTGCGCTCATTTGGGGAGGGCTATGTCCAGCAGTAGACTAATATAGCTTGAAGAAGTATTATGTACTAGAAGAGTTGAAAGTATTCCCTAACTTTTGCTACATAACTTTCGTGTTACAAGTATTTTTTAACTATCAATGATTGTGGTCAATTTGATCATAATTATATTCTTTTTAATGCACTAACCCGTGCTAAGGACAATTTTAAAAACCTATTTAGAGGCTAAAAATTCCACCTATGCCGGGTCTCGAACCCGCGACCTCTGGCTAACCGTGCCATCGCTCTCCCAACTGAGTTAATGGGCGACTTACACGCATCAGTGAAATTTCGAACCTTTTTGCAATACGGATTTTTGTCTGTATTACGGACAGGCAGCAGCTTTAAAATTGTCATTAGCACGGGTGAGTGCATTAAAAGGAATATAATCATATGGGTACAGCGATATCATTCCGATGTAAAACCTAACTGGAAAGTAAGGTACTCGGGGCTGCAAGTGATGCAAATTACTTCAGTCAGGTGTTGAACCTGTGATCAATAGATTAAACTTTAATCTATTGATCACAGGTTCAACATCTGGCTGATCTAGGCTGTAAGTTCTAAAAATAGCTGTCACAGTTGTGAAGATTTGTCATCTTCACTTTTAAATAAAAACGTATTATATCACAAGTTATTATTTTTTTTCAATTGGTAGCGCTAGTTAGCGCCCCGAAGCACCTTAAACGCTGCCTACGTAACTGAGTGTCTTTCTCACAATTTTACACTACTACCGCCTAGTTACTAAACTTGGGTCTATGCTCCTTACAAATGCAAATTTTATCATAACTTCAAAGGTTCATATGCAGCGCGCTCTACGTGATGGAAATTAAAGTTAGAGAACACTTTTATATTACATTACGTTGCATAAACTCACCCCTCCATCCCGAAGGGAAAAGCAGAGACCAGGGTTTATTAAAACACTAAGTAGATGAAAAAGTTTACTACCCAATGAAGTCTGAACTGAGTTTAATAAATGCTATACTCCCTTTAATTTCAATGGTGAAATTGATCGCCTTGGTACATTGATATCAACTCAAAATCCTCTCACAACAGTCATATCATTATATACTTGAAATCTATAATATAAAAATGAATCGCTGAATGTGTTGGTAAGCGCAAATCTCGAGAACAGCTGAACCGATTTCGCTAATTCTTTTTTAGAATATCCCTTGAAGGACGAGGATGGTTCTTACGCAGAGAAAAAAAATAAAAAATAAAGAATCGATTGTTAGGCGGCACGAATTTCGCTGGGTCAGCTAGTAACTAATATTACTCTTATTATAATGTTTATATCAAAATTTAAAATTACGTCACCCATTCATTTCTTTCAATTTTCAAAACCTATAATTACGATTTCTACTTGCCGGTTCACCTTTTGACGAAACACCGAAACACTACCTACTACTACAGAGGACCGACAATTTTTCCTTGTAAATGATCTATTTTTCCTATGTTTTCTGATCAGATTTAAAAACCTATTTAGAGGCAAATAATTCCACCCATGCCGGGATTCGAACGGGATTCTGGCACGGATAGCCAGAGGTCGCGGGTTCGAATCCCGGCATGGGTGGAATTTTTAGCCTCTAAATAGGTTTTTAAAATTGTCCTTAGCACGGGTTAGTGCATTAAAAACAAAAATAGTATGATCAGATTTATTTCAGATGATTTTATTGGATACCTATCAACAATTGTACGTCCCCACTGCTGTGGTACGGGTCTTCCTGCATCGCAGGCAGGTTAGGCCTTACACCACCACTGGGGGCAAGTCCGGGTTGGTGGAGGATTGTAAGACAGTGGCGGGCCTTACTGTCAGAAGTTATCAAGCAGCTCATAACGCCTCTAACATAGCTTATCGACTGCCATAACACCACAGTCGGTACCAACGGCTTAGCGTGCCTTACGAAACACGGAATCGCTCGGAAAATGCCACTAGCAGTAGTCACGGGATGGTCACCAATCCAGCACCTGACCGCGCCTATTGTCGCTTAATTCAAGTGATTGATTGCAATCACTCGGTTCGACTAGGCCACGAGCGCTTCTCTAGATGATTTTATTGCCGTTTTTTAATAGACAGTGTTCTTAAGTCGTATACATATTGTATTATTATTGTATTGAAGTACAGACGTGTCCTAACTACAAACACTCCGGAGTAGGGAATGACTGAAAATCAGCGCTGCACGCACCTTACGAGCCGTGATAGCATTATCTGAGTCGTTCCCTTTTGCCTCACTAGACTAGTAATAAATAAGATGTTACATAATGTTTAATGTTAATTTTAAGCTAGTTTTGTGAATGGCAATAAAATTATTTTTATTCTTATTATTAACCACGAGAATCCTTCCAACTTTACATGAGCAAGATACTCACGTCCTGCATCTCAGGCCAGGGCGCGTACCGCTGGTTGATGGTCATCATCTTGTGCACGGAGGGGTTGCGCAGGTCCATCGTGCGAGAGATGTTGTTGCGGCTGTACGGCGTGAACACCAAGTCCACCTGCGAGACACATACTGACTGCCTTGTTGGTCTATTGGTATACAAGCTGTACTGGTCGTGGATTCGATCCCACAGAAGCCCGCCATAATTTATTCTAGAGATCGTTTGCAAAACATATTTAGCTTTAAGCTTTAGCTAAATTGAAATAAAACGCAAGTTTTTCGTAGAGTAGGGCGATTACTTTCATGAAGTTTTAAGTACTGTACAGTAAGTAAAACTAATTCCTTGTACGGAACACTCCGATGCGCATGGCCCGGCGTGCATTTGGCCGGTTTTTTGCAAAAGTTCTACACGGAATTGGTAATAACATTAATCTCATCCATACTCTCAGACTCACCTATTGTTATTTTTTTACGTCTTAGAATTTTTGTTATGAATAATGAAGGAAAACTCTTACTATTGGCACTACTTTATTAAAAAAAACAATACCATTCACCACACGCAATAGACTATTGTAACATCAAAATAACTTTACTTTTGGGTTCTATGTGGAATAGTTCAATATTACCAACCCAAAATTTTCCACCTACTTATTTTTATTATTTGAATTTTTTCGCAGTTTTAATTTTTCACCGTTGTAAACGTCGTTCGGGATCAAACCTATTAGCACCGTAAATATTTATGATTTTTGTTGTATTAAATAATAAAAAGTCCACTATAATTTGTATGGGCAATTTAGAGCTTTCACAGAGGAAAAAAGGGAGTAAAAATATGGGGGGGCCGCTGAATATTTGAAAGAATACCACAAATAAAGCTCTACGATTTACGAGCAAAATGACATCAAAGAAGGTCATACCTTATTCCGGGCGTTCCAAACGAAGATGCCTATGACGAGGGCAAAGGACAATACGCTGGTGAAGAAGAGCGGTATGGTCTCCCAGTAGACCTTAAGCACGTACATTAAGTGGAAGCGCTTGCCCAACGGTGTGTCGTATTGGTTGGGCGGCACCAGCGCCGAGCGGCGCACGGGCGGCCCCGGCCGGCCACGGGCCAGCAGGCCTTTCACGCCGCTCTGGCAAATTGGCCGTAGCTTCGAAAGCATCTTACGGTCTTACGACAAAACCGCCCAATGCGCTTGGCGATTAAAGTTGTGAGTCCCAGTTCCGTCTCGAGTTATATCGGACTTGGGAATTTTAGGGTGATCTTAGCCGAATCGACTTGGCGATTCACGAGAGAATTTGGGTAATGCTAGAATCACGAGGGTGATTCTAGCATCAGTATCAAGGGTTTAAACCGACATTGACCTAGGGCAGTAAACCTAAGCCTAAAAGTAAAGAATTCAAAATATAATTAACCGAAACTAGCTATAAAAAAATAGGTAAATTATGACGAAATATGACAGGTCCTTGACAAGACGTTTTTGAATGCTAGAATCAGTCTAGAAAAGAAATAAAATTTATGACCACTACGAAGTTGCTACGAAGATCAACATAAAGGTCAGTAATCTCATCATTGCTTATGTTCATGTTCATGAGACGGTGTTCATGTTCATGAGACGGTGTTCATGTTTGTTCCCCACGTTCCCCACTATTAGGTATACACAGACTACATAAAGATAGACGATCGAACTCGGTACGGTCCGGACAGCGGATTCGGTACGCTCCGTACCGTTCTTATGGAAAGTTGTCTGCTATCTCGTGTTCACTCGGTCTGACGCCCACCGCTGTCTATCCTGTACCAATTTCGATCGTCTGATAATACTATTAGGTATCCCTGCCACCTAAAACCTGTGCTTAAAACTCCTAGGCGCGAGGCTGTAGATGTGAGTGATGCACCTACATCGTTTATAAATTGCATTGCAACAATTAATTGTTTATTTAATAATTTTAAAAACCTATTTAGAGGCTAAAAATTCCGCCCATGCCGGGACTCCGCCTGCTGCATGATGCTGTGTTGCTGCCTGTACGTAATACAGAGAGTATTGAAAAGAGGTTCAAAATTTCACTGATGCCGGCAAGTCGCCCATTAGCTCAGTTGGGAGAGCGCTGGCACGGTTAACCAGAGGTTGCGGGTTCGAGTCCCGGCATGGGTGGAATTTTTAGCCTCTAAATAGGTTTTTAAAATTGTCCTTAGCACGGGTTAGTGCATTAAAAAGAATATAATATTTATTAATTATTAAAATATCACAAAGTAAGTACCAGTTCCTTGTTGACCTCGAAAAGCAAGATCGCCGATTGGTCGCCAACCTCCGATAGGAGACGGCATATGAAGAGGAAAAATTGTTAATTTCCCATGCTTCGTCATCACCATGCGTCGTGTTTTAATTAGTCAGAAATGTTTAGATGTGCTCTACAGAAATAAACACAAGTCAATAAATGTAATATTATTTCTGATGTATTGCACTAGCTGTAACGAAATTTTGAACACAGTATTGTTTAGAGCAAGGGCGGGATTATGTTGGCCATATACATATGGAACATTTAAAACTGCATTTGCACGTCTATCGCTTAGTAAAATATCTATTTATCATGCGAATAGTAAAATCCTAATAATTTTAATGATAATATCATTAATTATTTTATAAGTGTAATATACAAAAACAAATACTCATTCCAAAAATAATTTGTAAAAAATATATAACAAAACAATGAGGATTCCGTTGATGCCAGTAAAAATGGGTTAGTTTTATTTATGGTTACAGAACCGAGACATTTTAATAATATTTTTATAAAGAAAGTTCTTTGCTATAAAACTTTAGTAAATTCGCAAGAACGTTATCTCCCATAAAACAGAATGATTATAGATTGGGAGCTGACTACTTTTCAGCGAATTAACTTGTTACCTTTGAAAATCTTATTTTATTCTGTGATGTATTGCGGATTGTACACCATTTAAAAAAACTAACCCAATACGGAAAATAAGAATCCACGCCAAGGAGTACCAATAGGCACCGTCCGGCTAGAGTGTTGCAGACTTGTGCCGTCTACAAGATTGCAGTTGCAGGTCTGGTGGCGGTTACGAAGCTGCAGGTCTGGGCGCGATTGCGAATGCTATTCTCAGTCGCCTTCATCTTGTCCAGCACCTAAACATTTGTTCAAGTTATAATTATAACAAACCTACCAATCTTTCTGCTGCTTCATGAGGACTTGGAGTATATTATTAATGCTTTTAGTTAATATTCAACTACATTCAATAAGCAAATTTCCCATTCAAGAAAATCCGCCATGTTCGAATCTCGTCGGAAATTTTTATTTCTATGTCTAGTCTGTCCCTTGTTCTATTCTTTTAATCGCGTCTATGGCAAATGAGGTGTAGTAAATGCACTCGCCGACCAGCGTGAGGAGTATTGTATTAGATTTAATATGACTTGAGAAAAGGTGGTCAGAGTGGAGTTTATTTCCCGCTGCCTTTTTCTCCACTATACTACTAAGGGCCGTAGCTTACTGTTTAACAAAAAAACTTTTTAAAAAGGCGAGCTTAATACTAATAATTTAAATCACTGGAAAACGTTACGGTTAGCTTATCCGGAACAGAACAGACTCATCATGATTAGTGCTTGATACTGTAAAACGGCAGAGGCCTAGACGCTTGAAATTTTGCTATAGATTCACCATACATCAACTGTTAAAGGGATTCTGGAAACCAGGTGGAATCAAAGTTATTCGGACGAAACATCAGATGGTTTTGCTCTACAATAATGCCTATTGAAAATTTAACAAAATGTGAAACAAGTAAATATAGCTGACCCGGAGCAAACAAGACCACTATAGGTACTCACATCCTGCATTTCAGGCCAAGGCTTATACTTCTGGTTGATGATGATGAACTTGTGTACCGTGGGATGGCGCAGGTTCATGGAGTGCGAGATGTTGTTGGTGTTGGGCGGCAGCCACTGCACGTCCACCTGGAGAATAGATTGGGCTTTGAACCACAGTCTCGAAGAAGAGGGACCATTACAATACAAAGGTCAAATATTGTTGACGTAATGCAATCTTAACATATTGTATATAAAATTACTCTTCATCGCAAATCTATATGGAATTGATATTAACCGTTTAAGCGTTCCTGGATGACCTTTGTAGCAACGTGTACCAGAAAAGAGTGGAACAATTAAAAGGTAAATATTTTTGAACTAAAACTTTCGTAAGCACAACACATTGTAGACTGTTAGTCCGGATTTACTTACGGGTGTTGACCTGTGAGACAAGCAACCGACTCTTCTCACCATGATTAAGCTCTGCGAATCGGAGCGAAACCTGGTCGGACTTTTCCGATATAACAACACCCGTAAGTAAATCCGGACTAACAGTCTACAAAAGGTAAATAGGAAAAAATATACACGATAGTAGTAAAAGTTAAATGATTTTCTAAATTAAACGTCACAGAACGACAGGAGCTGAGTAAATGATACACGATAGAAGAAGAAGAAGATAACTTTCATGATCTTCTAAATTTAGCGTCTGTTCAAGAAAAGTGTGCTTAAACATGTTTAAAAATGTTTATTTATTTGGTTTTGACTTCGATCTTCGATATTCTGATAAGCATGTCGCTCACCTTATGCTTGTAAGCCCAGACGCTCGCCAGCACGACGAGGCCCATAGCGAACGAGGTCACCAGGAACAGCGGTATAGTCTCCCAGTAGACGCGCAGCACATAGAACAAATGCAGTCTCTTGCAAGGCTTCGGATCATACTGCGTCCGGGGTATCAACTTGAACCGTCGCACCAGGGGGGCCTGGATCCTATGAACCAGCAGCTCCTTCGCGCACAGCTGGTACACCGGCCGGAACTTTGACTGCATAGTCGATAAAACCATGTTTGCATACAATGTTTTGGAATTTCAAGTGGCAATTTTAGAATTTTTCGCTTTAGCTGTAAAGGTGCTGTAAACACAGGCTGTAAAACTGTAAAATTTGACAGTAAGATAAATAACAACAAAATCAAAGTTGACGTGTAAAAATTTTTTGTCTATTTGAGAAAGGAGGATTAATGATGATATTATTTTCCTTTTTTTTGAGAAGTTCTGTTCAAAACTTCAAACTACCGAGCTTCATGATATCTCTTAGTTCTTAAACCAAAATGAATAATGACTCATGTCGGCAAAGTGACACTAAGGAAATTTAAAAGTCAGTGCAATAGCAAATTTTTATAAAAATAAAATTCATTCTAAGTACTAGCTGCCATATTACCATCATTGAATTGAATTAATTCTAAGTATAATTTATTTTGAGTATAAACAGTTTAAGTAGAGGAAAAGCATGGAAATTGCAGTGTCTTCTTATGATGTCCAAGCAGGAGAAAAATCGTTGTAGTTGTGGAGGTATGTTTTCACTCGTAACTAAATACCTATATTCTGTAAAAGTGGTCGGTGGGTAAAGTTGCTTTATGATTATTTATGCCCACACATGAATGTGCATGCATCAGGTCACGAAAGACCTGTTAAAACCGTCAAGTCTCAAAGATCCATATGAGTGTTCTGAAATATAATAAATTTATTTATTTATTTATTTATTTTATTTATTACAAAAATAATAAATAATAAATAATAATTAAAAAATAAATAATTAATATATATGCCCTGAGAGCTACAGTAGATCGTTCATCCGTACAGTTCCTGGCGCGATCTTCGGTGATGACCCTGCGCACCCCTCGACGCAGGATCTCGCCTCGGACCAAGCGCCGCTACCGCGCCATCCGCAACTTCTTACGTAGAGCGATAGGTGAGAACGAACTAATACCTAAATAAGAGTCTCTTACTTTCATAGCTTTAATATACAAATGTTATACTTTTTAACATATCCATAACTCAGAAAAATGTTAACCTTCAGAAATAAGAACATTAAATTATGTAGAAATAGATGCGCCTTCTCTTTGCTCCAAAGATATCAACCTAAAATCATATTTCAGGAACCGCATCACAGCAACAAATTAAGATAAACTCAGGAATAGCTGTTAACGTCTCTTCCTTGAAGCATAAGATCTTTGGCGCCGAACCGAAAGTGTGTGAAACAAACAAAGGTTGCTACTGCCAGCAGAGCGGCCTTGAGGAATCATTTAGCAGAGAAAGTGCATCGACTATACGTACCGAGCGTGAGAAAGAGCCAGAAGAACACAGAGAACAAAGGAAGTCATCCCCGTACTGCATTAATCAAAGCGAACTGGAGTTGGAACAGTTGTCTGATTCTAGTTCTGCACGGGTCGAAGCCGACACCAACTATCAGGCAGTAGAGGATGAGGCAAGACGAACTATGACAAACTTGATAAATCCTGGCCTTCAAGATATCAACGACTACGATTACAAACAGAAAAAAAGCAAACATAAATTAAACAACGGGGCCTGTCACGCGTTGTTGCGCAGTCCGTCCATAACAACGTATGAAAACCGTGTTAATGCATACTCAACGACTAGTATCGAAGTTCACAACCCGCCACATGGCAGGAACTATAAAGCGGGACGGCACAACCAGCGTTCTAGCAGGAGACATTTCACTAAAGGTGATCCGATTCACTATTATTTAGAAAATGGCCCCAAATACAAAGAAAACCAGAAACAAAGAACTGAAAGTCCAACTAAACGTCTAAACCCAGACAGACCTAAGCAGAAAAGCAAAGCTAAGTTACAAGAGGGTGTAATAGACCGGGACTTTATAGAAGATCTGATAAAGCGGCAGTACAGTCCAGTCCGCATGTTTGAAAGGAAGTCGTCAGACATCAGCCAGTTCACCGAACCGATATGCAGAGATCGACTGACCTGTCAGCCAAAAAACACCAGTTTAGAGGACGATCCTAAGGTCGGTTCATACCAAAGCAATTCCAATAAAGCAAAATATGTTCAGAACAGTGATCTCAATAATAAACGGAGTATATGTGACGCAAGACTCTATGGGAGTAAGACAAGATCCCGCTCCAAACACCATAGAAACGTAGACGCGTACGATTCTAAGTATTATGACATCGTACCAGTAAAGGAGAAAGCTAGCCCCAAATCACGCAGGAAGTTTGTTGAAGATAATCTTTTCGCTAGCAATAGAACACCTTACTATATGGAAGTTCCACCGTCTCCACGATCTCATCGACCTAGGTTGAACCTTAGGGCACAGTACTATGATCAATATGATGACTACATGATGCAAGCCACACCCACCAGAAAGGCTCGGTCGCCAATGAGGGTTAGAAAGGTGTACGTTCCTGTGGAAACCGATATCACATCTGATTCGCATGTTCAAGAAGTCATGAACCAAGTTAAACCTCGTACTATAAACTCGAACCAGTGTTTAAAAGTAGAGCCTTCACCTCATGAAATGTATCACACATACAACGAGGTGCAAGAAAACTTTGCATTCAACGACACCCTAATCAAAAAATCTCAAGAAGCCAGTGCCATCGATAAAACAGATAAAGCACTGAGCGAAATTAAGGATCTACTTCAGAATTTTCTAAGTGAAATAAAAAGCACCTCTGTAACGAAACACGATCGTTGCGATAATAAGAATGAGTCAATACAAGCTGGTGAACAGATTTTGCCTTCGGCAGCGTCCGATCGCATGAACAATCTATCTAATAACCCAAACGGATATCAGGACTTCAACCTCACACGTGGCCATGTACCCGGTCCTATGCATAACCCAATATCGGCCCCGTTCCTACCGCCAATCACAAACCCCTGCTATCCCCTATTACCCATGTGCCCTATGAACATACAGCCAGGGTATGTCATGCCATCACCCAGTTTCACCTGCACCACTTGTATGAAAAACTGCGCCCATTGTCCCATTCACAAAACCTCAGGCGATGCACCTACTAAAGAAAACACCGAAATTGATGACCTTATAAAAGAGATACACAAATTGGTGGCTAACAAAGAAGGGAGAGAGACAAATTTTCGCTCAAATACGGGGGATTGGAGTGCAAGAACCAATGCTTTCACTCGAAGTGGTGCTGGCAGCTACCAGGTCCGGCACCAAGATGCTCAAGTCGGCACAACCACGCTGAGGTGCTACTCGAAGAGTTGTGAGGCCATAGGGTCCGCGATGATGGCAGAGGGCTATCCTAACGGAAGTTACTCTGATACGGTGCTGGAACGGATGAGTTTGGATCCTTCAATAGACACTACTAGATTCGCTACAAGAACAAGCGAAAAGGTATCAATGAACAAGTACAACTTAATATGCAACATAACACGCGTGACTCGTTGGTCTACCGGTATCACGTTTCATTACTATGCCGGAGGCCGTGGGTTCGATTCCTACTGGCGGCCGCCGTATATTTGGACAAATGGCTTCGGTCTTGACGTATTTCCATCTTTTTTATGTGTGATGTACTATGCCAGGTTACCATTGCCCGGGGTATCCTAATTTGAGGCCAGGACAAGTGATTGTTGTGGGGAAGTTTAGATTTTACTTATCTAATGCCAACTTTTTTATTTCAGAAAAATATGAGAAACAGACTCAACGTGCTATTGAAATCTTTGGGTTTGCTGAAAAAGAAGAAGAAGGCACCCAAATATGCGTTAGAAGTTATATCAGAAGCTGACAACAGAGCGTTCGTGGAGCCCAGAGGAGTTTCCCCATTCCGAACTGATGTAACCAACTACATGATGTACGGACAGGAATACACTGTGCCACCTCCGTACCCGCCACGCTCGCCACTTCGGTCCCCACGACATTACTGCCCATATGGCGACCATGAATTCGGGAAGTACCGTCAGTTCCCGATGCATGAACCCGTCCCTGAGGCACTCCCGAGAAGACCCTCGCCAGTTAGATACGAACACGGACGAGGTCATTCGCCTTCGGCCCCACCGTATTCTTCCAGTTACATGTCAAGCCCTTATAATGTCCACCCATCACACCAGGGGCCACTATGCCTGAAGGAAGTCGAGGTGAAAAGTATTGCCACTCAAAGTGAGGTTAAGAAGCCATTCTTCTTTGGGAAATTCGTCAAAAAGACTCAACAAAATGCAACATCGCGTGTAGCCTACACAGCGCCCACAACCACGGCGTTGGTGCAGCCGCAGCCTCACCTACAGCCACAGACAAAGCGTCAAGGTTTTTTCAGTCGGAGCAACAACAACGTTCCGAAACAGACTACTGAACCCCAACCTGTACAGAGCAAATTGGACGCTTGGAAATACCAGTTGAAGGTACAGCAAGACCTCGCTAACGGTGATCAAAATATACGTAATATGCTTCTGAAGAAAATGTTTAAGAAGCGGAATCCTTTCTCTCCACGCAATGCAATCATAAGGACGATTCTAGGCAAGGACACGGAGAATGAACAAAAGTACCTTAAGTTTGGTGGATACAAACCGAAGTTGGTATTCTAATATAATAGTTGAAAACAACGGAAGAGTTTATGTTCATGTGAATAGTCTTCTTGTTAGCGCCTCAGGCCAAAATGTCCAGTAACCCATGCACACGGATTAATGTTTAATGTACGATATTTTGTTATACCTATAGTTGTTTATAAAATATATCCAAAATGTCTCTTGCTATCTGTCAGTTTCATTCTCATCACGTCTATCTGTAGGTATTATTATCGGCATCTCTTCTGGGTACCGATGCATCACATTCTCGGGTATAAACTGATTTCTCGGCCTTGTATGTCGCCAGTGCACGAAATTAATGCAGGAAAAGTAAGTATGCAGTGGCAGGAATGCTGCTTTCATCATCATTACCATCAGGCTTTATTGGTCCGCTGCTGGACATAGCCCTCCTCTAATGAGCGCCATAGCACCCTGTCTTCAGCTTGCCGCATATAGCAAGTGTCTGCAGTTTTTCGCAGATCGTCATCCCACTTGGTCGGAGGGCGACCTACACTACGTTTGCCGAGTCGCGATCTCGGGTGCTTCCCGTTCATCTGATCGGTCAACCGATCAATCAGCCCAGTGGTGCCCAATGCGAAATATTTTTCGCGTTTAGCCAACGCTTACCTTTTATTTTTTGTACAGTCATGTTTAGAACTATTTGTGTGATACAACCTCCTTTCTTTTTGATATTTGTCATTAGATAGGTTGCTATAGAACTGGTTTGCAAATGACATGACCCTTACACTTTTTAATTAGAATCGATATAATGGTACAATTCCCCAAATGTTAGATCAGTATGGCGAAAAGTACCGCTGTATCGACTGACAAGGTCGACCGATCGCACCAACGGGAGACACCTGCGGTCTCCACTCAAGAACACGTTTACTCCAGCGGTTGTCGGTTCTCCGTGAGATTTGGCCAACCTACGCTGCCAATGCCGAGGTATAATGCCGTTTTGCGCAGTCACTTTTTTAGGTATCGGCCTTTTATATTTGTGGTCAGCTACCTGATGAGTTAACTGATCCTCATTGTGCACCATACTTTTTAAGCCTGAGGTGGTTATATACTCTTTGAGCCTGAGTACCAAACACTGACTTCCAAAATGACTGCCTGTACTAGTAATGACAGGATCCTCAAAATGGCAGAAGAGAAAACTCCAGTGACACCTTGGTGTGAGTCTTTTTAATCTGTGCCTCGGTGACACCAATAATGAAAAGCGAATTTTAACGCGACGTAAAGTATTTTTAGGTAAAACCGTTTGGAACTCTAAAGTATAAATTTCCGTTTTTTTCTTATTCAAAAGCACTAAAGTAAAAAAATATACCTACACCTGAAGACGAACCTGGACGAACCTTTAACCCAGCTCGATGAACGAGGATGAACAAGAGGAGTGTTGTCTAAGAAACTGGCTGAATTACAAGGGACTCGAGAATTTTTCTGGCGAGTAGCCCTCAACTTGGATACTTAAGCTTCCCAACTTTATACACCAACCGCTTACTGCAACATTATCTCATATTACCTTCGTATAAAATGACCTTTAAATCAAGAGGTCAGTGATTTTATAATTGACTTCGTTCGTTCGTTCAGGAGGAAAAGGCAGTTAATCACGCCACCTGCTTTTGATTTTGTTTGTAAGGAATAAACCGCTGCAACATCAATTGGCTATACTTTCAGATAATACGCCGCCGAAGACTGAAGTAAAAATAATATCGTGCATACCTATAGATGTGACCGATTTACAAGAAACCATTGTGAGCCTGGAAAAACACCTGAAGGAGAAGACAGAATACTGTCAAGTTCAACACGAACCGGCTGTCCTTTACTCCAACCATAATTATGTTAGTTCGAACCACACAGGGGATTTCTATAACCATGACCTAGATTGCCTTTCTCCTATCAGCAGCCATACAGCACCGAGTTTCCCATCCGCTTGTGCTTGGAAAAGCAGCAGACTGCTAGGGTTCACCTATGACATGGATTTGAACGACGCGACTTTATCCAAGCAGTCAGAGAGGGCTAAGAACGAAATCCTTGAAGCGAATGACCAAAATTACGAGGAGTCCCAAGAAACCAAAAAACTTACTAAAGAACAAAAGCATTGGATCCGCAGACAGAAAAAGTTCAAGAACGAACCTTTGATTTACTACGCTGAGGTGAAGCCGTGTTCTTCATTTCCGCGGTACATGCGCCAGCACGCCGTTAAGCGCACCCGCAGAAGGCAGATACAATCAAAGAGTTACCTAGAAAAAGTGATGAGTAAACAGTATACGCCTAAGGTTCTGGTGTTCGATCGTAAGTCGACTGGAGAACTTTCAGCGCCAGAGTGCCGTGAAGTTCACGAATGTCTCTCCACTCTCACTATAGATTCCGACGTCTGCTCCTGTTGCTACGGCACCTTTCAAAATATCGACAAATACATCCACAAGCCACATTACAGTACAATTTTGGAAGAACCTTCCACTTCCCGACGGCAATGCTTTTACGACGATAAGTTCTACGACGTTGTTCCAGTAAAAGAGAAGGCAAATGCGAAAGCCAAACATGAGGAGAAACTGCAACAGAAAATAAATATGCAGGAAGTGTTGGAAAATATGGACATGCTTTGTAAACCGAGTGAGATCAGACCTAAACTTCGCCCTGTCACTGTCAACTACCATACCATTACGCCGAATAAAAACTGGGACGCACAGAATCTGAATAGGAAAGAGAAATACCTAGCTATAAATAGACTGAATAAGAAACAGAAAACAGCAAGTAGACAATCGACAAACACTTCTCGCTCCATAGAATGCGGCAAAGTTTATGTAAAGAGCATAAATCCAGTCATAAAATTTTCCAAGCTACCAAAGAACAGACGTATGAAATATGCAGATTTAGAGACTTTGCACATAAATAAAAATCAAGAGCCGCCAAACAAGAGAACCGATGATAAGCAGGCAGACGTAAGTACGGAGGAAACCCTAAAACAGATAAAATCTATCCTCCTAAGCGTTCTGAGTGAAGTGAAATCGTCGTCACAGAACCAAACCCTTGGAAGGGAGAAAAAGGATTTCGTTATTCAGAAAGGCTTATCCCAGAGCAACATGGCGTACAGCAACTCAGGACTGCTGAACCACCTGCCATACGGACCTTACGGTATGAACCCCTACGTGGTCAACTCCCAAATGATTCCGAACATCTGCTACCCGATGAGCTGCCCGCTGCGGTACTCACAGAACTACCCAATCTTAGTGCAAACACAACCCAAACCCTTGTGCACGGGTTGTTACAAACCTAAGTCGAAGGAGTCTCAACAGTTTTCCACGAAGAGAATCATTTCGGCTTCCACAAACACAGCAGACGCTGGAGAAAATAAAGGAACTACTGAAACGGAGAAGCTGATTAAGGAGATCTACAAATCCATCGCTTTGGGACTAGAAACGCCCGTACCAACGAGAACATTTGAGGGTTTAGCGTCGACCGTAACTCACGCTCCGTCTGTCAAGTCTGACGCGAGTAAACACACGAAGAATGCTAAAGCAAATATCGACGAAGATACGTCTCCACATGTAACTTTGGAGAATAAAAGTGTGACAGCTCGCGTGAATGTCACATCGTATGGGGAAGGCAGGCAAAAGAAACGGGCCGTAGAAGACTCGCCTGCGAGCGACATCGACGCCCACAAAGAAAACGTAGAAGAGGAAACCGAAAGTGAGGACTCCACCGCAAAAAGTGAATCCGCTGAGAGCGAGAGCACTGTCGTACCGGTAACTTTACTCCCGATTAGTAATGTGAGAGGTCCCGGGTTCAAACCCCTGGGGGCAAAAACCCTAGGTCTTGGATGTTTATGATGTCGTTTTATCTGGTTCCCACGACACAGGGTATCCTAGTGTGGGGCCAAAAGCAATGTAATGTGACTGTATGTAAATGTTATGTTATGATAATATACTCGATGTATTCCACTTTCAAACACATAGTTCTAATTTCTTTCAGACGAAAGATACTGCAAAGGGCCTCTTTAGCAAGATGATGTCGTCGATATTTAAGAAAAGGGAAGTCGCCACTAAGAAGGGCAAACGCAAGAAGAATATACCGGTCAGTGACGATGACGGAAGCGACTCCGACGACTACCAGACGATCTACAGCCACGAGATCCCCACCACCAGCGCCCGGAGAGAGTTGCGCAGACCAGCCAGAACCTATTCTCATTCGAAGAGACCTATCCCACTCCACAAAGTAAGAAGATCGGAGAAAAAATACAACTACTTCATGGACGAAGAGTACAGGAGGCGATGGGCGATGAAGCTGGCGGAGAGAGAGAATAGGAGGTTCATAGAGAAGCCCCGCCCCGTGGCGTCGTCAACTAGGAGTAGACGGAACGCTTATTCGAAAGACTACGAAACGCTTCAAGCGCTGATGCAGTACAAAGATGAGTTGGAGAACTCTGCGAGGTGGCCGCGCTCCACTGGAGCTGGTGCCGACGAGAACGAACCCGGCGAGAACAGTGATGGCTGGCTCAAAAGACACAAGCTCACATGGAAATGCTTGCCGGAATGGAAGAAAATACTATTTGAACGGTGATACGAAACAAAGCGTAGGTGTATTATGTAACTAATAAAAATTGTAATCTTACGGACTTACTTCTAAAAGCACGATTTCTTAAAACACTCGGTAAGCGCCGTTTAAAATTCTCTGTGGTGGTTTTTGACGAGGAAAAAACGTAGCCACAGATTAAATAAACTGCTCGTGTTTTTATAATCAGTTCGTTAAACCGTAACTGGAAAAATGTTAATCGTTCATTAAATGTCGTGTCAGCTGAGTTCGTTTTTTTACAAATAAACTACTGTTATTGTCTTTCATTACTGCCGTTTTATTGGTTTGGAATAAGTTATTATTAATAATAATCAGACTGTACAAACTATGACTAGCGAGGCGGTTAAGCGAGCTTGATGTCAGTCTTCTCTGGCTGCCAGGCCGTCGCGTGGAGGTAGGTCAGGTCGTCTATCACACATCTGTAACAATGTGTTTGGATTATTCCAACGATATTATAATTGACTAGCTGTGCCCGTGACTTAATACGCGATGAATTTAAACATGTAGTGCCTTTATGACACTGTAAATTGAAGAAAGAGACTAAACAACTATTTGCTTCTCGTTTTTACAATTAAGCCGTTCATATTGAGTTAGATGGAGGCAATTGTTTTTCAATAATAATTTAAATAGTGTACCTACCTAATAAATAATCGCGTTAGACCCATTAAATATAATTGTTGGCTATCCATAACTTTATAGCATGATAACGGCATTTTTATATAATCCTTTTTTGTGCAGTGTCCCAGTCACTGCAGCGTTCCGAGTGGTCCCTTGACCCACGTAGTGAGGGAAGATGCTACTGCACGCTGTAAATATCATCTCATTATGCAGTAGATGCAGGGGCCAATTACTCTTTTTCTTCTTTGTTGTCACCAGTCTCTTTTTATACTAACACTACTACACCCATTCATCCTATCATTCGCGTCCCAGGTTGCTGCCACAATCCGTAGGGACAAACACGAGCACTGCGCCGCATAACAGCACGTGCGGTCCAACACAGTCTCACTCTCACCTGTAGAACAGAAGCGGCAGCGGCGCGGTGGCAAGATGCCAGAGCGCATGCGCGTCCCAGCCGGCGCGCGGCGGGAAGTCCATCAGCTCGAGCGAGAGCACTGCGCCGGACAGCAGCACGAACGCCGCCATGCGCCACGCGTAGCGGCGCGAGCGGCGCAGCGCGCCGCCGGCCCAGCCCAGCCACAGCGCCGACCCCGTCACGCCTGTGAACCACAAAAGGGGAAATCTAAACGCTTTCTAACGAAGGTGCAGGTTCACATATAAAAATATTATTTTACGCGCACAAGATATAATTCGATAAAATCTTCATTCGTTATAAGGCGTCACTTGCAATTTGTGACGTCGCAGCTTACAATATTCTAATCATTTATGTATGGAGCGTTTATATGGAATGTGGTACAAGTCGCGAATTACTTTACGACAGGTTACATATTTCTATACATTCTATCGTAAAGGTTTCTATTCACCAGGAACAAATTAACATTTATTTTCAAGTTTTCTATGCAACAAATACTTTTCGTATAACTACAATTGCATAAAACAAATGATTCCTGGTGCACAATGAAGAATATTGTTACAGGTCAGTTAACGAAAACTGGCGCGTTCAACACATTCACACATTGTGCTTGTGTAGTGATAAGCGCACGACGTGACGTCGAACTGAATGCACATCATGAAAAGTATCTTCTGTCTCTTTGGAGCGAAGAAGACAGCTATTGTTTTGCTTTTGCTACTGTTTATAAATACAGAGTGTTCATCTGTTGGCGTCAATCACTTGTCAACCGACGTTTGTTATTGTTTTGTATGTGATTCTTTACATATTTACAGGTGGGAGAATAGATAGGAATACTTATAATAATATGTCTTCTTAAAGAATTCCTTCCGGAAAAACAATAACAGGACAGTCTCGTCAAATACTCTACAATGTTTTTGACTATTTTATCCATCGTAATAAAAACGCTGGTAGTGAACACCATTTAATTATTAACCATTTACTTAGATATATAACCCTTTTTATGTATGTTGTTTTCTGGTTCGTACAATAAAGAGTTCTAATCTAATCTAATAAAAGATTTGTACGTGGTAAGTTTGCAAGTGATAATTTCACTGGCTCACTTATAATAAGGTAACACTAGGAAATTCCGACAGCGAAACATCCATCTCTTAGAGCGATGAAAGTATTAGTGGGGTAGAAGAATTTATTAATGATTCTGATAAATGTACTTAATTACACCTAACTTGTGTGGTGTCGGCCTAGAGAATAGCACCAACCTAAATTATTCCCGCTGATGTCAAACTCCGATCCCCAACCCGCATGCCCAGCGTGGGGATTATGGGCATTACCCCCCAATGATGGCACAACCTTGCGCTATGGCGCTCATTAGGGGAGGGCTATGTCCAGCAGTGGACTAATATAGCCTGAAGAAGAAGAAGAACACCGAACTTTTACGAGTATGTACTTAAAACATATTTTTTTCTACTTAACTTTCTAAATCGGGGTAAACCAACATAAACCTTAGCTTGGCAAAACAGGTCTTATTTTTAAACAAACTGTATAGTGAATTGCACTAGTGCGAGTACTGTGAACGTGCCAGCTTTAGTTAACCGACCTGTATCTTATTATTATTATTATTAGTAATACTTTTATTGACCTTTAACAAATGTACAACGGCGGACTTAATGCCTTAACCACAGAACATAATTAACCATGTTATGTTACGTCACTTTACGTTACATTACGTTAAGTCACGTCACGTCACGGGCCGCCACGCCACGTCACGTAATGTTATATTATGTTATGGCTTATAACTGACCGAAAGCTGCATTGACAAGTATGTTGTAGTCATAGTCTACGATCCCCGCGTACAGGTACCGCACGTGGTCCGCGAAGTACACCAGTGTGAGCAGCACTACCACGGCGAGCGTGGTCGCCCGCCCAAGCAGCAATCTGGAACAACATTTTTGAACGACGTTAACAACAGTCGTTTCATAGAGCTATTGTTTAAAAAGGAAAAATGTTTACGTTCCAATTTTTTTACTATATACCTCCTTGTATATAAGTACCACTGCAGGGCACCGGCCTGCGTAATAAGTCTGTAGTCTGTACCCACAGAATTATTACATAACATTTCCACAGACACTGCCTGTATCTGAAATATAATGTATAATACATTTCTAGTTGTCTGCGTATAACTAAGTCTAAAAATGCTGTGTATTATGTATACCTTTAATTGGCATAATCGCTAGCCCTAAGTCACTTTTAGTATAAGCTTTAGCATGTTTGCGTGCTTGCTGTTGGTGTACCTAGTGAATAAAATTAAAATAAAATAAATATAACTTGCACAAAAAAATCTTGTCATCTGATAATAGGTCATGGTAAAAGAAAGGCAAATAATTGTGGTTATTTTTCTCTCTAATATTTTTGTAATATAACCTGTTTAAAAGTCATTCTAGTTAGGTACATGGTACGCGCCCCACAAATTGGTCTCAAACTGTGACCACATTACTTGATCGTATCGCCTATAATGTATGCAGCGCTAAACAATATTTGAGTTACCTAGTAAAATAATATTTTTATGTCTACACCTTTATTAGAAAACGTTCAGAATTCAATTAAAAATCTACATTTAGAACTTTTTTTACTATCAGCGTAAATTAGTTTTACGGATTTTTTTAAACCTGTAAAACCTTGAAGAAATGTTTTTAATTTTTGTTTTTAGTTATTTCTGAGTTTTACCATGATATCTATGAGATAAAAGGAATGCCTTTCCAATCTAAGTTTTACGCAAGTTCCACATTATGTATCTGTCTGACTGGATGAGGATGGCCGAGGACAGAGAGAAGTGGCGCGCCTTAGGGATAGCCTAATGTCTATCAGTAGACAAGTAGAGTTAGCTGTGTGGTGTCGGCCTAGAGAATAGCAACAACCCAAATTCTTCCCGCGGGTGTCGTAAAAGGCGACTAAGGGACACAAACGGGGGGGTGGGCAGCAGGTGGTTAGGTTAGGCAGCACCAAACTGCGATCTACAACCCGCATGCCCAGCGTGGGGATTATGGATATTACCCCCCAATGATGGCCAACCTTGCGCTACGGCGCTCATTAGGGGAGGGCTATGTCCAGCAGTGGACTAATATAGCCTGACAAAGAAGACAAGTAGATAGATAATTATTTAAGTACATATGGGATCTTTGTAAGGCCCACTCCAGACTCAGGTTAACTGAGACATCAAGACAGAGCCTAAAACACTTATCGTCTCTGTCCCTCTCGCCTTCCCCTTGACATATCTTTAGTGTTCTCTGTATTTACCTCACGACAGCAGAAATGTAGAGCGCCACAATCATAGAGAGCGCACAGGCGTAGTCCAGGAACTCCGTCTGCGGCGTGTCGCGCGTGTGGAACACGGTCGACCAGAACCACGCGTTCGCGCACACCTGGACACAAGAGATATAAAGCTATGTTAATTTAAGAAAGGTTTTGTATTAATATTTGCCTCACGCTCGCACTATATAGACGGCAATATGGTGTGAGCAAGAGGCAAATAGATATCCAGTCCGTTAGGCGGACTTCCGCCAACGCTATCTGGTAGCTCTATCTATCTGTTTATAGAGGGGTACGCGCTCTGTCCAGTTCTCTTCGTCTTCAGCATTTGTTTGCCCACTGTTGGACGTATGCCTCGTTATGAGTCCTCCATCGCGATCGTTCGTATCGTAGTCTAGGTCAACCCTGTAGTAGCCCTGATCCCCAGTGATACAGTCACGAGCACTAACATGTATGCACCAGTACCTTGCGAAAGTCAAAATAGTAAATTTCTCATACATCAGGCTAGAAGAGGTTATTGTGACAAGGTTCTAAGGTGTTTACATGTCAAAGCACGTGACTGTAACTATGACATGGTTTATTTTCGAAGACCTCTGTGGCACAGTGGTAGCGCATCTCCCTACCATGCAAAAGGTCCCGGGTTCGAACCCCGGCTGGGGGAAAAAACTCCAGGTCTTGGATGTTTACATGTTTGTGATGTCGTTGTTTCTGGTTCCCACTTCCCACGCACAGGGTATCCTAGTGTGAAGCCAGAAGCAATGTATGTGCCTGTATTCATATTTTTCACTGCGCCAATCGATTTGATAGATTTCGCTTGCAATAATGTGGCCTGGAAAGTGGCACAAATACGACAACACACTCACATAAAAGAAGACGTGCCAGAACATGGCGAGGCGAGAGCTGGTGAAGCCGAACCGCCGCTTGAGCTGTCTGAACATGTAGGCGTGCGCCGCCAGGTTGAGCAGCGACGCGGCCGCCGCCGCCGGCTCCTGCACGCCCAGGATGCGCCTGAACGGCCACTGCGGACCATGAGGTAGGAAATAATTTAATTTGTATTATCGCTCGTAGCCCCGGCTGCCTGAGTGATCTTAAACGATCATGAAGGTTAAGTAACACAGGGCGCGTTCAGTGCGTGGGTGGCCGTCTATGACTAACGTTAGTGGCATTTTTCCGAGTGATTCCGTGCTTCGGAAGGCACTTCAAGCAGTTGGTGCCGGCCGTCGATAGCCGTCGATGGATGGCAGTCGTTAAGCCAGGTCAGAGACCTTAGGGCGGCATGAAACGTTCTGACAGTAAGACCAGCCACTAGCCTTTACCAATCCGGACTCTTACAAGCCTTTACCAATCCGGACTTGGCCCCCGTGGTGGAGTGGCCTATACTTCCTCAGGGAAGAGACCCGTACCCCTCGGTGGAGACATAATGGGTTGATGATGATTTGTAATATGAGTGGCCTATCGCATTTTCACAGAATCGTGAGAAAATGCTCGTATTTATTTGTAAATATATTCAGTAATCTATCAGCCGCCACGGGGGCTGATCATCTGATCAGGCATCCCATCATCGTCATACAACCTTATCACCGTTTTCAGCCGAGTAAGGGTAATCATTTATCATCATAAATCTCGTCTCTGGTTGTACAAGTCTCAAGGAGTGCAATCTGTAGGTCCACGATTCTGTAGGTCGTAATACAATGGATAGCTTTTCAGTGTAATAGAATCATAGCTGGTAAGTCATCAGTTCTTGACGCTCCACGAGTGTATTTTTTTAGTATAAAATATAATGGCTAAAGAGTAAAATATGAGCCACGCTTTCAGACGAGTACTTAAACATATTAATGTTCATAGCTACGAATATCATCATTCGACAAAAGTCAAAATTTTTACATGTTTATTTTGTTTGTTAACAGGGTCAACCCAAACCAGCAGTTCTTTTTAAAATACATTTTTTTATCACATGTTAACAGAAAACGATTCACGTTGACTTGCGTTAAATGTTCCGAAATGTAACGCTTTATTGTCTAACGAAGTTAACTATTTTAGTAACAGATTTGCTATTAACGATGTTAACTATTTGATTAACGGTACTCAGCTACGTCTACAATTCTTAAATTTTTGAGTACCTAATAATGACTCTCATCTTTAGAATGGGACCTTTGTTTGAGTAGTGAGGGAAAAGTATTTTCACAAGTATGCACCGCGCCGCGAGTAGCACCAAATAGTGAGCCTACACAAACTTAAAAGTTACAGAAACTCTAATTGAAGTATTACAGAATATGTACCCTATCTGTTAACTTTCATTGTTGAAAAGGTAGCTATGTAGCTAGTACTCACCTTCCCATGGAACTTGGGCACATCATATCCACTCTGCTGGAATCCATTCACTGTCTTCCACATGCAGTGGTAGCGGCAGTCATCCTTGCAATTCCAGAACAAGGCCCGGCTCCAAAAGTCTTGGTGCTGGCTGGCTTCAGGTGTGTATTGTTGACCATCTGGAATATTTATATTTTTGTAGTGCTTGGTAATAGATATGGAAGTTTATACCACAGCAGTTAACCAACCATGTATGTTGCTTAAAGAAAGATATAAATTTAAACAAGCAGATGCAAACAGAATGTAAATTCTTTACATTGAAATATTTAATTTAAAGTAATTGAACAATGCGATGAATTCCATGAGGAATGGCGCAATAAAAAGGAGGCCGCCTATGCCCAGCAGTGGGTTGATGTGGGCTGATTATAGATAGATAGAAAGAATCTATTGAACAACTATTGTCCTCTCACTTATACAATATAATGTGTGAGTGAAATTTTGCACAGAGGGTCTGTATATAATGTAGGCAAGGAATAAGAACGGATTTTTTGAAATTCAATCCCTAAGGGGGCGAAACTGGATGCTAAAATTTGTATGGGAAGTAAAAAAAATGTTGTCTAATTTTCTTGAAACTTAAAATCAATACTCTTCAACACAATTGATTGAACACGTTTTTCACCGTTTTTTCAAAATTTAACCCTTAAGGGAGTGAAAGGGGTTGCAAAGTAAAAAACTTTGAATCTTTTCAAAAATTGGACCTAGGAAGCTGAAATTTTGCACAGAGGGTCTATATGTAATGTAGGCAAGGAATAAGACCGGATTTTTTGAAATTCAACCCCTTAGGGGGCCAAAAGGGTTTGTATGGAAGGTATAAAGAATGTTGTCTAATTTCTTGAAAATGCTCTTCAACACAATTAAGAGAACACGTGTTTCGCCGTTTTTCTAAATTTAACCCTTAAGTGAGTGAAAGGGGTTGCAAAATTTTGTTCTCCTGACTGACTCACTCATCAACGCCCAGCCCAAGCCCTTGGACCTAGGAAGCTGAAATTTTGCACAGGGGTTCTGTATATAATGTAGGTAAGGAATAAAATAAGGTTGTTTGAAATTCAACCCCTAAGGGGGCGAAAAGAGTTGCCGAAATTTGTATTAAGAGTGTAAAGAATGTTGTCTAATTTTCTTGAAACTTAAAGTAAATATTCTTCAAGACAATTATTGATTGAACACGTTTTCGTCGTTTTTTCTAAATTTAACCCTCAAGGCGTTGCAAAATTTCGTTCCTTGAATTTTTTCCAACATTGAATTTCTTTTTTCTTAATTTGTGCGAACGCCACTAGATGGCGGCCAGTTCATTCTACATCAGGATATGGTTGTGTTTAACTTCACTCCATATATAGACTGACCGTAAAAATAGTTTGTTTTCATCATGAAAGCCATTCAGGCAGGTAATATTGTTAGCAATTCGTTGGTTCTCGGTGCTTTTACTTGACTGTGTATTCTTGGATGTGGTTGGGCAATATTACCTTTTGCAGTCGTCGTAGAAGAAGCCATTCTATATTGGCATTGGCATAATATTACTCTTCGTTGATTCACGGGATTTTTATTTCTTGGTTGTTGAGTGGAACCTTTGATATTTACTTATTGTTTGTTATCCCTCACATAAAATGATAGATGAGTTATTAAAAATCTATGGTGCCCCACACCGTGTTCCTATAATCGGAGACGAAGCCTGTCTGTTTCGGGCCATATCATAACTGTTGTATAACACACAGGTGATGGCTAGGGAGGTACGTGAGCAAATCGTTAGCCATGTTGTAGCCAACTGGGAAGAGTTCTCTATTAAGTCTCATACACGGATGTAATCCGTGGTCTCATAATAGAAAACTCTTCCCAGAACTCTTCATTAGTCTGTGGATTAGTACGTATGGATGATGCAGTACACTATCCCGTGAAGTTCCTAAATACCCTGAACCCACCTGGTCTACAGCCTCACACAATTATCCTTAAAGTGGGTGCTCCAGTAATACTACTGCGAAATTTTAATCCACATGCAACCTAGTCCCATTGCAATGGGACTAGGTTGCATGTGAAACCTTTAAATATATTACATAAAAACGTAATAAAGGCCATTGTATTTACTGGCTGTGCTAGAGGTGAATCGATATATATAGGTACCTACCCCTTATATCACTTATGCCATCGGAGTGCCCATTCGAATTTAAAAGGCTGCAATTCCAAGTCTGTTTTGCAATGATTGTAAATAAGTCGCATTGTCAGTCACTGAAAATAGCAGGAATCGATCTTAGAGGAGACTGCTTTTCGCACGGCCAGTTGTACGTGGACTGCTCGAAAGTGAGCTCCCCTAGCAGCCTGGTCATATTAGCAGCCGAGGGAAGAACATCTAATGTGGTATATAAAGAAGTACTATGAGTTATTATAATCACAACTAACCCCCTGTCAATAACAACAAAGTAATCATTCCCTCGGTTTCCGGATTTGCAGTAGGGGTGGCGCTTGAGACATTTCGTCCTTTTTTAAAGAATTTCTTTAAAAAAGGACGTAATACATACATACATACATACATACATACATACATACATACATACATACATACATACATACATACATACATACATACATACATACATACATACATACATACATACATACATACATACATACATACATACATACATACATACATACATACATACATACATACATACATACATACATACATACATACATACATACATACATACATACATACATACATACATACATACATACATACATACATACATACATACATACATACATACATACATACATACATACATACATACATACATACATACATACATACATACATACATACATACATACATACATACATACATACATACATACATACATACATACATACATACATACATACATACATACATACATACATACATACATACATACATACATACATACATACATACATACATACATACATACATACATACATACATACATACATACATACATACATACATACATACATACATACATACATACATACATACATACATACATACATACATACATACATACATACATACATACATACATACATACATACATACATACATACATACATACATACATACATACATACATACATACATACATACATACATACATACATACATACATACAGACATGCATGCATGCATGCATGCATACATACATAACCTCACGCCTGTACGAGGGGCATGCCAAAAGAAACTAGATACTCAAAAATTATAAAATTTATTCTTTATTACAAGTATCGATCTTTTCAAAGTATTCACCCTGAGCACGTATACAATTTTCCATACGTCTGAACCAATTGGAAAATACCTGTGACCACTCTTCTTTAGATACCTCAGAAATCTCGAAATTATAGGCAACCAGCGCATCTTCTTTGCTTTGAAACCTCTTCCCCTTTAGTTTTTCTTTGATTTTTGGAAACAAGTAAAAATCACAAGGCGCTAGGTCAGGGGAATATGGCGGGTGAGGGAGAGTTGACACATTTTTCGAGTTGAAAAAGTCAAGTGTTCAGGCAGACGTGTGCGGCGCCGCATTGTCGTGGTGCCAGAGAAGGTGCCGGATTCCTGACTTCGGTCGCTTGTCACACCAAGCTGATATTACTGTTGGAGCACAAACTGTCACATACCATTCGGAGTTCACCGTTCTTTCTTTCTCTAGCACAACAGTAGCAATATGACCCATTTTGCAGAAAAACGAGGCGACCATTTGTTTCTGTGTGCTTCGTGCACGGCGACATTTCGTTGGAGTTGGCTCGTCTTCAAATCACCATACAGTCGACTGTCGCTTTGATTCGGGATCATAGTTATATAGCCATGTTTCGTCACCAGTCAGTATATCATATACGTTTTTTTTCCCGCCTCCGTTGAATTTATCTATCATGAATAGGCACCAATCCACCCGACGGTCTTTCTGCTCATCGGTAAGTTTGTGCGGCACCCATCTCGAACAACGTTTACGGAGAGAAAGGTGGTCGTGAATTATGGTTTGCATTGCTGCTGATCCAATTCCCAGTTCTCGCTCTAGCTCTACATATGTAATTCGTCGGTTTTCGCGAATAAGTTTTTCCACTGCACGAACGTTTTCTTGCGTGACCGCGGTTGGCGGCCGTCCTGTCTTCGCTTCATCTTCGAGACATCCCCGTCCTCTTTTAAATTCAGGAAACCAATTGAATATTGTTGCTCGGGAACAAGCAGACTCACCAAAAGTAGAAGCCAAAAGTTCAAAACATTCTTGAGGCTTTAAACCTTTTTTAAAGTCATAATAAATCATAGCGTTCGCGCTATGATGAATCACGTCGACTGAGCTCCATTGTTGCAAGTGAATTCCCGCCAGATTCTCGGAAAAATGATGCTCATTCAAATAAAAAATAAATAAAAGAAGTGTGTTCTATATTCAAATATGTCAATAAAAAACCAGCCTATAAGATGGTGTATAGCTTGCCAGTGTCAATTAAATGAGAAAAGAGTATCTAACTTCTATTGGCATGCCCCTTGTATCCCAGAGGGGTAGGCAGAGACCAGGGACTGCCACTCCCACCCAGGGCATTATACCTAAATATATTTAAGCTGACTTGCACCACCTTCCTGAATGTGGCTTAGGTTTTTATTTATTTATTTTATTATTGTTTAAGAAAAGACACTTTTATGGTGTTCTTGTGCTACTGGTGCTGTCTTTCTATTCTGGTGTTCTAATTCAGGGCTCTTGTTCATATGGAAACAGCCGTTGCCGTCACTCTATCATATCATAGGAATTTTGACAGTAGAAACACGAAGGTAGCTTACCATCAGTGCAGTTGGCGGCGAGGCAATTTCGAACACATTTCTGATAGAACGAAGAACGGTCGCCGTTGCTAGCGAGCGTGAGGGTGCTTTGAATGAGCAGCACTACACCAAAAAACAGAAAGTTCATGTTTGTTCCACGATTAATCAATGTTTTTACACAAAGTTTATTTTAATGCTATTCCACAAAGTACGTAATATATTAATACATAGTTATCGTGTTTTAACTAGCACTACAAATGTGCAGACACGGTAAAGCAAATTGACATTTATTACATTACAATTCCGGCTCTACGTCAATAGAAAAACATTTCAAATTACAACCGCGGTCGGTCGGTATAAATAAAAAACAGCTGTTATTGACAGCCTCGTGTGGAACATTCCGATGTCAAAGTTAACCACGTTAGTAAACAACTTCAATATGATACTTCAACTTTAAAAATTTATTCGCGGATAAGTTCCTTCTTTCTATGTTTCTTCCAATCTTTACATACAGAATCTTTTGAAACCAGTTAATTGATTTTTTTACGAATCACGAGAACTCTGACGGAAACTAGAAAGAAATATATAAAAGTTTTCGAATGTATAGTTTGGTTCCACAGAGTACTTTACTTAACCTCAAAAATCAAAGCACAAACCAGTCAAACCACAAATTAGGAACAAAGTGGAACACACTATAAACTCACTGTGCGTGTTTTCATGTCTTCTGGTTTTTAAACCAAATGTTCGCAAAATGGTGTTATTATTGAGAGCCCTATTCGCCAATAAAGAGCTTCGTCGGCCACGCAAATATCTACAGACTAAATTCATAGATTCAGTAAGACTACACGTAAAAGGTGGGACAGGCGGTACTGGTCTTCCAAAATACGGGGGCTTAGGTGGACAAGGAGGATGCGTCTACTGCGTTGGGAAGGAAGGCACAGACTTGAAGAATGTTATGAAGAAATTCAGAGGAAAGACCATCTCAGCAGGTCACGGCGAAGACAGCCGCAAGGTAAAGATCGTTGGCGCACCTGGCGCTGACTCCCAACTAGAAGTTCCTTTAGGTATAACAGTTTACAAAGAAGATGGTGGTGTACTTGGATCTATAAACAAAGAAGGAGAAAAGGTAATTTTAGCTCGAGGAGGCCCTGGTGGCGACACCAACAATGGTTTTCATGGACATTTTGGTCAGATACACCATGTAAGGTTGGACCTCAAATTGATTGCAGATGTCGGCCTAGTTGGCTTCCCCAATGCTGGCAAAAGTTCCCTTCTCAAAGCTATATCAAGAGCCAAGCCCAGAATAGCTAACTATCCTTTTACAACACTTAAACCAAATATTGGTATTATGAAATATCCAGATTTAAGACAGATATCCATTGCAGACCTTCCTGGGTTAATTGAAGGGGCTCACATCAACATTGGCTTAGGACATAAGTTCCTAAGACATGTTGAAAGGACCAAGCTTTTGCTCTTTATATCTGATGCCCAAGGATTTGCTCTGAGTCCCCAACACACTATGAGAACTTGTTTGGAAACAATTTTCTTACTAAATAAAGAACTTGAGCTGTATAACTCTGAACTGTTGAACAAGCCTGCAATGTTAGCTATTAACAAAATGGACTTGGAAGGATCTGAAGAAGTCCTTAAAAGAATCAAAGAGTCCTGGATGAACATAGACAAGACAATTCAAACTATACCAGAAGAAATAAGACCAGAAAGAGTTGTAGTATTTGAAGACATAATAGGTATTTCAGCATTAAAAAGTCCCGACAGTATAAACACATTAAAAGATCTTATAAGAAAAAGGTTAGATGATTTTGCTGAAGAGAACAATCCAGACATTGTGGATCCAAGTGAATTGTTTAGGAAGAACAAAGCTGTTACCACTGAGAGAGGTCCAAAAGTTACTTGAATATCTTAAACAGTACCATTTTTTTTCCATAGTACAGTAAGGTTGTAAATAAAATGAAAAATTTTAAGTTACATACTGATATTTTAATTCAAAAACTGCATTAGCATTACAATCTTTATCTTAAACCTATACTTAGTTTTACTTACACTTAGCAAAACTTTATGCTAAATCTACAAAGACACTTTCGAAAATTAATGTTTTGTTAGTGTATGTGAAGATATGAATAATAATTATTAAGTAAATTACAACATTAATTTCCGAAGTTCTTTGCTAATTGAAAATCAACATTTATCACAGTAGCTTAACTTATAATTTCGATAGCAGCCTGTATTATACATGGTCTCGGGTCTGAATAAAACCTACTGATTCGAGTTGTATATAAAATATTTGCAAAGTACACTGAGTCAGAATGTTGGAAAAGACTAGAAACCTTTACACTTAAAATACTAAATAACCATATAGTATTATAGGGAAAACTTTAACAAACTATAATTATCTTCTAATGTAAAAGTACCTAATCTCAAAACATACAAAATAAAGTGCGTCTGATGAATAAGAAAATTACAATTACACATAGTTTCTATACAACCTCTGATTTAACGGACATAAACAAGTATTAAACATACATTTTCAAATGGAATAATCACAACACAACTATCTCAAACATGATAATAGTAAGTAAAATATTGACAGACATTTTTATTTAAATATTATCACATTTTTTTTAGATTTAATTCAGGGTCGCGGGGCCTCTGGCAGGCAAGAAGGCAGAGATTGAACATAAAATTAATCTTATTTTTAAATATTGTTAAAATAAAATTGTAATGTGGAGAAGACTTATCAATCACACATAGGTTGCATCTCACATCCACATAAAACAAATGCTAAAGAAATAGAAATATGGTGCAAGCAATAGGCATAAAATTTCTTACAGGGTGTAACTAAATATTTATACACATCTGAAAATGGGGCATTCTACTTTGAAATGGCGAAATATCAGCTATTCCATGCTTTAGTATGAAACACTTGATACTTGAGAACACTTGACAGTAGTATAATTGATAATATTGTGATTTCGAAGCTTTACGCACAGTAAAAGTAGAGCAGCATATCATATTTTCATATGTATATGCGCAGTAGAGTGATACGTGATTTCGCTGCCTACATCCTACAAGTCGTCAATAGACTATTCCGACCACAAGGAGCCTACAAATTAACAACATACTTTTGCGCGGAATTAACACTCTGTTTTCTTGACATTATTTTACCCCTCGTTTGGTTACATCCGCACGCAGAAGGGACTGAGCTATGTAGTTATCTCTTCGAAATTGTCGTCGTAACTGTAACAATTCATTGTTGTCAACAAATCAGGTATTATAACTAAGCATTAATTCCGCCATCATATTTTTTAATAATGTAATTTATTTGATGTACAATTAATGTACGTATTATTTAGTATCCGTTGTGCTGATAACTTTACTATGAGCACTTTTTCCCAACAATAAAGAGTCTGCATAAATTACAACAAAAAAAATTGTATTTGTGGACAAATGTTTTCCATATTCTGACTATGTTATTATATGTAAAGAATATAATTCTCATGTTGAGTGCTCGTAAAATCTTAATTCAATCAGGCCAACAAAGCCTGTGTGCTAGTATTTACTGTTCATTCTCGGCCTCCATCCTCGGCCTCGGCCAACGGCAGCGCGCGGCTTGAGGCCGAATCTTCGACTTAAGTAATATTTGACGACCTTTAACTGAGAAAACTGTTACACTCATTATACTTAAGTCTCGTTAAAATTTGGAACGGCCTATAAAGTTTGTACGCTAGTCGTTACCGGTCATTCTCGGCCTCATCAGCAGCGCATCAGCGCTCTAGCATCTAGTGCTTCTTGGCCGCGGTGGCGGTATTTGCGGACAGCAGCGCGCGGCGCTAGGCCGAAAGGTCGAGTTGAAATAATGTTGAATTCCTAGTTGAAATCTGACCTTGACACATAACATTTAAAAACCATTCACATGGGTGGGCCACAGTCACTATTAAGTAACTAACATTTAACGACTGTTAACCCCACGTGAAAAGTGTTACACTCATGTAGTGTCGTAAAACCTCAGACAGGCCTACAATAATTATTGATCATTGTCGGCCTCCGCGCCATAGCGCTCCTCGGCCTCGGTGGCGGTCTCGGTGGGCGGCAGCGCGCGGCGCGAGCGCGAGGCCGAGCCGTCGGAGGCCGCGTCGCTGGCCAGGTCGTCGGACTGCGGCGACGGCGCCTCCATGGACGCGTTGTCCAGGCTTACACTCGCTGGCGGATGAAGAATAAATGCATTTTTGTTTGTTCGTTACACTATATTGCACAATAAAACTTAAATCACATACAATCTGATAATAATTACGTACAAAGGCGGACTTATTTCAACAGAAATTTCTTCCAGCCAGACTAAAAAAGGTGGGAATGTTTCGTAAATGTACAGGGATTGCAGTTTTCTTTAGCCATTTTTTTTCTCCACAACGTTCTAGAGCTTATTTGAAATGGACACCATTATTTAATTTGTAAAGTTCATTTCAGTAGAACCATCGATTCTTTCATCGACCTTCCAAGAAGTGTCTAACATGCCAATGAAAAAGCATAGAATGTATATATTTTGCAAAATTTTAATTACCTTAAAACCTGTGCCAATAAAATATAATAGGTGAAAACAGCTGAAAAATTTAAAACAGACTGGATTGGCTAGCGTAAAGGAAAAGAGGTCTATGCCCACCAGTGGGCTCTGTTCATGTGCTAATTAGATGAGCGAGGTTAGAAAACTAGGTCGTGTTGGAAAACTTCTTCTAGTTTGTCATTTGTTATTCATAGTAGCAATGTTGGTAGAACAAAATAACTCTGTTGGCCTCTTAGTTCTAACAAAATTGTAATGTGTGCAAAAATGCTTTTAGCTTACAGTTCAAGGGCGGGTTGAGTCTGTTATCAGGCGAAGGTCGCTGCTTCTTCGTTGTTGGTTCTTCCCGATTTTCCTCCACTTGCGCCGGACACTCAAGATGCACCAAGTGGAACACCTAAGGGAATTTCAGCATTACGTCCTGTGTTATATGTTATAGAATGTAATATGTGATAAAATGAAAAGCAAAGTCACCTCATTGACAGAGTTATTTGTGCCGACGATTCTGATGATCGAAACGGGTCTCGGTGAGAAGTAAATCACTTGCCAGGACCTGAAAAATCCAAGCGAATACTAACAAATCTGAATTCAAACAACTTTAAATATGGCTGACGTGACTGATCGACCAATCAGAAGCAAAGGACGCATCTCGTCCCTGATTGGCTAACGCATTTTCCTAACGGCCAGACTCGGCACCCACCTGCAGGAGTCTCTGGTGCGGTCACAGACGGTCTCCCAATCCCAGTAGTTGACCGACGTCTCTACGTAGTAGGAATAGTGCCGGTAGTCGCAGTCCCACAGCAACATTCTGTCACAAAACCAAAAATATTACTTATTTTGTTTGTAACACTTGATTTTTTAAACCGATATCATGCCTGAACCGCTGAGGCAAAAAAGGAACCAATTAGCTTTGTTGAAAACCTAACTTATCATTATCAATTAATGAGAGTTCAGGGTGTGAAATTAGCACCAACCCTGATACCAGTTCCAGTGATCAACCACGAAAAATCAATCAGTTGGTAGCAGAGGATCAATAGTAATTATATATACTCGTATGCAGTTAAACCCCGATCTCGTCACAATATTCGCTGTATAAACAACAGAATGTACTATTTTTGAAAAGACGAGCCTTAACTGTACGAAATGAACAGTATCTTAGGTTTCCAGTGCACCCTAATTACTAAAGGTAGGTATCATACTTGACGAGTCACCAAAACAAGCTATGTATAGCAATTTTTTTGCTAATATCTGTCTATTTGGTTCCTTGTCAAAATTCAAAGATATTAGCAAAAAAATACTTAAAAGAGAGGAATGTATAATGGTGATTGTAGATTGTGATGTCTCTGACGAATCCTGATAGTATGAAGGGTGTCAATATCTTGAGTTATATTGTATATTATTAGGTAAGTCAGTAAGTAAGTAAGTGGATCAGACATCAATCTCAAGCAGCTTTTGTCAGTAAATATTTCTTCAGTAATTATTTGAATTCTTAAAAGCTTCAAAAATTGTAACGAGATGTATAATGTTAATACGCTAGATATGAGTCTTAAGCACATTGCAAACATTTAAGTACTTCCGTGCTTCGCAAGGCACGTTAAGCCGTTGGTGCCGGCTGTCATACATATAATGGCAGTCGTTAAGCCATGTCAGAGGCCTTATGGGCGGCTTGATAACTTCTGACAGTAAGGCCCGCCACTGTCTTACAATCCTCCACCAACTCGGACTTGGCCCCCGTGGTGGAGTATGGCCTAGCCGGTACTTTAGATCCTAAGTTCTGACTCAGTAGGGTTAGTAATCCGGGACACAATTTGATGACACGAAAAGTAACACATAATATAACAGATACATTATGACCGGTAAATTAGGCTGAGCCTATTTCTTACACGTTAATTTCTTCTATTTGACCTAATTCATTTGTATTACTTTATTTGTAATTCATAAATTTGGATAACAAAACAATTTGTCATGGCATCAGTTTTTTTAAAAGTACTTCGTTATAGAAACGAGGCAAGGCGTCAGTGGGTTAGAATGAATGAATGAACATAGTAATGAATGGGCCCACCTGATTGAGGACAGCAGGTAGGGCTGGGCCAGTTGCACTACGATGGCACCAGAACCGAGCTGGTGGCACGTGTAACCCTGCTCCCAATCGTAGTGCTCCGTGTCTCCGTTCAGCAGAGCGTTGCGGGAACGACTGACGACACACACCACAGAAAGGGTTAAAATATAATAGCTTATATACGTTCCACTGCAGATGACAGGCCTTTTTTCAGAGAGAACGAGAGAGAGTTTGTACTTAATTATCACGCGCGCCAAAAAAAAAAAAAACAAAAATATTTATTGCCAAATAAGTTTTTACAGTAGCATTTTTACACAGCGGGCCTCGCACTAGGTAAACCTGTATCGCGGGCGCCCAAAACAGTTTTTTCAATGATAGTGTTATAATTGGTAATTTCAAGCGCTGAGGTTGATCACCTTAGACACTCATCAAATTTCGTCACGATGTTTTACTTTATGGTTCCAACTATAGTGGCACGACTCCCTACAAAAATATATTTCAACGTAAAGTATTTACATTCTGTTGAATGTCAAGCTGTGATGTCAAATACCATGAGAGCTGCCGCAGGGTAGTTTGTCACACAGAGTAAGGGGGCGAAAAAACTCCACTACGACAAGTTCCTACACTTTATACTGTTAGCGACACGACTCCTTACATTAATTTAATAAGTTATGGGCGCCTATCCATTCTTATATATTATACTCCACAAGGTATTATTTATTAGAAATTGGAAGATTACAATTGATCAAACAAATTATAATTTTACAATTTCGATGGTGGAGTATTAGTGTAGTGGCGGAATACACATTAGTGATAATAGTGAATGAATAGTAATAAACAAGTTACTCCACTATAGTTCTCTGCTCCCTCTGATGACAGACTGCAGACACCTCGACTGTGGCAATGTTTTTCACCTTCTCGACGCACAAGGCTGGAGAAGTGTTTTTATTTTTGGTGTATTTAGGGGACGATTGTGTCTAATGTTCAACACATGAGTAATTTTGAAGTTAAAAGCTCTGCCAATTAACTGAAAACTTTTTTGAAATGAATAAATGTCGAGTTTCTTTGTTAGCTTTTTCTCCACATATTATAAAAATAATAATTTTCACGATCATCAAGTAAACATATTCGGTCTTATGAAAGCACGATTCAAAAAACGCTGATTAAAATAGTCTGTGAGCGGAAAAACGAAACCACAGATTAAGCAAATGGAGGAGGAAACTCTAAGAAGTTCCTTAGAAGAATCTTGTTTTTATACATCGATATCAACCCATGTATGTCCCCACTGCTGGGGCACGGGTCTCTTCCATCGCAGGAAGAGACCCGTTTTTTATACTTACATACGGTCTTATGACCGTCTATTTTTATAACGGATAAACATATCTTCTATAATATAAAAATTAATCGCTGAATGTGCTGATTTTGCAAATTTTTTTTAGAACATTCCTTGAAGTACGAGGATGGTTCTTACGGAGAGAAAAAATAAACAAAAATAAAAAATTGGACTGTTAGGCGGTACTGTTATACCTCTTGTCTGTATGCCTTCTGTACGAGTACTCTTAGATTCCTAGACTCAGCATCTCTATTTCCGAAGCCTCAGACCTAGCTCCCTGTCCCGCAGTCTCTTTCGAACCTCCGACGCGACCAGACCTAACCATCAGGTCAATGTTCTAAGTTCGAATATATTTCTATTTCCAGTTTAAATAAATCTTGTTTTTTTTTTTTTAAAACATAAATCCAACTCCCGTTATAAGTTTATAACAGTACGAAGTTCGCTGGGTCAGCTAGTTTGAAATAAATATGAGCTATCCGAGAAGCGACGAGCCAGTCACCTGATGCCCTCGATGACGACGGCGGACAGTTCTACGGTGGCGACGTTGTGCGGCGGCTTCACGAGCCCGGCGCTCAGCGGCGGCACGCGCGCCGTGTGCATCGCCTCGAACGCCACCGCGTGGAACACCTGCGATCACACTTTGTAACGTTAAGGGGCTTCTAAACCGGCCATATTTTCACTGCACTGCCGTGTTATGACAAAACACTATATCTATAGATACAGTGTTTTGAAGTAACATGAATAATTCGATTCTTCGCCCTTAAGTACATGGTATGGCATCAAAAAATATGGAAAAAGTTTTAATAATACGCAAATCAGTCATAGTAATTAAGACTGTATAGCCAATATTATAGAGACCTGTTTTGACAAATTACTGTTTCTATAGATAGGTACCGTGTTTTGCCAAAACATGCGCGTGATTTTTATGCCAAATAACTGTAGATGCAGTATTTTGTCATAACAACTTTAAAACCTTTTCCTATTTGTCAAGAAAAAAAGCGGGTATTCAGTGCGAAAATTCTAGATTTTCAATTAGAGTCTATATACAAAAAATATAAATTAACTAGTTACGGCATAATTATGTGCACTATTATTTAACACATGTAAAAATTTTAAAGTAATCTGTTTTGATTTGACGTATCTATGCGGAATTTTCTTAACGAAATGTTTTTGGCGTTTTCTGGAAAATGCCTGTTTTTAAATTACAGTGTCTTGTCAGGACACGGCAGTGCAATATGTGGCCGGCATCCATTGGTGTCCCTCTCCTACTCACATATTAGAGAGAGACACCAATAGTTGTCGGCCACGTATTGCAGTAAAAATATGGTCCGTTCAGAAGCCCTTAAGATTTACATAATGGCACATTGCTTCTGGTCCCACACTAGGATACCCTGTGTCGTGGGTGCCAGAAACAGCGACATCACAAACATATAAACATCCAAGATCTGGGTTTTGTTTCCCCAGCCGGGGATCGAACCCGGGACCTCTCGCATGGTAGGCAGATGCGCTACCGATTATTGGCTCAAACACAAACCGGCGACCCCTGCGACTTGACGGAATAAGGATAATTTTTTCTCCACAATTCCTTCGCGTGCCAAGCGACCGAGTTGACAGAGTTGCTAATGCTGACGATCTCGATGTTCTGTCATATCAGAACGACGCCTACGGGTAAAAGCCATAAAGACACTTTCTCAAAAGCCTCGATTCCTTTTGATGTCAAGCGATAAAGTACCTTATTAACAGTGTTGCTAGTTCCCACAATCTTGATGTACTGCACAACGCGTGGCTCGAAGTACAGGTTCTGCCAGGAGCGGCAGTAGTAGTTGCTGTGGTCCACCACTCGCAGCCAGTCCTTCTGGTCCACTGACACTTCGATGTGATACGCGTATGACCTGCAGGGAAGGTGAGGTCTAGTTTAGAATGCAACGGGCTTTTGATGATAAAATTTATCATTATGCCAGACGTATTTAATACGTCTGGCATAAGTCAGTTCAATGCATGATTATGTTAACTCGAAATTGCTATATTATTTATTTGTTTTGACAAAATGGTTTGTCGAGTTATTTCGCCGTTCTAATTTTTAAACTGTCTTTCTCTTCGCCGCATCAAGCCGAATTTTTGAGACGCGACGCTGATACTGTGACCACCACGCCATGTATCTACCACTCATCTCGTGTTCCACCGACCTGTTGTTTCTACCCCACAGCAGCAACCGCATATGGTTGACAATGGTGCAGATCCCAAGTCGCACCACAATCGCGAGTTTGTCAGACGGGACTCTGATAGTGTTTATCCGCCCCACATCGTAGTTCCACCGACCTGTTGTCTCTACCCCACAGAAGCAACCGTGCATGGTTGACAACGGTGCAGTTTTCGAGCCGTACCACAATCCCGAGTTCGTCAGACGTGATGCTGACAGTGTGACCACGCCATGTCGTATTTGTACCAACCATCTCATGTTCCATCGACCTGTTGTCTGTATCCCTCAGCAGCAATCTGCCACGATTGACAGTGGGGCAGTTCTCGAGCCGCACTTCGATCCCGAGTTTGTAAGAAGCCATGCTGATAGTGTAACTACACTATGTCGAATTTTTACTAACCGCGAGATGGTTGGTTCTACCGACCTGTTGTCTCTATCCCATAGCAGCAGTCGCACGTGGTTGACAACGGAGCCGCACCACAATCCCGAGTTTTTCAGACGCGACGCTGATAGCTTTTAACCACACCACGTCGTAGTTCCACCGATCTGTTGTCTCTATCCCAGAGCAGCACCCGCATGTGGTTGACAGTGGCGCAGTTGCCGAGTCGCACCACAATCCCGAGTTTGTCAGACGCGACGCTGATAGTGTTCAACCGCCCTACGTCGTAGTTCCACCGACCTGTTGTCTCTGTCCCAGAGCAGCAGTCACACGTGGTTGACAGTAGCGCAGTTGCCGAGTCGCACCACAATCCCGAGTTTGTCAGACGCGACGCTGATAGTGTTCAACCGCCCCACGTCGTAGTTCCACCGACCTGTTGTCTCTGTCCCAGAGCAGCAGTCGCACGTGGTTGATGATGGTGCAGGCGCCGAGCCGCACCACGATGCCGGGGTTGTCTTGTGCGTCGCTGATGGTGTGCCGCGTGTAGCCGCGCTCCATGTCGTAGTTCTCGACGTCTCCGTCCAGCAGCGCCGAGCGCATGTCTCCGGCGATCACGCGCGCGCCGCGCTTCGCCGTCGCCACGTTCTCCTCCGGTACTGCGGAGGATAGGGAATTTGTAACGGTACTAACCTCTTTATACAATTTTTGATATTTGCATCATTCTGCTCTATCATTTTCTGAGAGGTCACATACACAATACAATTAACAAATCGATGCATATTAGTGCATTGAACCACTTTGCCTGTGACAAGGAACTTTCTAAATATCTGCAAAGCCTCACTCACGACGGGAAAGCTGTTACTAAATATTAAAATGAATAAATGGCATCCGCTACGCATATCATTTATTGTTAAACATGAATAAAAAGGCAAGCCACTTGTAACAATATAGGTAAGTCACCCCCCACACATACACACACAAACTAGCTCACTGTTAACGTATATTACACACCTCTAAATACTTATTGTATAATAATATACTCTTTTAGTAATACTACGAGATAATAATAAACGAGTATATAATAATATACTCATTTTAGAATAACATGAGGATTTTAGTGTTTAATTGTCAATGTTTGGAAATATGCTACGAGTAAGTTAGGAATCGAGTTAATGGGCCGTCACGATACGGGCTATCTTTAGTGTTAGGAAGACAAACGCTTAGCTTTTAAGGAAAACACAACTTTGTAACTTTATTACGTAAAAAATTATAATTATGTTGTTAAAATAAACGTATCTTATCTTTATCTTATCATTTACACTCAGAATTTTTAAATTACGTCACTCATTCTAGATTTGTTTTGAGTTTCCACTTGCTAGTTCACCTTTGTAAAACTACTACTGACAATCTTGTTTACCTTGGAAATTATCAATTTTTTAGTTTCATTCGTTATCAGTCAGTTTTCTACTAATATTTTGACTATTACACCCACACTGAGCAATTTTCTGTTACACTAAGGTGTAGGCAACAACAAATGTCATCTTAATTTATCAGTAAGGGAAGACGCATAAGAAAAAAAATATCTATGCTAAGTCGCGGTCGAATAGACAGACGGACATACAAAAGGGCCATAGCGAAACTATAAGGGTTCCTAGTCGATTTTCTGCTGCCCCTTTCTAGACTACATTACGGTCTGAAGGCAGCGGCTTACATTTTACACCAACATTCAGTAAACATCATGTAATTTATTTAAATAGTGTTTTTTTATTTGCCAACGTAACCCTAACAAAAGTGCTAAAGGAACCGGAAGGACGGGAAAGGCTTAGTAGCTATGTAACCCATGAATAAATAGACAGACAGTGCTTTGTCAAATAGCGTTGCCGCAAGCAGGCCTAAATTTGCACAGCAAACACCCTGCCGACCCACGTCATATAATCCACTTTAAATGTTAGTGCGCCTGAAATCGCCCAGCAAAATACTCACTACATAGTTATAGGAGCGCTCGTGGCCTAGTCGAACCGAGTGATTGGAATCAATCACTCGAGTTAAGCAGCAACAGGCACGGTCCATCAGGTGCAGGATGGGTGATCGTCCCGTGACTACCGCTAGCGGCATTTTTCTGAGCGCTTCCGTGCTTCGCAAGGCACGTTAAGACGTTGGTGCCGGCTGCCATGGAATAGCAGTCGTTAAGCCATGTCAGAGACCTTACGGGCGGCTCGATAACTTCTGACAGTAAGGCCCGCCACGGTCTTACAATCCTCCACCAACCTGAACTTGAAGAACTGACTGGACTGGAAGAGAGCCGCCCATAAGGCCTCTGACATGGCATAACGACTGCCATTACATGACAGGCGGCACCAGCGGCTTAACGTACCTTGCGAAGCACGGAAGCGCACGGAAAAAATGCCACTAGCGGGAGCCATCCTGCACCTGTTATTGCTTAATTCATGTTGATTCCAATTACTCACTTTGCTGTGTGGTGTCGGCCGAGAGAATAGCACCAACCCAATTCTTCCCGCGGGTGTCGTAAAAGGCGACTAAGGACACAAACCGGGGGGTGGGCAGCAGCGCCCCCTGCAGTACAACTCCAACGAAATGCGATCCCCAACCCGCATACCCAGCGTGGGGATTATGGGCATTACCCCCTATGATAGCACTATGTGGCGCTCTTTGGAGGAGGGCTATGTCCAGCAGTAAACTAGTATAGCCTGACGACGACAACGATTTCAATCACTCGGTTCGGCTAGGCCTCGAGCGCTCCATAGGTCTAATGCTGGAGGATTTAGTGTTACAATTAGCGCAGCACTCACTGAGCAGCCCCCGGTGTCGCAGCTGCGTGCTGCTGGTGGTTGTCTCCCAGTATTACTAGTGTTACAAGTAGCGCAGCACTCACTGAGCAGCCCCCGGTGTCGCAGCTGCGTGCTACTGGTGGTTGTCTTCTAGTATTACTATATTACAAGTAGCGCAGCACTCACTGAGCAGCCCCCGGTGTCGCAGCTGCGTGCTGCTGGTGGCTGTCTTCTAGTATTACTATATTACAAGTAGCGCAGCACTCACTGAGCAGCCCCCGGTGTCGCAGCTGCGTGCTGCTGGTGGCTGTCTTCTAGTATTACTATATTACAAGTAGCGCAGCACTCACTGAGCAGCCCCCGGTGTCGCAGCTGCGTGCTGCTGGTGGCTGTCTTCTAGTATTACTATATTACAAGTAGCGCAGCACTCACTGAGCAGCCCCCGGTGTCGCAGCTGCGTGCTGCTGGTGGCTGTCTTCTAGTATTACTATATTACAAGTAGCGCAGCACTCACTGAGCAGCCCCCGGTGTCGCAGCTGCGTGCTGCTGGTGGCTGTCTTCTAGTATTACTATATTACAAGTAGCGCAGCACTCACTGAGCAGCCCCCGGTGTCGCAGCTGCGTGCTGCTGGTGGCTGTCTTCTAGTATTACTATATTACAAGTAGCGCAGCACTCACTGAGCAGCCCCCGGTGTCGCAGCTGCGTGCTGCTGGTGGCTGTCTTCTAGTATTACTATATTACAAGTAGCGCAGCACTCACTGAGCAGCCCCCGGTGTCGCAGCTGCGTGCTGCTGGTGGCTGTCTTCTAGTATTACTATATTACAAGTAGCGCAGCACTCACTGAGCAGCCCCCGGTGTCGCAGCTGCGTGCTGCTGGTGGCTGTCTTCTCCTGTATGGCGTCCAGCAGCATGTCTGGCGACACCAGCGCCGCGGGCCGCACGCCCGACAGAAGCTCCTCCAGGCTCATCAGCGTCAGCCGCACGCACTTCAGGATCTTCTCCTGCCGCCGGGGAAATAAAAACGAATAACATTTCGACAACATACTTATAATTATTGTTATTAAATTCTTTATTGTACCTATGAAGATTGTACAATTGGCGGGCTTAATCTATAATATAAAAATGAGTCGCTGAATGTGTTGGTAAGCGCAAATCTCGAGAGCAGCTGAACCGATTTCGCTAATTCTTTTTTTAGAATATTCCTTGAAGTGTGAGGATGGTTTTTACGGAGAGAAAATAATAAAGAATCGACTGTTAGGCGGTACGAAGTTCGCTGGGGCAGCTAGTACTAAATAGTATTTTATTCTAGCCAACCAACAGGTGACGTGGAGAACGCGGGGGTAGTCTCAAGGGTATATTGTTACGGCCTAGGGTTCTAGATTTGGAGGTAGAACACCAATGACAACTTCTTTGGGTTTATTCACGCAGGCCCTGGTCTGCAGGTCTTCACCACACGAAGATGCCAAATCGCAGGTCCAATCGAAGAACAATAATATTTCTGAGGTCGTAGGTTATCTCTCGTTTCGCAGGTATGTTCGCTCAAAGTTTACTCTTCGCAAGTCCAAACTGAACTGACTGCGCGCCGCGGCGATCGCTATTTTTATCCGCCGGCAAGAGTTCTCGAACATTCCCGTACGTACCTATGCTCAGTACACGTCGCAACGACTCTAGAACTGTTTCATGTCAAGCTTTATACAAGTAGACATACGAGTCATTATTGCTGGCAGCGTTACTAAAATGCAGCATGCGACGACTATTCGATAGGCTTCCAGAAGGCTCTATTCTAGATGGTTCGCGATAGGACCGCGACAATATATTAAACAGGTCCGATCGCGTTAGGTAAAACGTAATTACCTAATTTCCCGACGTTTCGGCATGATTACAGTTACCGTGGTCACAGGTAGACTGAAGTGGCGAGTACCGGTTTAATATACAGGGCGTCCCACGGCTATGTAAGCAATAATCTATGAATGCAGAAATTAAAATAATGTCTTCTTATAGTAAAATGTCCATCTACAATATGAAAGGTACGTTCCCTCCATGTGGCATATGTATGAGTATCGCGGATTCAAAGTTTTTTATTATTTTTTCTGTGTATATTTTGTAAGTAAGTTGCAGGCTTAATCAATGTGACTTTTACGGTGTCAGCTAGTCTGATATAAAAATCTCGTGTCCCAGTGTTTGTTATCGAACTCCTCCAAAATGGATTTACAATTTTTTATCATTTCTGTGCTACTATGAAGAAAGACTAACCAACATGGTAAAATATTTTTTTTATTGTTATTCTATGCTCCTAAGCCCGATGTCCTATTTGTAAGGACATCGGGACTGCAAGTGATGCAAATTACTTCAGCCAGATGTCGCTGCCTGTACGTAATACCATTGAATTGAATGGTAATACAGAGAGTATTGTAAAGAGGTTCGAAATTTCACTGATGCCGGTGAGTCGCCCATTAGCTCAGTTGGAAGAGCGCTGGCACGGATAGCCAGAGGTCGCGGGTTCGAATCCCGGCATGGGTGGAATTTTTAGCCTCTAAATATGTTTTTTAAAATAGGACATCACTAATAACTTCCTTAATTCACACCTTATGATTTAGAAAGAAGTCCGGAAAACTTACTGTTCCAGGTCCAATATTATCTTCATCATTTTTTGGACAACAATAACAAAAAGTTATTCAAAATGTACTTAGTTTTAGAAGACTTTAAGTAACTGTTGCCTCCAGGGCTTAGGAGGCTATACACGTACCACTACAGAGCACAGGCCTGTTCTCAGAGAGCGAGTATGGGCTTAATTACTACGCGTTCCCACCGCGGATTGACAATTTTATGTGCTACACCTCAGACACTCAGATTTCCTCACTATGTTTTCTTTCAGGACATAATACCTAAACTATAGAAATTAAAAGTTCTTAAAGATGGGTCAGTGTTAGTATGACGCCAAAGCGGGGCTTTCGCGCTGGAATAGAACTGCGCGCAGAACTAGCAACTTAAGTCACACATTAAACTTACAACCTGCGCTTGGCCGCTGTCACTCTTCACCCACTGCTGGTTGGCGTTGAACCAGTTACAAACGGCCTTGAAGATCTCAGCTTCGGGCGCGAAAAACGAGTCGCGCTCTAGAAGCCCTTGCAGCGCCTCCTGCAATGAAAGCGGAAGCTTTAACACTATGCAATTAGGACTATACTTTGAGATAATTGAAAACTGGTGTAGTTGGTATTGATCTTTTGCAGAGATATAGAACAGCTAATTTAACATTAACATTTAGCAACAGGCGAATACATTGCTTCTGGCCTCAGACTAGTATAAGCTGTGTCGTGACCAGAAACAACGACATCACAAACATGTAAACATCCAAGGCCTGGGGCTTTTTTTTTTGTCCCCAGCCGGAGCTTGAATCCAGGACCTTTTGCATGGTAGCCAGATGCGCTACCGCTGCGCTAATTTTTTTTTCGGCATTCTAAACCACATAGTCGCATAGTATGTAAAGGAAAATTAAAATAATTTCCTGGAGTTAAGCCACCTTCGGAAAATGAGAGAATTATTTTTCACTTAATATTTTCAAAATAGTTTATCAACTGTTGAAACTTACAACTGAAAGCTGAAGGAAGGAGTCGTGCTGCAGTACTTCAGAGGCATTTCTGTCCAGAAAGTTGAAGCAGTAATTCATCAGTCCCTCCAGTCCATAGAGCCTAAAAAGAAAATTTGTTTGATATGACGAATTTCGGAATAAGAAAAACAAGCTTTGAAAATATTAAAAAGTATAACTGCTGAAAAATGGCCAGAAGAGAAATATTTTGTATGGAATCAGGCGTTAATTTGCAGAAATCCATAATAGCATTAAAAAATATAAATTACTTTTTTCAAGCAAAAGTAAGACACGAAGACACCACCACCACCACTAATACTTGTGTGAGAAAATACGCACGCTTGCAAATACGCTTGTGTGACCGTATTTTCTCACACAAGTGTTGGTGTCGGTGGTGGTGTGTTCGTGGGAGGGAAGGCTATGCATTTACTAACCACATGGTGCTTGTGAGATTTTTGGCAGAATTTAACGAAGTAATTTTCACATTTTAATGCAGAAGAGGAATGGAATAAATGGCCGTGACTTATACCGGCATGACGCGTATGTGGGTACATATCTAATATGCTCACTAATACTATGAATAACCAACTTTACAACAAGGACATCTACTGGTGTCATAAATAATCTGTGTCTAAGTTTCACAGAACTCTGTCAGCGCTTTATATCGCCATATACCCTCTAATACCCCTCTCTTTAACAAAATACTCTCTTTCAAGTTAAATTTATGCCATACATTATCTCACAGCCTTCATCTACGTAATGAGATGATTATACATCGACCTTCACTTAGACTAGATAGGTGTAAAGACCACTTGGACGCAGCAGTACCTGGGACGTTGATTTAGTTGGAGTAGGCTTCATTCTTGCAGCATTACCGCCTAAACGTATATGAACTAATACGCTATAAGACTAAACGTATATGATTATATTTCACACAGATTCATATTTTTATGTACAACTAGCTGACCCAGCGAACTTCGTACCGACTAACAGTCGATCCACTATTTTTTTTCTTTTCGGAAGAACCATCGTCGTACTTCAAGGAATATAAAAAAAAAGAATTAACGAAATCGGTTCAGCTGCTCTCGAGATTTGCGCTTACCAACAAGTTCAGCGATTAATTTTTATATTATAGATAAAGTGTTCTCTATCTATCTTTATATCAATAAAAACAATAATTAAATACATCTACCAGGCTGCTTCAACTATACTAAGAGACCAGTAAGCTATTAACATGTGTTAACATTTCAATGCGTTTATACACGAGGTTTGTACCGAACTGCCGGGCGTCAAGCACAGCAAAACGCAATAAGTCCTACGCCGAGTAGTTTTGGCACGTTGAGGGCCAGCTTCTGAATTGAGAATTTCGAATTTACTTAACTGTAATACAAAAACTGTGACAGAACGATACTATCTCTACGCAAAGAGTGTGACAGAACGATACATTAGTATTTACTTAGTGAAATTCTTAATTAAGAAACTGGCCCTGAATGCAGAACTAGTGTGGTAACCGTGCAGACCTACCTGGCAGCGTCGAGCACTGCGCAAACGTTCCGCAGCGCGAGCACCTGCCGCAGGTACTCCGAGATTGCTGCCTCCAGCTCCTGGAAGTTGAACTGGTGCGCCAGACCCAGCATGTCCAGCACTGTGTCTTCACGTAGTAAAGACAGTCCCATGTGGCCTGTGGTAAGTAATAGTAATAGTTTCCACAAAACACAATCACTTGACCTGGGACATTATTATGTAAGTATCCATTGAGTTGATTAACGTTGATTTTTACTTTTTATAAGCTACTCCGGCTGTCAAATGCGTACATTTTTTGACACTTTGGAGTTGTCTAAATGCTTCACTCGATAGAGGAATGCTACGTAATAGAAGGGCTGGTCCCAAAGTAGGATACCCTGTGTTATGGTAACCAGGCAAGGACGTCATAAACATGAAAATACGTCCAGACTGACTTGTACAAATATACGGTGGCCCCCAGTGGGGATCGAACCCACGACCTCTGTCTTGGTACCCAAAGGCCTTAACGTCTAGACCAACGAGGCAGTCAAGTAAAGTAAGAAACTTAGTTTTTTTTTTAGAACAGCAGTTGTTACATCACACTTCACACATAAAGGCGAAAGTTTGTGTTTGTTACTTCTTCACGTCTAAACGACTGGAGCGATTTTAATAAAATTAGGTATGGAGTTAGCTGATTGTGGATTAATACATTGGCTACCTTTTACTGCGGGAAAATATGTTATTCCCATAGGGAAATCGATAAACCGCGGGGCACAGCTGGTAATTAATAATTAATATTAATTTCAAGCGATGAGGTATTTGAAAACCTTAGACACTCAGGCTATGAATCTGCTACAGTATTATCGAGTACCATGAAACTACTGCAAAAATTGGGTAGTAAAGCTGGAAGATAAAAAGTATCCGGAACCGGCGTGCATGCATGCAACGGCTTATGAATGTTGATGAAGCGAAGGTGATCTGTCAGGATCGTGACAAGTGGCAGTCCCTGGTTTCTGCCTACCACTCTGGGATACAGGCGTGAGGTTATGTATGTATGTAAAGCTGCAACACTTACGCCTAAGTGTGAAACCAGCTTTACTTACACATACACACTCAAGCACGCGCGCACACACACATACACACACACTCACACAAACACACACACTTCTATACCTAAAATATTTAAAGATTTTTTAAACGATCAATTATTGTTTTTACAAGTTTTAGTTCTAGGTTACATTTTAATTCGTTCTACATGCATGTAAACCTAAGTATTATACACAATTTCATATGTACTTTATTCATTAAGCTTAACAATGTAATCATAAGGAAGAGTGGGGTATTTGTAACACAGGTTTCGACTTATTACAGAACTCCAATAACGTGAAAACTGTAACCGCTGGTTATTGAATAAAGATATTAATTTTTTATTATTTATGAAGAACGTGAAAACATGAATGATTTTAAAAAGAAACTAACACTCCATGTGTTACACAATATCTTATTTTAATCTTAAAATACTGTAATGCATGTCCTTTAATTTTATTTTCTCATTACCAAGTACACTGTACCTAAGTATTTTATAACAAATAAATATCTTTGAACCCAACCTAGTATAACCGTTTGGGTTTTCTATGAATCTACTGCAAATCTTATTAACCATGTAATAATACTTGTAAAACGTGTTTCAAATATCAGTGCAACAAAGTATCAAAGTTTTTTTTGTAGGTACACGCATAAGAAAACTCAAAGGTTTTCAGCACTTACCTGAATATACATATCTGAGGAGAGCCTTGAATGCTAGCAGCGGAGCCTGTAGTTCCACTTCAGCCTTGAAAATAAACACAAATTATTAATAAATAAATTTAATTTTCTAATAAATCTCGTGACTTTATCAAACATACCCCTACAAAATATACACAACTTTTTTTGCGAATATTTTGTAGGTCTGAGAATAAGTCGCAGGCTAATTAATATGGCATAACGTTTGCGGGGTCAGCTAGTTGTCCATCTTCTTTTTCTTCTTCAGGCTGTATTAGTCCACTGCTGGACATAGCCCTCCCCCAATGAGCGCCATAGTTGTCCATAATAATCTAAAATCGAGCGGTAGTTGCGGAGTGGGCCGGCCTCACATTCCGTTGGTTGTGGGTTCGAATTCCGGCATTTACCAATGACTTTGTTTTATAAGTTAAGCATATTTGCGAAGTAGGAAAATATCGTGAGGGAAAATGCCAGCGCATAGAAATTTTGAGTCTAAGCGTCTTTGTTCTTTTCATTCTTTCAGGCGCTGAATCTAAACTATATTGATATTTTGGTTTCCGTAGTAGCTACGGGTGCGGAGTTTTAAAAATATGAAAGAAGCAAATGGGCAGTAATTGCTGCCTGATAGTGATGAGTTATTCAGTGATTCGACGAAACTTTGGTGATATGGCTAGGTGACAGGTCTACCTGACGTCAGGATGTACGGTCACCCTTAAATGTTGTTTCTCTTACAAAATATGATGGAAGAAATTCTCTTCTTAGAGTAAGCAAATAGAAGCAATAGGGCAGTAAATATTCATCACAATTTCCGACGATAATACGCGTAGTCATTTTTTTTTTATTTTCTCTTATCTGCTCCATTACAATCTTTAGTTATGTATGACAACAATAAGTAACTCTGGTGTTTCGTTATTTATAAGTTATATATAACTGTCGTTGCGTTAATTTAAAAACTAGCAGAGTGAGATCCATCGACCTCCGTCCTCCTTCTTTAATAATTACGCGTAGTGACGGTCATTCAGACGCTGACGGGAAACTGAGTGGCTAAGGTGCTCACATACCTCAGCGATTCAAATTGCAAATCCGCAGTGGGCGCGCGTGGTAATTTAGCCCATACTCTGTCTCTGAGAAAACCCTGTGCCCTGCAGTGGGACCTATAAAACTTTGGCACTTGCGTCTACGTTATGCAAATGCCAATGCAATGCATTTGCACCCATGTATGATTCACAATAAATACTCTCTCTCTCTCTCTCTCTCTTTCTCTATAATGTGTGACACTGACTAACTGTGAAGGAGAACATCACGAGGAAACCCCCGGATTCGTTGGCTCCGCACGGATTGGCTTGTCTTTCCTGTGGGGTAGGGGGATGTTTATAGGTTTCATAAAAAAAAGATAATAGAATCTCAATGATGATTGGCCTTTTTGCATCTACGTAATGAGATGATTTATACAGCGTCCAGTGGTATCCTCACTCACACTAGATGGGTGAAGGGACCACTCCGACGCTGTAGTGCCTGGGACATGGTTTTATAGATGGTGTAGGCTTGCCCAGCACCTATACCATCCTGACAGCTTAGTCGGCCTAGCCCACAGGAAAGACTAGTCAATACGTGCGGAGCCAACCAAGCCGCGGGTTTCCACACGATGTTTTCCTTCACCGTTAGCGTGTGGTATTGCGACTACAAATTCGCAAATGTACGTAACTTTGAAATTAAACAAAGTCATTGGTACATGCCCGTACTCGAACCTGGGGCTCTCGCTTGCCGGTCCATGGTTCTACCCACTGAGCTACCACCGCTCTAGAATCTCAATAATCTATAGAAAATAAATCTTTCTGTGGCTACGACACAACCTGTTGTTCGAGAGTTCAAACGTGAGTTAGCACTACTAAACCCACCTGATTGGCCTCCCTCATGCCTCCGTAGAGCAGTGCTCGGAAATAGTCGCTGCTGGCGGCGAGGATCACCTTATGCGCGGGGATCCGCTGTTCCTCCACAATGAGCGTCACATCAGAGTACTCGGACGAGAGACATAGCGAGCCTATGTGTTCTGACAGGTAACCTGAGTTGGGAATGATGGTCTTAATAAAAAATTAAATGGAATATGACGCATTTCTATTAGATTGATCACTAATAAACTTCAGTTACATGCAAAAGTTTGAATTATCCTAGTCCGTGCCTGCTCCTCCGTGATACAGGCGTGAGTTTATGTTGTTTTAATTGTCACGTTTCTATTACACTATATTAATATGCGGTCAATCAAAGAACTGCCGTAAAAAGTACATTTCAAACATATACTGTAAAAATTTCCGGATTGACCCATAAGTATTTTCATACTTAATTACAATAGTAACAAAAAAAATACAAACAAAATAAAATCAGTTAATCAAACCGCCCCGAGACATATGCGACCCAAAGGTTCCCTTGAAGTATGCCCAGTGGTGGGGGGAGTGGTTGCAGGACGGCGGCGCAGCAGGGAAACAACAGGAACGGTTGATCACATTTTAATTAATACATCGTTAAGACTCCAGTCTCTTAACTCCCTTATTCTAGTCTTACACTAGCTTATATATAATAATCCTACGTGCCTTGGGAGGAGTTGTCTATATTTCAGCTACGTGAAGGCATGTGGCGTGATGATGTTATTTGCCTATCACACCCCCAACGCTGGCACCATTACCGCGCTGCACTGCTTGGGAGATTCTTTGCATCAAATATGCCCCAGAGCAATAGACCAAGCAATAGACTACGGGTCCTCAGACAAACCCTAAGCCACAGTTCCTCAGACGAACAGTTAGTAGGTATTTAGTTTAACATTAACAAATCTTCCTGTACGAAACCTTGTAACAAAATCCTACAGACACCAGGGCCTCGATTCTGTTAGTCCATTGCAGTACAATGACAGATACATGGACGAGTCACGTGACGTTATTTTCTACACTATTGACGCCTAGACGGTTTGATACGCGTGCGGGCTTAGACTTAAAGCAGCAATGAAATGAAACCGCCATGTTCATGCAGTTGTCATTGTACTTCAATGCATTAACAGAATCTAGGGCCAGTTTGCAGTAGTTAAGACACTCACTGATGTGTTCAATGTCGCCAACCCGGGTGCTGGTGCCTGCATTGTTCACCGGCATGTACTGGTGCTGGCTGCTCATCTTCCCGCCAACCACCAACACACCTAGGGACGGGAACACCGACTTAAATCTATATATAACTAGCTGACCCAGCGAACTTCGTACCGCCTAACAGTCGAATATTTTTTTTCTATTTTTACCTCTGTAAGAACCATCATCGTACTTCAGGGAATATTCTAAAAAAATTAATTAGCGAAATCGGTTTAGCTGATCTCAAGATTTGCGCTTACCAACACATTCGGGAATTCATTTTTATATTATAGACTAGCTGACCCAGCGAACAGTCGATTCTTTAATTTTTTTTTTTATTTTTCTCTCCGTATGAACCATCCTCATACTTCATACTGCAAGGAATATTGTAAAAAAATAAATTGCTGTATCGGTTCAGCTGCTCTCGAGATTTGCGCTTACCAACACATTCAGCGATTCATTTTTATATTGCTCATTAGCTCAGTTGGAAACTGAGCTAATGTCTGTGTCAGCTCTGTATTATTTACAGGCATTCACAAAAATATTCTGGTTTCATTTTTATATTGCTCATTAGCTCATTTGGAAACTGAGCTAATGAGCAAGTGCCGGCATCGGCGAAATTTCGAACCTCTTTACAATATTCTCTGTAATATTTACAGGCATTTACAAAACCATTTTGATTTCTAACATGTATATTTCTAACATAACAAATATACAAGGTTGCCTGGAAGAAATTGCTATCAGCAATAAGGTCGCCAATTGTACCTCTTCTTTTGTAACTGTTGTCTCTGTAATTATTTTCTGGTGTGTACAATAAAGAATATTCTTTTCTTATCTTATCTTATACACACAAACTTTCGCCTTTATAATATGAGTGTGATGTGATGTGACTAGCTGTGCCCAATGGTGTCACCCGCGGCGAAAATAAGATATTTTCCCACTGTAATCCAGGGGTGTCAGCTAACTCCACACCAAATTTAATTAAAATCGCTACAGCCGTTTAGACTTGAAGAACTAACAAATATACACACTGACAAACTTTCGCCTTTATAATATTAGTGTGGTATTTTAGAATGATTAATTTAAAAATGTGAAGCGCTCGTGGCCTACGCGAACCGAGTGATTGAAATCAATCACTTGGTTAAGCAACAACAGGCGCGGTGGTACGGGATGGGTGAGCGTCCCGTTACTACCGCTAGTGGCATTTTTCCGGGTTAGTATCAGATGGTCGTAAAAGCATTTGGTCCAGGCATCAACTTGTCCTAAAATCATTTCGACGAAATTGCAACTAGACTAAAAAGTAACTCGTCTATGAAGCAAATCGTCAGAAAATTATTTTGTCTACTGCCCTATAATCTATTCGACTTAAATGTGATTGGTCTAAATAGTTGGTCGCCTGTTAAGCAACTCGTCTTAAAAAACAAGTGATCTACATAGTTGGTCGCCCGTGAAGCAACTCGTCTTAAATGGGTGTCGGGTAACATTAATCCTGTTTCAATCGTACCTGAGCGTTCAGATTAAGAAGTATGACTGTAAATGAGTAAAAATGGGAAAATCTGAGGCAAAATTCAGACTTATTCGGTGAAGTTTTGTTGAGGAAACGTAGAAATATTTTAAGTACCTACACTTATCTACACGGGAGCGCGTACTTTCTGAAAACTTCTCTACTTTATTAATACTTTTTCGTAGAAATAAATAAAAAGAACAAAAGTAATATTAAATCAATCAGTATAATGCTCCTGCGATGCAGGAAGAGACCCGTGCTCCAGCAGTGGGGAAAAACAAGGGTTGATAACGAATCAGTATAATAACTAGTTTGAAAAAGATAAGATAAGAACAAAAACACACCTTTTTAAAACTTAACGCATTTTCTCTTACAAACACATCATTCTGCCTAAATGATCTGATGAAAATGAACATTAAATAAAACAAATAAATTATATTTGGCCTAAATTCAAATTTCTTTTTATGTCCGATAACTATTAAAAATTCATGTGCCGAAATTCAACCAAATAACTATTTTGTGTTTCTGACGAGTTGCTTTTGAGACCAATAACTTTTTAGCTGAATTGCGAATTTGTCCAGGTGATTTTAAGACGATTATCTATAGAGACCAGTTACTTCATGGGCAACCTCATAATTTGTCTAACGGATTTCTGACGAGTTGCTTCATAGACGAGTTACTTTTTAGTCTAGTTGCAATTTCGTCATGATGATTTTAGGACAAGTTGATGCCTGGACCAAATGCTTTTACGACCATCTGATACTAACCCATTTTTCCGAGCGCTTCCGTGCTTCGCAAGGCACGTTAAGCCGTTGGTGCCGGCTGTCTTATAATGGCAGTCGTTAAGCCATGTCAGAGGCATTATGGGCGGCTTGACAACTTCTGACAGTAAGGCCCGCCACTGTCTTACAATCCTCCACCAACCCGGACTTGGCCCCCGTGGTGGAGTATGGCTTAACCTTCCTGCGATGCAGGAAGAGACCCGTGCCCCAGCAGTGGGGACATACCAGGGTTGATAACGATAACGATAATTTAATAAGTCTGCCGACAGTAAGCAGCTTTAACCTGATGTGTATATAACATCAGCTTATAGCCGATTGTGTATTAATTAATAATAATTGATGCATGACCATGTACTTTTTTATGTCGCTAGATCTGAATTCAAACTCTGTCATGGTTAGTTCGTAGTACAGATCTTAATCTGATAGAATACAAACTTAACAAAATTGTTCAGGCTGGAGTACCACTCCCTTTAACCCTAGAAGAAATTAAGAAGGTGTGCCATCATGAAATCCCTCATTCAGACATACAGGATATCATGGATGGACATAGCAGTGGTAGCGGAGCGGTAGTACGTCTGCCACACATTCGGGTCATGGGTTGAAATCCCTATGTTTCCCAGTTTTTTCTAAATAACATACATTTTAAAAACCAAAAATTCCACCCATGCCACATTTAGCACGGGTTAGTGCATTAAAAATAAAAATAGTATTTGTGAAGTTGTAGTAACAATACCGCTCCCTAACAGGGTAACATTATGAGGAAACCCTAATGTCCGAGATATGTACATACATCAGCACTTGCTATGTTTACATAAACAACTATGGGGCTGCCAGAGGCTGCAAAAGTTGTTACAGCCTAAGCTGGTTACACCCAAACATTATGAAAATTAGGGTTACTAATCAAAACCATATTTTTTTTCAATTACCTTAGTTAGACCTGAGATTTCCACACTTAGCCTCATAGTTGGGTCATTGTACGTGGCAAGCGCTGAGGTACACTAACACCTCAGACACTAGGGTTTCCTTACGATGTTTTCCTTCACCGTCAGAGAGTAGTACTGCTACTATAATTTCACAAATGTACATAACTTAGAAAACAAAGTCAATGGTACATGCTTCGAACCCACGACCTCCCGATTGAGAAGCCGGCATTCTACACCGCTCCGCTACCACCGCTCAATTACCTTATAAGATAAGATAACAATATTCTAACATTTAACATACAGAGACCACAGTTACAAAAGAAGAGGTATGATTGTCAACAAATACTTATAAAAATATTGACTTAAGAAAAATTGTACATATAGGTGTACAAATACTATATTTTACGAACTATATATAGTGAATTTGTAGTTTTTACTACTTAAAACTGCACAGTTAATGGCTACAGACCAGAATGGAACAGAGGACCACTTGAATGTGAGGCAAGTGCTCTACTTTACCATAATTCCGAAAAGTCTATAATGTCAGGAGCTAACTTCAATGAAACTGAAAACATTATATTGCTTGCAGTTAGTAAGAGACACATAATGTTTCAACCTTGTGGCATTGACTTTCTACAGCAGCTGAGAATCCTATAACATTTAAACACTGTAGATACATAAAGCTATGGATTACATGGTTCTACTATGGTTCTACTATGTTTAGTGTTATACACTCATCTTTTACAGAGGATAAATTTGGAATATTATATCTCGAGCACAAAATAACTCACCTATAAAATCCGTAGTTATGACCTCAAATCAAATGTACTGGTTGAACCACTAGAATAAAAAGAATGCTGCAGGACTTGTCGATCGCTTTCTAAATAATCGAAATAGGCTTACTTATAGAGATCAAACAATAGGAAAAACACTTTCTGTAAAATGAAAATATTTACGCACAATGATAACGACGAAACTTTTTATCTTTTTATTTGTGACACTGACACAAATTAGACAGGATTTGTGACCACAGACTACTTACAGATAGGTACTATCGTTCTGTGGGTACTATTTTGTGTTCTCGTCACGAGGCCCGTTTACACCCACGGAATTACACCACACACAATTTGGGTGAGTCACAGATTATAATTAACGTTATACTTAGGGCGAGTGATGCGCATCCGCCTACTCCGCCTCACCACTAGAGTTGGGTCGCGGGAATATACCCGAAAGGTATAAAGGTAGAGCTAATGGGTGACTCACCGGCATCAGTGAAATTTCGAACCTCTTTACACTATTCTCTGTATTACGTACAGGCAGCGACATCTGGCTGAAGTAATTTGCATCACTTGCAGCTCCGAGTACCTACCTACTTTGCAGTTAGGTGAGTCGCCCATTAGCTCAGTTGGAAAGAGCACTGGCACGGATAGCCAGAAGTCACGGGTTCGAATCCCGGCATGGGTGGTATTTATCCTCTAAATAGGTTTTTAAAATTGTCAAGAAAATAACTTTTTTGTGATGGACTTATTTCATGAATCATTGAGAGATTCTTAAAGATTCTTACTTAGTAATTATTCGCCCGAGAGTAAATAACCATAAATACCAGTTTCTACTGAGTATTTGTTCAATATCATTGTCGTTTAATGTTTCCATATAATGAGCTTCAATGTTGTAAAACACAACGGGGAGCTTCCATAAAAAAAAAAAAACATTTAAGAGTGGCATTAGGTACAAATTATTTTAAAGCAGTAAATATAATACTTCAACCATAAATTAATATTTCAAATAATTTCTTGTATATTGAACCATAAGGTAATGATTATACAATTTTTATTTTTAATACACTAACCCGTGCTAAGGACAATTTTTAAAACCTATTTAGAGGCAAAAAATTCCACCCATGCGGGGATTCGAACCCGCGACCTCTGGCAATCCGTGCCAGCGCTCTTTCCAACTGAGCTAATGGGCGACTCACCGGCATCAGTGAAATTTTGAACCTCTTTACACTATTCTCTGTATTACTTACAGGCAGCGCACAACAGCCTTACATCTGGCTGAAGTAATTTGCATCACTTGCAGCCCCGAGTACCTACTTTGCAATTTATAAAGACTTATTTGAGCAAACAGAAATTTTGTTATTTATCCTTTGTCAATGTTGCCATGTTTATAGTGAAATCAAATGATAATACAATAATGTAACATTTTTTTCTGACCCAATTGAAATATAATTCAATATTTATTCTTTACTAGGACTCCATTATTCGAGACTAACTTTTGAATAATGCAAAAATATTTCAATAATTTGATTTTGAGTAACAAATGTTGATAAAGCGAAAAAGATCTGTCAGGATCATGGCAAATGGCAAACGCTGATCTCTGCGTACGCGATACGGGTGTGTGAGTATGTTACGGTATTTAAAAACCTATTTAGAGGCTAAAAATTTCACCCATGCCGGGATTCGAACCCGCAACCTCTGGCTATCCGTGCCAGCGCTCTACCAATTGAGCCAATGGGCGACTCACGGCATCAGTGAAATTTCGAACCTCTTTACACTATTCTCTGTATTACGTACATATGTACATACATACACTATGTTACGGTATGTTATGTTTTTTGTTAATTTGACTTTATTGAAATCAAATAAATGAATATCATAAAATAAATGAATATGAATCGTTCTAGAATCTCCGTTGAGGAGATCCTGTAACCACGTTCTTTTTTCCAGATCTAACTAACTAATCACATTACTTTGCCATAATCAGATCTTATCAGAAAGTTCTGCTAAAGATCTCAATAATACAGATTAAATAAGGCGAAACTCGAATAGTTTCCTACTGAAAGGTCTGATGATGGCACTAGAATTTGGGTACTTTGCTGTGCCATCTAAGAACTTGTCACCAAGTTTCAACAAAGATCTCATAAGTACTAATCGAATAAGCACAAACTCAAATGGTCTACTGCTATACCTGTAAAACAATGTTTCTCTCCCACGAGACAGGATTTGCCTAGTGTGGGAGTAAGCAACTGTCCAAATAGTGTAATCCAAGTAATGGCAATAAAATATTTTTACTTTTTACTTTACTTTTACTTTAATGGAAACTCTATAATATGTAGTAGCTTTAATAATAATTATGCCCGATTGAACAAAATGGCGTTATGGTGTTCGATTTGGGCTAACACTGATTTCGACGAATCTTGCTTGCAAATGCGTGGGTTCAAGTTACACATATTCAAGTGCATCATTGAAGATTTAAGGTGCATTATTCTCTACCCACCGAAGCTTGTGTTGCCCCCACAACGGATGGCCTCTTTTTGTGTCTATCCCTTCCTACAGGAGAAAACTTCCTTTATGATCATAATAGGTGGTGATACTAGTATTGAATTTAGAAATATATAGCTTAAAACTGTATATTTGAAAGGGTTGAAAGTTTGCAATTTTTGAACTCCCAGAAACTGGTTGCATAAATTTTGAAGTAATATTTCTTTTCGATAACTTTAATAGCTATGCATTTTTTCATTCTTGTGACTTGTGACATAACTGCCTTCAAAGATATAGATAGGGGTAAAATAAAACTCAAATAACCATTAAAAGAACATTAACTACTAATCAGGCATGTCTTATCTAGATACTTCGCAATGTCTTATCTAGATACATTCGAAAATTTGGGCCACACCTGCTTGGTAATTAATGCTCTACGTTTGGCTTGTTGATTATTTTCATTCAGGTGATTTTTATTTTTGTCTTTCTAGTTATTTAAATTATTTAAGTAAAATTAAAATATATCACCTACTTACACTCTTGCAAATCCGACAAATCGATTGAGTTATTTGTAAAAACCTGACCATTGATTATAGAGTTATGACTATGAGGATACATAGAATCAGGCATACTAAAGCCAGGTTTTCACATTCTTAGTGCGCTTAGTCCGAGTGCGCCATCCGAGTAAACTAATACTTCTGATTGCACGGTTTTTCGTGACTACACCAAAATATTAAAAACCTATTTAGTGGCTAAAAATTCCACCCATGCCGGGATTACTAAGAGCGTACTGAGATCGTGAAAACGCGGCTTTAAATAAATAAATACATACATACAATAAAGTATAATAACAATTAATGACATACTTACATACGAGCTAAACACATTTCACTTTTATTGGGCTCAGCCGCAGTCAGGTAAAAGGGCTCGAATGGGTTTGTGTCACATAGTGCGACTGGTAGAGAATTGGCCTGGCGAACTCTATTGAGGTGGACTGAACTGAAAACAGTGAACACTATTCACTACCTTGCGGTGCGTATAGCGTCGGTGGACCAGACAGTTTTCGTTTCGCTTGAAGCGGACGCGCTTAGTGTCGAATTATCATCTGCATCTAGATGTACCAACAAAAAAACGTATTGTATTTAGTCTGTGGTGTCACAGGCTAAAATCGAAATATAAATATATAAATATTTCAGCGTTTCGTTTCGATTGTTTTGTTTACCAATTTCATAGAACAAAGTATAAATAGTAAACTCGCGTAACATATAAATGATAAGCATGCGTAAGTAGTAAACCTATGTTTGGGTTAATTTACCACCAATTCTATGTTTAAGTGTATGATTTATTTTGAATATTGCTACATCGTCTAGTCAGTTTAGACCAGATAAAACGGATAAAACGCAGTTTGTACAAAAACACATTTTTGAAATTTCGCTCCATTTAGATCGATTTCCGCTTCCTTTGACCCTTTGACGATAAAAAATCTCAAATACAATGAAACCTAGAAAAGTGATACCTGAAAGTTATGTATAAAAATTATTAGTTATATATAATTATATTTTAGGCTACAGTTCGTAAATAATAAAGTATATTGTTTTTGTTATCATAAAGCCAAAACTAAGAAGGACCATGATGGAATGATTGAACAACTTGGATCGTTCAGTAACATTTTAGTTAGGTATATTTTGAAATAAATATCGCAGTTTTGTAATTCAGAATACACGTGTAAAGTATAATCAATATTTATCAACCTACAAGTAATAACATTTTGAGATCTTTACGTTTTTGTTGCATTAAGAGCAATCGGTCAGTTGACCTTTCATTCTTTTTTTAGCCGAATATCGGGCGCGAAAGCTTCGTCACGGGAATACTAATCAGTGATTGGCCAAATATTTCGTCATTGCCAACATAACAGACACATTTTTTTCTTTATGTTGTCAGATAATATTCTCTGCCAGGTAAATATCGTCGCTTTTCTGCAAAATAAATTTTCTTATGTAGCTAATTAATTGTTACTTAACTTTGTGTTAGTAATATTTCGCCTAATATTATTTTCCTCGCGTCCGTAACTTAAGCAAAAAACAGAACTTCATGGTAGTGGTGTTTCTTGAACTTTTTGTAGAAGGTTGCGAATGGTGTAAAAGTAGCTGCACAATTTGTTAGAGTGCAATAATCGTCAAAGAAAAGTGTTACGAGCGATGTAGATCTTCTAAGGTTCATAACAATCTGATGTGGTAGCTTTAAACATATTTACGAAGTATTCGGTTACCAATTTGGCCCTTGGACGAACTATATAGTGGAAATATGGTGATCAATCTTTCGCGATTTTCATTTTCTTATTTTATTATTTTCCTTCCGTTACAGATGATTGTTATAAATCGTGTGTACTAATTAAACATCGGTGATGAGTTCGCTAACGTTTCTCGTGTTGCGAAATGGAAAAGCTACAATGTAACTCACTTCAAAACTTTGGTGAGGCTAAAAGTGATATTTTGAAGAAAAGATTATTGCAAACGACAAAGGTCTGTGTTAGCACTAATCTGGCGAATAATCAGATGCAGCAGAATGTTCTATTGAATACATTAAGAGTAAGTCAGTCCTTGCTTATATTTTGTATAATAATATATCTACCTCATTTGTAACATTGACCATATCATTTGTTTGGCTTGTTGCAGGCACCAATCTCGAGCAGTATGATTGTTTCCTCTGTGCAACCACCACAGAGCTCCATGCCTATCACACATAACATGGTTACTCACTCTATTGCACCTGTGAAAATTCATACAAACAACTCTCCTTACCCGCTCCAACTGTCCACAGTGCATGTGCCTGTTCAGATCCCAGGCACTACTTCCAACATCAATGTGCCAGTGCAGCTCTCTGGAGCAACCAGCAGTGTCCCATTGCATATAGGGACACCTTCAGTTAGCGTCCCTCTGCAAATGTCTGGGACCACCAGTGTTCCAGTACATTTACCTGCTGGTGAAACTCTAAGTGTTCCTATACAGCTCTCTAGCACTGGGCAAAACATTCAACTTGCAGGACCAGGTCTGCCATCTATGCCCATTTTGCATAACACATCTCAATCGCTACATAGTTCAATTATTCATGTCCATATGGGATCAAATCCAAGAGCACCAAACTTGGATGGCACTTCAGATATGAATGTCCCGAATTCTTCACAACTTCAGCTGACTGATAGTGGGGTTCAAGTCAAGATGAATAATCCTGTGTCTGCGTCACAAGTCCAAATGGCTTCAAATTCTACAGTGATGCAAATCCCTAATGTATCCAACAACTCCATTCAGTTGACTTTGCCAAACTCTGGCAATGGGAACACTGTACAATTGAGGGGAGCACAGAGGTCTGTGCCACATGTAGTCTACATTCAGACGTCTACAGGCCTGAAACCTGTGACAAGCACTGAAGTGATTAGTCAAGCCAGCTCCAGTGGGAACCCACCCCAGATTATTGTCAGGAGACCGGTGAGTTACTTACATTATCAATATTATTAAATGTTTCATTAGCACTGGAATGCATACATTGATAGATAGTCAGTTCAGCATGTCTTGACTTGTCATTCCTGTGGGCTAGACCGACTAATGTGTCAGTTTTGCTGGGCAAGCCCACTCCACCTAAACAGCAATGTCCCAGCTACTGCTGCAGTGCAGTCTGAGTAGTCGCTTCACCCATGTAGTGTGAGTGAAGGTGCCACTGAACTCTGTATGAATCATCTTATTACGTAGATGAAAACCCAAAGATTACTCAAAATATTTACAAAATTAGGCAAACACTAATGCTGTGTGACGACAGCACCCATTCACTAGCATGACACACCCTCGTGTTATGTCAGCCTTCGCCAGCCTCAACCATTACTTGCATTATCTTTGGCAAGCTTGTGTGATCAAGATCTTGTGATTCATACTTATAGATTTGTCGTCTGTCTAGTCTGTCTGTCTTTCTATCTAGAAACACTATAAAATAAATCATAATTGTTCAAAACTCTTTGCAGGTCACTAGCTCAGGAAATATTCATCTTATATCAAATGTGGCAAACAAGGCTCATTTTGCGCCCAAAATGACAATACAGAACAAGTCTTCGATTCTTGCCCCAGCAAATGTCTCACAACCTATAGTCATTCAGAAGCCAAAAAGCGCTGAAAAGGTGATAGTTCCTGTCAGCATATCCTCAGGAGGCTCAAGCAAGCAAGCTATTGCTTATCTGGGATCTGTGAAGAAGTCTAGTATCAAACCGGCTGAGGGCCAGTCAATACTAATTCCGAATAATCAGGCTAATGTAAATACAAATGCCAACCAAAAACTCTTTTTGACCCCAATGACTATGCCAAAGATACAAAATACCAAATTTATCTTGCCAGTCTCAATGCCAGCAACCATGGCATCAAAAGGACCAATCATAAACCTGCAAATAGCTAATGGTCAGATTCAGAATGACCCTCAAGGAAATATAACTGTTATGAGAGATTCTATGCCTATGGAGACCACTGAAATGCCTCCTCTACAGCCATTAGGCAAAGTCACCAATGGCAAAGACAACCCTGCACCTGTACCTCAAAGTTCTAAATCTGACAAAGCATTTGCTGTATCGATTACTGGATCAAGAGCTGAGTCAACTGGGGAGCATGAGTACACTCTGTCGATACCGGAGACGAATGCGTCGATGAATGATGATGTTTATACTGTCTCGATAGCTGATGAAGATGGCGGCCAAAGGGAGAAATCATTTACTTTAGCCATCCCCGAAAAGGGAAAGAGCTTGTTGAATAAGAATCTATTTGATAGGAGTGAAATGGCTCCCGTATCGATACCGGCTCCAGCCATTTTACGTCGCTCAAATTCCGACAATAGCGACAGGAAAACCGCGAATGCGAATTTAAAAAGGCGTATCTCTCTATGCAATGAGAATGTTGCCAACAAGAACTTAAAGCTTAACCTCCCTCAGAAGATCGCGGAAAAGCCCGAAGATCCCCATGATTCGGATAATAACGATGACCATCGCGTGCCTTCTCTGTTCTGTGACGAAAAGCTAGATAGAGACCTTGAAGCCAAAGTACTTGGGGACTCCGACCATGAGGAGTACAAAGAAAGTAAAAATGAGACAAGTGCCGAAAAAACTAAAAATGATTGTCTGTATTACTCGAAAATTACTGACAATAATGCAAAAAAAGATGCTCCAATAGTCAAAAGGGATAGTGTGGATTGGGGCTTAGAAGAAGACCCACCAGGATTAATTTGGAACAATGGATTAGCCCAGCTGCAGGGTAGCATGTTGCAATTCCAAACCAATGAGTTTGGCCTTATTGATATCATCGATGGCAGCGACCATGAAGAGTCTTTTATGAACCGCAACGCTAAGTACAACACGCCATTGAAACAAAGAATAGACAGGAGCGGTCGGGAGAAGAAACCGATGTCTCCGGAAGACCTGTACCGTTGCGATGGCTGCGGCTGCCACGGCATGGCGGCCGAGTTCGTGACGCCAAACTTCTGCAGTCTCACTTGCCAGAACGACTTCGAGAAGGTTCTTCAGAAAAAGCGAGACAGGGAACGAGTAGAGCTTGCTAAGAAACGCAATAAAATGAAGAAATTGCTTCTAAGAAAACCACCGTCCGATACCGATTTGACATTGGAGAGCAAAGAGGAAAAAGTAGTACAGAAAAACATCGAACCACCACCAGCCGACACTCGTTTATCCGAAGTGAGCTCAACTAAAGTGAACGAGGACTTGATTGAGAATGAAAAATACCCTTGGATGTGTGGGAAGAACGGCTTCTCATGGATGCGTTACTTGGAATTTTGCAAAGCGAAAGCAGCGCCAGTGAAACTCTTCAAAGATCCGTTTCCGTACAACCGTAATGGGTTTAAAGTAGGCATGAGGTTGGAAGCAATCGACCCGCAGCACCCGTCAATCTTCTGTGTGGTGTCTGTAGCTGAGGTGCAGGGTTACAGAATGCGGCTACACTTTGACGATTACCCAGACATGTACGATTACTGGCTGAATGTGGACTCCATCGACATCTTCCCGGCGGGCTGGTGCGAGAAGAATAACCGCACACTGCGGGCGCCCGCTAACTACAACGTGACCAATTTCTCCTGGCCGCTGTATCTCAAGCAAGTGCGGGCGATCGCAGCGCCCCGACATCTCTTCCCGCATATAAGCAACAATGTAAGTAGTTAACATTCACGCCTCTGCATGACTGATAGACAGAAATGAAAATTTTCCACTGGGCATTGTTAGGTACTCTCTTCATTAGCTAACTATCAGTACCAGCGACGGCGTTATTTCTTATGTTTTAAATCCAGACCATGATCTGTGTGTTGTATTCAAACAACTTTAGCCATTTGCCTGATTGAGTGACAAACTTTTACCATTTACAGAATCTTTCACCATTTACAGAATCTTTCACATCTAGCCTCAATACTTGTAAACTACTGCTAGGCAAAAAAACCAGCCTCGTTCACGGATGTTCCCGAAAGCGTAGGTGGTGATCAGGATTTGGCGCACACAAAGAGCCACATAGCACTAGGATTGGCTACTTGACTGGGTGATGGACAACATTCAGTCAGTCATACTTAGATTCAAAATCCAGAAACGGCATAAAGAGAAAAAAAAAATATCTAAAATCAAGATGGCTTTTCTCACAGATTTGTATTTTACTAATATTGATGTCTGTGTCAATATCAATATGATCTGCATAATACTCTGTTTAATGCACGTTTCCTTCAGTAATGTAATACACAAACATAATTTCTCCTATCACTTTTAGACGGTGCGCCCGAACGGGTTCCGCGTGGGCATGAAACTGGAGGCAGAAGACCGCAAAAACAATCTGGTTTGCGTGGCAACAATCGCGGATATTATGGACAGCCGCATGCTGATCAACTTCGACTCGTGGGACGAAATGTACGACTATTGGGTGGACCCCGCTTCGCCCTACATCCACGCCGTGGGCTGGGCTGAGGAGAATGATATATCGCTCACGCCGCCTAATTGTAAGTAGTCGACTCAAGTTACTTAGTTTTTCAGGTATTTGTAAGTATGTCCCCGAATGGTGGCAACGGGCCCTTTTGATATGCCTACAAAATCTATCTGTTATTGATTTGAATCTGAATTAACTTACTTGATTAGGCTCTTCAATAATAATGTGAATTATTATGGAAGTCTTTAAATTAATTGTAGGTATTGCTTAGAAAAGTTTTGGTTCTAAAACGTCTATCGGTCTCAAACCACAAAAGCGATTTTGAACCATAATACATACCATTAATCACACCATTGTGTCAATAATACTGTTGTGAAAAGAACATTATATCAATCGATCGATATCAACCCTTGCTATGTCCCACTACTGGGGCACAGGTCTCCCGCATCGCAGGAAGGCTAGGCCATACTCAATAAACGGGGGCCAACTCCGGATTGGTGGACGATTGTAAGACAGTGGCATGGCGGGCCTTACTGGCTCGTTGCGTATCTCAACATACTGCAAACTATTTTAAAACTACTTCGTAAAAGTGGAAACTTGAGTGTCTCGGGTGTTCACATATTTCAGCAGTTGCTCATGATGACCCAACTATAAGGCTCAGACGAAAATCTCAGTTTTAGCTGATATTGTGCTCACCCTATTCATAAGGGATTAGTAAATGAATTAATCTACCACTGTGGTCAATTTTGTTAGGGAAGAGGCCATTAGGCCATTAAATAACCATTAGCCTTATTAGTCTAGCAGTGCCCACTACTGGGCCGTAGGCCTTATCTATGGAAATAAGACTACGCCTGCCGTATTGGGCTGATTAGTGTTGTAAACAACACTGCTTTTCTTTCGTTTTTAGCTTTAGTTTTAGAATGACTCCGATCATATACCTTTTTGGTCTATGCTCCGATGTAACCAAAAAATATCCCATTTAGGGAAAAATACTCTCAAAAAGTCAGTTATTCATTATGTAGAAATCGTAATACTTATCCAGTGGCCTCTCCGCTTCGCGGGTTTTCATTATTATTCGGTCTTATAGTTTTACATAATACCTTGTGAAACGCCCTACTGTCCGTAGTAAGTACTTGAATCTCTACTATAAAATCATGAGATTCGAATGAACTACAAAACCAGTAAAGTGAAGGTTTGATCACTATTAATTTGCTTCCTGCTTCTGTTCATAATCTGGTGTTATTTTCTTAGCACTTCGATTTGAGTTTCGTCAATTCGTGACACTGTTTGGCTATCTAAATTAACATAAACTCATGCCAGTATCCCAGAGGGGTAGACAAAAACCATGATTTTTCACTTGCCACGATCTTGACGAGCCCACCATCACGACCACAGCCGGTTTTGCCTATCTTCAGCCATTAATTAAAAAAACTTTTATTCAACTTCACATTTTTTATTTTTACCAATCTTGCAAGGAAGATTTAAACCACTTCCCGGGGACCGATTCAGCTGAAATTTGGTGTACCGGAGCTGATGTGATGATGCAGTGAAACTCTGCAATGAAAAAATATAATGCAACGCAAAAAATAAAATATAACGTCGTGTGATATTGTTTCATTGGTTAATTTGTTTAGACTAAAATCTATAACCTTGTGGTCTGGTGAAAGTGGTCGTAGGAACTCCTAAACTACACATGATAAACCAGGCGTGCAAAAAGCAACGGACCATCGTTGGGAAGCTGAAATCCCTTCAAGAGGCCAGCAATAGCACTACAGCAGCTGGCTTTTCGGAAAGACATAGGCTTTCTGGATTGATCTCATAGCCATGCTAAGTCGCATGGCTCAAATATGAGGCTAAGAGCGAAAATCACAGGTCTCACTAAACTCTTTGTTGCAGACTATAAAGACCCAGACGTGTTCTCGTGGGAGAACTATCTGGCGGAGACCGGCGCCACAGCGGCTCCCGCTCGCGCCTTCAAGACGCGCCAGCCCGCCGGTTTCAAGATCGGCATGAAGCTGGAAGTAGTCGACAGACGGGTACGGCCTATTATTTACGTAACACTTGCTAATAAAGTATTTTTTTTAATGTCCCAAAAGTGAACCAATTATTGAACTTATTTAGGTAATTATATTCTTTTTAATGCACTAACCCGTGCTAAGGACAATGTTAAAAATGTTACTTCAGCCAGATGTCGCTGCCTGTACGTAATACAGAGAGTATTGTAAAGAAGTTCGAAATTTCAGTGATGCCGGTGAGTCGCCCATTAGCTTAGTTGAAAGAGCGCTGGCACGGATAGCCAGAGGTCGGGGGTTCGAATCCCGGCATGGGTGGAAATTTTAGCCTCTAAATAGGTTTTTATTTAGGTAAGTACATTTTTAGGGTCTACCAAAATAGATAAAAAAAAATTTCGGGGGTTAAATAGTGTGTGATAAAAGGATCTCATTAAAAATGTTGTTTGATATTTTGCATATGACATAAAAATGTCTGTAATATTTTGTAAATGAGATCCTCTTATCACATTCTATATCACCCGTAAATAACGGGCTGCGACAACAGGGTGCAACTGGTCTGGGTTCCTGGGCACGCGGGACACATGGACAGTGAGGTAACCGACGAGTTGGCGAGAGAGGGATCTGCGCACCCTTTGCGCGGTCCTGAACTATGTACGGGACTCTTCTTAAACACGTTCAATTCTGCTATCAAAGCTGAGGCCAATGAAAGGCACAAACGCGAATTGCCAGCAATATTCTAAAAACTTCATTTGTGAAGAAATCACTGGCTCAGCAAAGTTTATTTTGCGAGAAGGCGCTGGTGTTCTGACGGGCAATTTCCTATATTATCGAAACAACTGCAGAGAGGGCTTCTGTCAAGATGACACTTACATCTTGCGAGTCAATGATGCACTTACGCTGTGACTGTGGTCCTTCCCGGAAAAAGGTTAAGCGAACCGGATGACTTCAGGCATGTATCCCTAAAGGACGTGACCGACTTCGCAGAGTACACTTTTGATTAGGCTTAGGTATAAGATCAAAGGGCAGACACGATTCCACTGGGTCAAAGTGTCGTCGACTAACTGTCTGGCCACGCACCAATAATTTAAAATAAAGTATATCCAATGTTGTCAAGTAAAAAATGTTTGTAATGGTGCAGAGAATTCCTAACTTACCACTTTTGATGTGTTCGTTACTAAGTTTACGCTCTAACTAATGCTATTCGTACCTAAAATCTTGTAATGCACAATAGCACAATGGTCCTACGTTAGCAGACATCACAGCAGTCTTAAAGGAATATCTATCACTACCACGGCTTCTCATCTAAACCTGCATCCTCCAGGTCCCATTCCTGATCCGTGTGGCGTCAATAAGCGAGGTGAAGGGCCACCAGGTGCGCATCTCATTCGACGGCTGGGGCGACGAGCTGTCCTGCTGGCTGGACGATGACTCCCCCGACATACACCCCGTTGGATGGTGCCTCAAAACCGGCCACCCACTAGAGCCCCCGCTTAGTAAGACTTTATATTTGTTAAGTTTTATACTCTAGCTAAGCGTGACCGGGAAATGTGGACTCCATTTCATTTTAGCTGGACGACGCGACGACTACAAAGACCGCATTATTTATATGTTTATTGAGTAAAGAGTAATTAAATACAACGGCCATGCGGCGGACTTCACTCTGTGAGCATTTTCTTCCATACAGCCGCAGTAGATAGAGTAAAATGAGTTTATTATTATTGTCATCACATCGAGTGATAATAGATATTAAAATTGAACTAACTGGTTCTGATACAAAAAATGCGATTTATTGACGACGATAATAATAATAAAAACCTCGCACAGTCACTATATTACACTACCGACCTAAAGCGGCGGAAGCGAGTGATAAACTTACTGGTAGGCAGGGCCAGATCTACCTAAGGGCTGCTTGGGCTGCAGCCCAGGGCCCCGAGATTACAAGGGGCCCCCAGATCCCGCTTAAAACAGTAGGCGATAATTTGAAAAAACAGTAGCGCTGCTTAACGTAACGTCTGACGTGATTTTGTTTTTTTTTCCGCACTTAATAATATATCGTTATGGAAACAGTTTTTTGACATGGCTATTAGTTGAGTACTTAGATAGGCCCCTAAGTAGTTTCAGCCCAGGGCCCCACAAATTCAAGATCCGCCCCTGCTGGTAGGTGTACAGAAAATTAGTTTAACCATAGAGGAAAAACGGGTTTTATTTACGATAACGCCCTTCGTTGTGTAGCAGCGGAAGACCTGCGCATCCCCGGGCCCTGCGGCGTGGGCGGCTGCCGCGGACTCGGGTCGCTGCGCGGCGGAGCTCACAAGCAGCACAACGCCGCCTCCGCCTGCCCCTACCGGCCCAAGGAGCCGCCGATGCTGCCGGACCGGCTGGCGCGGACAGGGGGCGACCTGGCCACTCCTAGGACTAGAAAGTGAGTCAATAATCTAGCTTAGATTTTAGTTAGATTGGTGACGGTGCCCATATAAAGCACAACGCCGCATCTGCGTGCCCCTACCGGCCCAAATAACTGGCGGAGCTCCTAGACCGGCCTAGGACCAGGGAGAGAGCCGCTGGTCTTCATTAAGGTCTTATTGACTTGAGCGCGCCAGCCTTTCGGAGGACGCGATCAAACCATCCTTGAGATTATCATCAAGATTGAGGCAGACTAGTGAGTACACTAATCTACATCGAGCTCTTACCGACTGAGCAGCCGCCTAATAGGGAATAAGCTTCCAAAAGCGCCTGGTTAATCGCAAATTGATTTGATAAATATGTATCTCAATTATTACCGACTTTATTGTATATAATTTTTTTGCAGGGTATTGGCTAGGCAGCCCACCAAGTCTATCCAAGCAAGCACTCCTACAAGCGACGTGATCAGAGATAAGTACGTATAGTGTAATTTCATTTATCACTTGCTGAAGCATATTTTTGTATTTTCGTTCAAACGTCTATAACATTCTTTGCCATTCACAGACCGCGCGGCCGGCCACCTAAACATAAGAGGTTGGAGGAGGTTACAAAGATTGAACCGGTAAGCATATAAAATTTTTTCAATTTCTACTTGTAGGGTAATCTTCTGTCAATCTGGCTTTTCTTAGAGTTGCGAGTCGCGTAGTAATAACAAAATAATATATTTTTTAAAAACCTATTTAGAGGCTAAAAATTTCACCCATGCCGGGATTCGAACCCGCAACCTCTGGCTATCCGTACCAGCGCTCTACCAATTGAGCCAATGGGCGACTCACGGCATCAGTGAAATTTCGAACCTCTTTACAATATTCTCTGTATTACGTACAGGCAGCGACATCTGACTTAAGCAAATTGCATTACTTACAGCCCCGACTACCTACTTTGCAGTTAGGTTTAACATCGGAACGGCACTAACCCGTGCATTAAAAATAAAAATAGTGTAATCATGTGGGTACAGTGATATCGTTCCGATGTTAAACCTAACTGCAAAGTAGGTAGTCGGGGCTGTAAGTAATGCAATTTGCTTAAGTCAGATGTCGCTGCCTGTACGTAATACAGAGAATATTGTAAAGAGGTTCGAAATTTCACTGATGCCGTGAGTCGCCCATTGGCTCAATTGGTAGAGCGCTGGTACGGATAGCCAGAGGTTGCGGGTTCGAATCCCGGCATGGGTGAAATTTTTAGCCTCTAAATAGGTTTTTAAATTTGTTCCTTAGCACGGGTTAGTGCATTAAAAATAAAAATAGTGTAATCATGTGGGTACAGTGATATCGTTCCGATGTTAAACCTAACTGCAAAGTAGGTAGTCGGGGCTGTAAGTAATGCAATTTGCTTAAGTCAGATGTCGCTGCCTGTACGTAATACAGAGAATATTGTAAAGAGGTTCGAAATTTCACTGATGCCGTGAGTCGCCCATTGGCTCAATTGGTAGAGCGCTGGTACGGATAGCCAGAGGTTGCGGGTTCGAATCCCGGCATGGGTGAAATTTTTAGCCTCTAAATAGGTTTTTAAATTTGTTCCTTAGCACGGGTTAGTGCATTAAAAATAAAAATAGTGTAATATATTTTTTGTTTTTTTTTCTTACCGAAAAACTGGTACACAACTATATTATTATAGTTTATTATGTACTAAGAAATCGAATTTACAAACGCGAGGTGACATATACTCAGATTTCTCAAAAAAGTAGCGTGAGTAAGCGAAATTCTAAAATCAAAAAGCAGCTAGTACAAGCCGTTAATAAAATACAATTAAACTGGAAAATTGTGCAGGTTGATATTTTTCCCCTCCTAACTCCACTAATGCTTTGATAACGTCTGGACCGATTTGTCTATTTTTTAGGGTTTCTTACCTGAAAATGAAAAACAGAACAGTCTACAGTCCCTTGAAGTTGTGAAATAATCGGAATTCTTAATAATTCTCCTTGGTTAGCGCAATAAAAGTTAGTAACAGTTTATGTCACAAAATAAAAAATATTTCGACACTCGAGGGAACCAAGATTCGTAGGGTACTACTCTTTGACCCAGAACTATGAATTATGGCTAGTAATATCGTGTTTTTCTACTAATATTATAAATTTAATGTAAAAGTCTGTGAAGATGTTTGCATGCCAAACTATGATAACCTGTACTGTGGTAATCTATCAAGCAAGGACGTCACGAACATGAAATTACACCCAGACTGAGGCCACTTAAACAAATATACGGCGGCCCCCAGTGCGGATCGAACCCACGGCCTCTGTCTTGGTACCCAAGCGTCTTAAAGGCTGCACCAACGAGGCAGGTAAATAAAAGTTCGATGTCTCATTCGTCAGGCGTCAGACGATGAGTCGCTATCGAGCGGCGGCGGCAAGCGCTGGCGGCGCGGCGCAGTGCTGGCGCGTGACGTCGAGGCTCAGGTCACGCGGGAGTACTCACCCCGCGCCGGCGACAAGGCGCTGGGGCCCGTGCCGCGCCTTGACCACCACATTGAGGAGTTGGCGCTACCGAAGGAGCCCACGCATTGGACGCAGGTAACTTGACAGTTAAAACGCCACACCGGGCGTGTAGTCTTTGAGTGTCGAATCTTCTTCTTCTTCAGGCTATATTAGTCCACTGCTTGACATAGCCCTCCCCTAATGAGCGCCACAGCGCAAGCTTGTGCCATCATTGAGGGGTAATGCCCATAATCCCCACGCTGGGCATGCCCGCATGCCCAGCGTGGGGATCGCAGTTTGGTGGAATTGTACTGCAGGGGGCGCTGCTGCCCACCCCCCGGCTTGTGTCCCTTAGTCGCCTTTTACGACACCCGCGGGAAGAATTTGGCTTGGTGCTATTCTATAGGCCGACACCAAACAGTAATTGAATACCAATATTATTTGTAGTCTAGACTCGATTAATTGCCCGAAGTAAGTCGCATAACATTCTATAAACTAAACATTAAATAAGTCTCTTTCTTAAACGTTGTGATTACCAAGAACCGCTTTTGTAGCTTGGGTATTAAAACATCGTATTTGTAGTGGACTCCGTACGTCCACAACGGATGAGTTGACGCCGCCGAGGGAGCCCACACATTGGATACAGGTACCTTCAAAGTTAAAACGTATTTTTGTAGTCTAGACTCAAAACACTCGCGCTGGACCGGGCACAAGGAGCTGGAATCGGCGCTCCGCGTCGATCACTATGTAGAGGTGTTGGCTCCGTCGAAGCATGTCTCCAAAAAGAAAAAAAAAGCAGAAAGTCGATGAACTCTTTGCAATGTTTCCAGAGCGACGTGACGGCCTTCGTATCCCGCCTGGCAGGTGCGGCCGCGGGCGCCGCCGCTTCTGCCGCCCGTCTGTCGGGGCGCGAGCTGCTGATGGCGTCTCGCGACGAGCTGGTGGAGTGCGCGCGGCTGCGGCTCGGGCCCGCCATCAAGGTCCACGCGGCCGTGCGCCAATTGCGGTCGCGCGCGCAGCTCGCGTGATCCAAACACGGCTAGACGCCCCACTAAACTGTGTTTCACATCCCCATGCCAGTGTAAATGTGCTAAAGTAACAGTGCCACGCATTTCATTTCGAAGACACGAGATACTGGTAGTGTATATTATTCGGACATTGCTGCAATGCTTTGCTGGACAGTGATTACAAGCGGGGTGTGCGAGAAAGAATGCATATTATAACCTTGGACAAATGAATGGTCATTTGAATGGCTCACAACATGCGTTTCCGTAGATAGCAGGGGCAGGTGGTGTACGGGTGGGGGTCGCGTGATTCAGACACGGTAACTAGGAGCCAACATATTGGAATTGTGCTCAAATTGTAGTGCTATAAGTCTGATGCCGTTAAACTGCAGCTGCTAAAATTGAGTTGACATGTTCAGACACAAGCCAGTATGTGGAAAACTTTATATTCCAAGCGAATACTTGTGCCGCTCATTTGCACATTCAAAAAGTGAATCTTGCGCCAGCAACTGTAACTGCTAGTTTAGGCGGCAATGGTTTAACTTTGTTTTGTTAGTAAGACACTGAGAAAGTGAAAATTTTTGTTTTCCAGACATTCTGTTTGTTTATTATTGGCTTATCTATGAGGCCATGGATTGAGTTGAGGTTGATGGGTTGCTCAGTGCTTGTGCGGTGTTTATTTTCTGTGCATTTTGAAATGGACACTTTGTAAGGGACAAATTTAATTAGTGTAATAATAATGTAATGTTTTCATGGTCATGGACTTTCCAGTGTTGTGGTGTATGATCTTAGTGTAAAGTAACTTTTTTTGTTACTTTTAAGTATACCCAATAGTTTTATTCCACATTGGGTTGTATTTGGACTTATGAAATCATGAGGATTACACGTGCATATTGTAATGTGTTATTCATTATCAATGTTTCAAGTCGGAATTTTAGAGCAAGTGACAATACTATGAAATCATTGAAATATCAAGATTTTTGTATATTGTATTTATTTCTTTGGTGTGAGGCAATCTTATCATTTTAAGTCACATGAGAAAAGAAAAAATATTTTACTTTAAAAGAAATTACACATATTTACTACTTTAAATCTAGAGTATGCACAAACATAGTTATCTAAACATTAGGGTTACTTTGATCATGTTATGGGTATTATGATGAAATTGTAACCTCTGCCTCATTTAAGGTACTTTATTTTAATGTATTTTAATCCAGGAACCTTGTTTTAAATATATGAGTTGAATCACAAATAATTTATGTTCAGTCACTCTAAAATAAATCTATAAAATTAAGTTTTCATTACATTCAATCAAGTACTGAAGAAATGTATCCTTATTTGTTTATTTATTGAGTGCAATTTGATTTAAGCTTGTTTGGTTTGAACAAGATATTTAATATGGACAGTCATTGTTAAGACTAGTACTACATAGTTTAGGCCTAGGTGGATAAGTTGTAAAACCAGATTATTACTAGTAACTTGTGTACTGACTCAGCGAAAGTATAAAATGGTTGTTCAATGTTTTAGTGATTTTGGTCAATGTTTATATTGCCGACTTACCTCGGCATACTGATAACAACCAATTAGTCAAAGTTATCAACTAAGGTCACTAATCAAGATAATATTATAAAGATAATTTTGTTAAAATAATATAGTAATTCTTAGAGCTATGATACTTCTATGTGTAGGTATTTGTACTGAGGTCATGTACAAAGTTACTGTAGTTTCACACTTAAAATGTAAAGTTTTTACACAAGCAGTAGTTGTGATGTGCCATAAACTCTTGGCGCAACTATTCTAAACTGTTGTTCTGAAATTAAAATAAAAAACTTAAATAAATAATCTAATACCTTCCTTTTATTGTTTAATACTTTAGTTGCCCTATAGGTTTAGGTGGGAGCAAATAATTTTGCACAGAAGTCTGAGATCGCAGAAGCAATCTTGGACAAAAAAGTACTACACAATGCTGTGTTGTATTGTGCTGTGATTTGATCCAAGCTGATTTTCATGAAATTGCACGGTTAGCCAGAGGTCGCGGGTTCGATTCCCGGCATGGGTGGAATTTTTAGTCTATATGTTTATAATATCTGTGAGTCCGGACTCGTGCTTCACCAAAGTTCTTTACCTGGGTGAAGCACGGGGACATCTAAGGTCCTGTGCTCCAACTGATGAAGTCACCACCAACTCACATTTTTTTGCATCGGTACCTCTTTTTATTTTAATACAAAAATAAAGTTTTTTTTTTAGTTTTTAGGTACATTTAAAGGTTCCAGTACACATTGGCCCATGATGGCCCACCGCCACATTGTGTGTGTAGGTACAGCCCTCCTATTACATAGCTTTCCACTCTATCGAGTGAAGCATTTAGACGACTCCTAAGTGTCAAAAAATATATGCATTTGACAGCCGGAGTAGCTTAAAAAAAGTAAAAATCAACGTCACTCAACTCGGTGGTTACTACGTAATAATGATTATACTATTTTTATTTTTAATGCACTAACCCGTGCTAAGGAACAAATTTAAAAACCTATTTACAGGCTAAAAATTTCACCCATGCCGGGATCCACCCACGCAAAATCCACCCGCGCTGGCACGGATAGCCAGAGATTGCGGGTTCAACCGCAATCTCTGGCTATCCGTGCCAGCGCTCTACCAATTGAGCCAATGGGCGACTCACGGCATCAGTGAAATTTCGAACCTCTTTACACTATTCTCTGTATTACGTACAGGCAGCGACATCTGTCATCAGATGTCATCTCAAATCAATGCAATGCAATGTCAAATCCCGGCATGGGTGAAATTTTTAGCCTCTAAATAGGTTTTTAAATACGTAATAATGCCTCCCTCCTATTACGTAGCACTCCACTCTATCGAGTGACGTATTTAGACGACTCCTAAGTGTCAAAAAATGGATGCATTTGACAGCCGAAGTAGCTTAGAAAAGTAAAAATCAACGTCACTCAACTCGGTGGATACTTACGTAATAATGCCCCAGCCCTCCTATTACGTAGCACTCCACTCTATCGAGTGACGCATTTAGACGACTCCTAAGTGTCAAAAAATGTATGATGCATTTGACAGCTTGAGTAGCATAAAAAAAGTAAAAATCAACGTCACTCAATTCAGTGGATACTTACATAATAATGCCCCAGGGTATAGGTGGCTGGGGTATAACTGTTCTGTGGTACAGGGGGCAATCGGAAAGTTGTCGGTTTTTTGGGCACACTTCAAAGGACCATCCCGATCAGTGTCGGTGACGTGACGATCCTTGGTGACAAACTAAAGATGGGCCATTGTGTAAACACGACTTTGTTATTGTACACACTTCTGTAAGGTACTTGAAAGTAGTAAATAAATAAATAAATAGCTGTGGCTTCACTTACTTCTACGTCCATCGCAAGTTTGCCAGACAGCAATGAGCCATGCGCCATTGTGCAAACACTAAGTGATCAGTGCATTGCAAGGCTTTTTTTTATAAACAAGTCCTGTGATAAGGTCTCAGAACAATAATCGTTCTGAGGATAAGAGGAAGAATAATAAATGCATTCTTAAGATAAAGTTAAATATGTAGCGAAGAGTATATAACCACTAGGTAAATGTAGAGTCATTTTTAGTACAAAAACGGGTCAAATATTTTATCACAGCCTGGTGGACCTAAAAATTGTCTTTACAGGTCTCTAAAGTATCGGTTGGTTTTTGCTGCCATTTAAGAGCATTCCTACTTCTTAAATGTACAACAATTTTTAATTTTGTCTTGGCCACAAAAAGAGCTTACACGTACGCTACTAAAAGTAATCCATTACTTTTCGAAATAACCGGTTATTATCGGTTTAAAAATAACCGGTTTCATACAACTGAAACACATCACTACTGTCAAACCAAACCACAGAAACACAGAGCACAGAAAGAACACTAAAAAAAAAAAAAAAACCACAGAAAGAACGAAACCTAAAAAATTGCGAAAGAGGGAAAAGCGTGTGTTTTTATAATAATTTGCCTCTAATATCGATATAAAGTACACAATAATGTCTCTCGTTTGTGCAAGTAAGTTTAAAATCATGTAACTTGATTAAAATTATTGAAAATCATGTGCAGTGACGCCTGCCGTCGCCGGTAATTTGCATCCATTTCGAGCAAGATTACAACCCGATTATCCCCATAAAAAATACAGTCCTGTCGCTTGGCAAGGCTAGCCGCATTTTATTTCCTATTTTCAACCACTTATCCTCCTATCTTTTATTTGAGACTTTATTCTAACCTAACTTTCGTCCCCAACCAATTTCGCTTTTAGTATCAAACGAGGTCCCGGAGGCGCCGGTGGTGTCACCGTCATCTGGCGCGATCTTCGAGAAACGTATCATCGAGAAATACGTCATAGAGAATGGTGTCGACCCCATCAGTGGCAAGGAATTGCGAATTGAAGACCTGATTGAAGTCAAAAGTAAGTTTTCATATGTAGTCAGGTTACCCTAATCTGAAGCTGCTGAGGGCGGGGCGTTGTACCATTTCAACTGTAGTAATGTTTTAATCTGAAGGCGAAGATTTCTTCATGCAAAAAGTTAGTTCTAAGGAAACTAATAAATTGAATAAGACTGTCAAGGTGTAGCCAAGAGCACAAGGCGAATCAGGATGAAACTCCTTCTAAATTCTGTTCTGGTGTTAATAGCTTTTGAACAGACTTCAAAAACAAAGACATAAAAAAAGTTACATACTGGGATATAGTTCTGTACTGATTCTTCTAAACATTAATGTTCAGTTGTTTATTGCTCCATGTGGTAAAAAATTATCAGTATGTTTTTATTCAAAGCAACACGAAGACTGCAACTCAATGCACATTACTGGTAAAACTGATATTTATAAAATTATAAAGCTTTTGAAACAGATAGCTTGTTTCAAAAGCTTCATAATTTTAAGAAGAAAAAATGGACAATGAAACTTCAACGTATTTTAAGATTGTTAGTTAACAGTGTCTAAATGTTGTTTTGAAATTGTGAATGCATGAGGCTATATTAGTCCAGCAGTAGACTAACCACTTAAACGTCTACGTAACTAGAGCTACTCAAAAAAAAGTAGCGTTGTACGTCTACGTAACTATAGTTACTTCGCGGACTGGCGTCAGTAAAATCGATTTTTTTGAATGAAAACTTTCAAATAACTTCTCGAATCGGCTGTTACAATAATCTGTGGTAAATTATTCGTTCAATTGATGCTTGATGTCATAGCCAAGTCTCCGAATAAAAAAAAAGCTTCGGTGTCAAAACAAAATCAGTTCGTATCTATTACGTGAGGTGACTTCAATCTGCTTTTAAAATGTAAGTTTTCATTATTTTTCAATGTATTATATATCAAAATAATCGTAAGGATTTGCACTTTATGATTAAATACAAAAAAAACTGAATTGTGTTACATACAACGACAGATTGACATTTTCAATTACCGCCGCGTCACGCCATGTTTCCATAATTGATTTCATTTATTCTATTGAATTTAATTATAAAATGTTACTTGGAGCCGTAATTTTTACTTTATCTGTTAGTGCATTTCATAAGCTATTCGGAAGTATACTTTATTTTGTGGTAGCTGCAGCAGTTCTATAGTTATTACAGTTTTTCTAACAATGGTTATGTGCAAAAATGTGCAAAAAAATCGCAAAAAATGTAATTCGCGAGCGCGGACGGTTAAGGCTTCCGTGGCCGCGCGACCTGGACGTTTAAGTGGCTAATATAACCTGAAGAAGAATGCATGAGCCATTGAACTGGCATTCATTTGGCACAAAGTGCTTTACACACTTTTTGAACCCCGTTTCTGGCCAGTTTATTAAATATTTCATATTCTTTATTGCTATATCACATCATCATCAACCCATTATGTCTTCACCGAAGGGCATGGGTCTCTTCCCTAAGGAAGGTATGGGCCCAAAATGTTCTTGTGTAGACCACATATCACATACATTAGTATAATAAGTACCTACAAGTGGTATTGGTATTAATAGGTAATTAAAACTGTTTTTATACGGATTTATGCTCGTTTATTACTCGGCAAAAATTACAAAAGTTAATTCATAATTAACTTTTGTAATTTTTGCCGAGGGTAGTAAACTAACCGTTAATGCTTTCAAAAAGACGCCTACCACCTCAGTCATCCGAGACCACGGAACCTGTAAAAGTGCCGAAACGTTGGAAAATTGTAAAAATGTAATAAACGAGCATAAATCCGTATAAAAACTGTTTTAATTATGTCTAGTGCTCGTGTTAACCTTAGAAAATACTATTTATAGGTAAGTAAAGGATACTGCAGATTTAAATTATCTATTATTATTAAGATATATTATTTGCAAAAGAATAAGTCAGAAGCACACAAAATACCTTATTTCTTAAACAGAATCAGGGTTAAGCTAAATTCTTACTATTCCTCATGAATTGTTACGTGTTCGCCATTCACAGTACAACTACTTTTTAGTTTATATTTTTAGAACATAATTGTAAAAGAAATGTGCGTACCACAATCATTAATCCTGAATCCTTTTTTTCATACCCCATATGTCTTTTACAATTATGCCGTTTTAAACCAATAAAATAAGTAACTTTTAATCAGTCGGCAATATCATCCATTGCCCTATAGCGCCGCCAGTGGTGAAGCCCAAGCCGCCAAGTGCGACATCAATCCCAGCAACTCTGAAGAGCATGCAGGATGAATGGGATGCCCTCATGCTGCACGCCTTCACACAACGCCAGCAGCTGCAGACTGCAAGACAGGCGAGTTTTAAAAACCTATTTAGAGGCTATTTGTTGGATATTTCCCTACTACCCATTCATCTTCATACTCTAGCACAGAGTATGGAGATGAGTACATCTCCATACTTTGTGTTGTGTCCAATGTTTTAAGCTGTGCTGTGCAAAACATAAATCAGAAATGAAAATCCTGAATCAGATCAACTTTCCCTGTATGTTCATAAACATTATTTTTGAGGAGCAGCTAAACTAACCTGGACCATTAAAACAAACATTTTTCCATTATTATCAACAGTTTGCTTACAGCCAGGGGAATTAATCTGGCACACTGTACAGTGTACAGTATGGGATTCGTGTCAGGCATTACAAAAGTAGAGTTCGAATTAAGTTGCCTTTATTTTTCTCTTAAATATTGGTGTTGAACCTACACCAATAAATATTAGTCTTCTCTTAAATATTGGTTACTGTTGTGCAACAAGCGGTTATTTTATCTATTTATCTGTTCACAATTCACATAACAAATACTAGTGTTAAATGCTTCGTCTACAACCCACTTCACTTCCAGGAACTGAGCCACGCGCTGTACCAGCACGATGCTGCGTGCCGCGTCATCGCGCGCCTCACCAAGGAAGTGACGGCGGCGCGCGAGGCGCTCGCCACGCTCAAGCCGCAGGCCGGCATCGCGCCGCCTCAAGCGCCGGCACATCCGGTATGTCGCCATTGCAGAAACAGGTTTTACGCTAGCTACATCTGCAGACTGCCAACTTATGCGTTCTGCAGTTGAGTTAGTTTACTAGGGTCACGCGCCTCGCGCCACGGAATTAACGGCGGCGCGGGAAGCTCTCACCAGGATCAAGCCGCAGGCTGGCATCGCTCCACCTCAACATTCAAATAGATGAGCTTATGAAGTAATTGAGTCATGTTATTGGGTCAAAAGGATATAGTGCAGCCTGTAACATTTCATACATATCTTCTAATGCTAACCTGTTTCCAGGCGGAGGCCGCGGCGGGCGGCGGCGCGACACCAGTGGGCATGTCCGCCGAAGTTGTCTCGCGGCTGCAGGAGCGAGCGACGGCGCTCACGCAGGAGCGCAAGCGCCGCGGCCGTTCTGTGCCCGAAGGCCTGCTTTCGGCCGACCAGATCCGCGCCTTCCAGACGCTGGCGTCGCATCCGGTAAGTGTTGCCACTTGCTGAAGCTGTGCTTAGCAAGAGCCGCGGCCGTTCTATGCCTGAAGGCTTGCTTCGGCCCACCAGATCCGCGCCTTCCAGACGCTGGCCTTGCATCCGGTAAGTGTTGCGACTTGCTGAAGCTATGCTTACCAGGAGCGCAAGCGCCGCGGCCGTTCTGTGCCCAAGGGCTTGCTTTCGGCCGACCATATTCACGCCTTCAGACGCTGGCCTCTTATTTGGTAAGGGTGGCCAGCTTTTGTATCTGTACTTACGGAGGAGTGTAAACACCGTACGTACGTCGTCGTCGTACGAGGCCATGGGCTTGTTGTCAGACGCCTCCAGACACTGGCCTCGAGGAACATTAAAAGCAGTGTCATCATCAACAAATCTTTCATTATACGCGTGCGAAACTTAACTTTAGCAAAACATATTTTACGTAACTTTGCTATAGCATGTGAGCAGGTTTAACCTGTAAACATCACCGCTTCTAGCTCCCTAAGGTAGCAAACTAAACTCATAAACCTCATTGTACAAACACAGGGTCTCCACTCGGCCTCAGTGCCTGGCATCTTGGCGCTGGACATCAACCCGTCCGACCACAGCAAGCTGCTGACCGGCGGGAACGACCGCAACGCCACCGTCTTCAACAAGGACACAGAGCAAGTGGTGGCCATCCTCAAGGGGCACACCAAGAAGGTCACTCGGGTCATCTACCATCCCGACGAGGATACGGTCATCACCGCGTCGCCCGATCACACGATCCGCGTGTGGAACGTGCCAACGTAAGTGAAACTTATTAACTTTGTGAGAGGTTGCCAGACTTAACCAGACTTGCCAGAATAATTAAAAGTAAACCAACATCTGTGCCCTTCAGGTTTTCATTTATTCTACTGTATTGTAGCCTCAGACTACATTATTAATGGAAGCTGGTATCTATGTTACAGACCTAGTCTAGCTTAGATATCAGCTGTAACTTTAAATCTGAAACCTCAACAACATCACATCTCCATAAATATTTTAAGTTTAAGAAACAGTGTAAAGCAATGTAAAAGGTTTCTTCTTCTGCCAAATAAATTTCATTTCATTTCTATAAATCATCCAAACGCCGACCGGTTTTCTCTAGAGCAAAAGAGTATGCCTATTCACTTGTCCTTGTTTGTTGTTTGATTTTCAAGTCCTTAGCAAATGACATTTATCTATTAATTTACATATAAAACATCCTTAGTTACTCTGCATTATCTGGAGCTTTGGTTTTGGGATATCAAAAAGAACAAAATATTTTATTCTATTAATTTTTTTTTCTTCCTTTCTTATCTGTCATCGGCTCTTCTAGCCATAATCAAATGCGGTCTGAGGGTATTTAATATTATTAGTTGATGCTCCATTAAGCATCAACAATTCTTTTTTAGTTTCCTTTGTCAAGATTCAATATCTCCCATCTTTTTAGGCGTGTTCTGTTTCCCTGTTTATCCAACAGGTTTCTTGCCAGTATGTTATTATGTCCTTGGAGTCTTTGCTTGTAACTTTTGCATTTTTGGTTCTGATTATTCTATTAAATAAATTTTCATGGACATATTACACAGATCTCGTTAGCCCTATACTAAGTACAACTAAATTACTTGTGTTATAGGTGCTAACTCGATAGATGTAATACAATACATAGATAACATCCAACATCCGAGACATATAATAAGTTTCAAGAGCTCCCAGCTTGATAAAAACTACGTTTAGTTTGTAGGTGAAATTACATAGCTGCGCAAACGAATCTGTAAACAAACCACTTGTTCTTAACAACTACACCTTCTGCTAAATGGGTTTGCTGACTGAATACGGCGTTCACTCATACCCCCTGAGTAGAGACGTACAATGGTCGGCTCAGAGGCATTATGTTAATATTACTCTTAAATACTTTTTTTATTTTGTACTTTTTGTGCCTTTTATATGTGTGCAATAAAATTAAAGATAAACCCGATTCTCGAGATCTTCATGAAACAATTATTTCTTGAGTAATATTTATATCTCTCACAGATCTCAGACAACAGTCATCCTGCGCTCTCACGACGGCCCAGTGACGGGCCTGTCTCTCCATCCGACCGGCGACTACGTTCTCTCGACCTCCACCGACCAGCACTGGGCCTTCTCCGACATCCGCACCGGTGCCCTGCTCACCAAGGTCAGCGACTCATCGGGCGTCAGCCTAACGACCGCGCAATTCCATCCCGACGGCCTCATCTTTGGCACCGGCACAGAAAACTCCCAAGTCAAGATCTGGGATCTCAAGGAACAGAGCAACGTCGCCAACTTCCCTGGCCACATGGGACCGGTCACGTCGATCTCGTTCTCAGAGAATGGATACTACTTGGCGACGGCGGCCGAAGACGCCTGCGTCAAGCTCTGGGATCTGCGTAAGCTGAAGAACTTTAAAACCATTCAGCTGGAGGAGAATTACGCGATTAAAGAGCTTTGCTTCGACCAGAGCGGCACATACCTGGCTATAGCGGGCACTGATGTGCGCGTGTATCTGTGCCGGCAGTGGCAGGAACTCAAGGTGTTCAACGACCACACTGCTTCGGCTACAGGCGTGCGTTTTGGAAAGAACGCGCATTACATCGCCTCCACGAGCATGGATCGCACGCTCAAGCTATATGGTCTAGAGTAGCGATGTTCTGGGTAGTTGGACTCGTTGAGATTTTTGTCTTGTGCTGATCAGTTGCAGCGTCAAGGGTGAAACGGCAGGACTTGAGTTATCCGAGGTTTTTTTCGATGTTATTGAACATAGTCTTACGAGAGAATAATTTTAGTTGTTTAATGAATGTGAGGATGAGTTCTAAGAGTAATTTTTGGTTTAGAAATCGTGGGATCATAACGACTTCGACAATGGTTAATTTTTAAGTTAATGTTCAGTAAATAGTTACAACTACATCAACTTACTATTGATAAATTAATGCACTATTAACACTAGAAATATGATAATGTACTGGTACCCATTTTGAAGTTTAGTATTTAATCAATCTAAAACTATTTGTTTTCAAGTTATATTTCTACAATAGAAATGAGTTTACTGTCACGCTATCATTAAATAATGAATAGTTATGTATTGCTTGTTAGAAAGACTGCATTTTATAGGTGTGATTTGGGCTTATATTATGAAAATCCAAATCACAATGTAATAAAAATACAATCTTTAATTATAAAGCCCTGCACTAAGATCATATATTGCAGAGGCTCAGGTCTATAAAATTCTCATACTTTTTAAAATTCAAATACTCATAATGATTTGTAGCTGGATCAACTTACTTGACTCTTAGTCTGAAGGGTCCAACCAGGTTCCATTTTGATTTTTAGAGCAAAACCTCCAGTTACAAATTAATGTAGTGCTTACGTTTTAGTTTCAAAATGTAATAAATATATTTTATTCTTGTCTTATTGCAGCTTGTATAGTAGTGACAGATTTTTTTCAAATGTTATTTAAAGTACTACTTTCTAGTGTTATGGGGTTATCAGATTTTTAACGCTTGGGCTGTAATGACACGTTTATTGTAAGTGGAGTCGACAACCCATTAACCTTTATATCTGTGCACTTTATGCTATGTTTTGTAAGTTCTTTGATGTATTATATAAAAAAAATGACAATTCACCAAAGTGACTCACATAATCTATAAGATTAGCAAGTTGAAGTGGCAGTGGGCTGGTCTCATAAACGGATGAATTGATGCTTAATAGGGGGCACAGGTTTTCAAGTGGAGACCATAAACTGGCAAATGCCGACCGACTATCTGAGGCGTTTTCCAGGCAGCGGCTCGGCCGAAGACAGAAAAAAGCGGCGTGCTTGGGGGAAGCCTGCAGAGGACGAGTAAGGGATGATTGATTGATTAGTGTACTGTACTGAATAATTAAGTCACAGGTGACTTTGCGCCTAAAATGCAGGTTCATTTGCTGTCGAACCCACACTGATTTGGTTTTACTGAATAAAAATATACTACCTACGAAAACTGGGTTTGTTTTGTGTTCTACGCTAGCTTTGGCCGCGATCTAGCAGTTTCTTAGGTATGTAAGCCAGCGACCACACAGGAGGGATGCATGATAGGGGCGCGGAAAATATATGCGACGAGTTGTATAGAATTCACTCCCTCGTCGCCCCTTCACTTCTGTGGGCTTCGTCTCGTCCGTCCCTTCGATATCTCGGAGTCTTTTCTGCGCCCCTTCTGTCTGGCCGCTGCCTAAGCCTAATAAAACCGTAAATGAAATCTGGGAGACTGAAATACCCATGGTGCTGATGCAGCTGATGCTCGCCAACCAGTACCCACCCAGTACCTATTTCCAGTGTGTTTTTGTCTTTGATTCGTTTCTCAAATGCTTCAGCTTCTGTTTACCGTTACTAGATAAATGGCTTGATGATTTTTAACTGACTGCGAAAGCAAAGGAGGATTATGTTTTATTCGCAAATGTATGCACGTAAGTATATTTATACATTAATATTTGGTTTAGTCTGCTAAATTGCTAACAAAATCAAGAAATCGATAATAGGAGGCCCCCCTTATTACTTGAAGTAATGAAATGAATTAATCAACTTGTACGAGCACACATCCTGATAGACATTATTGCTTCCCATATTTTAACAATCATGACGTGTAGATTAAAGCGGACTAACATGAAGAGTATGTATGTTCATAACCGTGTAGAGGCAAAACAGCTAGCTCATAAATAGGCTGATTTCGGATTTGGACAAATGAGGTATCAAATGAAACTTAGGGGAAAGTGGTCACCATTCGTACGCTTTTTATATTTTATTTTTTTAATTTATGATGGATTGTTGATTTTATCTAGTTTATATGCCTAAGCGTAACAAATATATTGTAGTTTGTTACAAAAAAATCCGAAACTATTATGTCAAAAGGTTAAAGAGTTATAGTAATTTTTCTACGATAAGATATTTGTACGAAAGTACCCCACGTACGGGGTACATTCGTACAGTAGGTGGGGTACTTTCATACGCCATGGGGTAGATTCATACAGGGTAATTAAAAAGCCTATTAAAGTCGTTATTTTTTTATTAATTATTACAAAAATATTTATTTATTAAAGAACTAACTTAAAATATTTGACTTGACTCATAGTCGATAAATGTTTCTTTAGAAACATAACAAAAAATTAAATCGTTTATCCACAGTTTACTTATTGATAATTCTTAGCTTAACAATCAGTCTTAATGATTTCTTTGCAATCATTTTTTATGAGTATGTTTCACAGTCTTTGACAATCTAAACTTGAAGTCAATAATATTTGATTGTTAGTTTAGAAGTTATTGCACATTATAATTATTTCAATTCACTGCAAAAGTAAAAGTCTAGCCATTCTAGCTGTACAGCCCGCTCGTGGTTGTGGATCAGGTAGTATCATGACGATATCGCTGATATACACAGTGTGTATGTCTTCTATATCAGGAAAAATAATGAACATGATGATCCCGGTTTCTTCCGAAGATAAGATACTTTCAGCTCCGTACCCGAATAATGACTTAGAACTTTTCCGACGTAGTAAACAACAGAAATCTTTTTTTCAAACTTTACCAAAACAAAACAACAATTTATCTTTGATTTTATTTAGTGTCACATTTAAATTATTGTCGCTACTGCAATCATTAGTCTCTTCGTCCGTTTCGAAACCGATTGGAGATGTTGAACTCTCCCGCAAGCTAAATTCGGATCCTTCAGATGCCTCTGAATCTTCATTACTTTTTCTTTTTCTTTTGTGTTGAACTAAGTTCTTTCAAACTACGCTTCAATGCTTAAGCTCTGGCTTTCCTTTCCTGTTCTATTTTTTCCAATTCTTTTTGTCTATGTCTCTCTTCTAATTCAGTTTTTTCAGGTATATCTGTATATATACGGGATTTACCCGGTTTTCTTCTTGGAATGAAATGTTCGTGAGGGTTCATCGGTGTTAGAGCCATCTTTGAATTTCTTGACTCTGCTTTCCAACGTCGATGTCTTGATGTTATATTGCAACGCGGCTTTTCTATATGACAGCCGTCCTTGAATTACGTCATTAATTGCTAATTTCATGGACTCTTCATCCACCTCTTGGGTACGCGTACCCTATTTTTTATATTTTCGTACCATGATTCTGCAATAAAATATAAGTTATAAGGCTTATACTTTATAAAATATATCGATTTGTTAGAATTAGAATTACTTCATAGAAAGAAAAATGTTAGTGTGATGTTCTGGTGGTTAATAAAATCTAAAGGGGAGCATTCGTACGCGTACGAATGTGCCCCCTGTTTTGCTGTCCGAATGCACCCCATGCCTTGCACAAAATTAAAATACTACTTTATACAAATTCTGATTTAATTTGAGAAATATAACAATTAAAGCTCAAAATAATCAATGTTAACATTAATATTGATCAACACAATTTTGTCAAAAACATAATAATTCTACTTACAATTGCGAATTGAATTTACGTAAAAAATTTACTCACCACGCGCGAAAACACGTTACGTTTTGTCAGCCGATGCACCGTGGTGCGACTGGTACGACACTTTGCTTAGCAACATGGCGGCCGGTATGTCTATGCACACAAGCAAATGCGCGCTTGTGTGCCGTTTAGTTTGTCTGTTATACTAACTGTATGAATGTGCCCCGCGTACGAATGGTGACCACTCTCCCCTATTGGACAGATGACTTTTCATATCGTGAGTCTCATAAAGACTAAACGAAATTGTCGAAATCGGGTGGTTGCAATTTTAACAAGAAATTGTTTTTAACGTAACCGTTACATTCTATATTGTGTCCGTCTTGACGCCAAACGGCGCAAATATAAAACTTGCTGATTAAGCAGTACTTGCGCTGATAGAAGCTTTCGGCGGCCTCCTATGTTTCCAAATGATCAATATCACGCCATATGGCCGCCCTTTTACTACCGTCGCGGATGATGCTGAGACGAGGAGGAATAGAAACAAAGTAATGTCAAAACAATAAACCCGATTGCTAAAAAGGTGTTGAACAAGGGCTAATGGCATCCCATGAGTTTTTATACCAAGTTAATATATTTGACACGATCACTACACTTGATTATTTAGCAGTTGGGTTTTTAATTTTCTGTTTATTTTTTTTAATTAACTGAGTAATAACGACACTAATCCAACGTGAATCCAACTCAAAAAAATTCTGCCACCAGTGGATTACGAAAGATGAACACTGGGATATAAATCCAACGTTGGAATATTGCTGTACAACATTGCATTGCAACGGTGGAAAATAACTATATACGGGAAATAACTGACATTAGGACTAGGGATGTAACAAAAACACTTACTAGCAGTTAATCGATTCAAACATTCCAAAAAGGAAAATACTCTAATAGCCCAAATGTGACGGAAAAACGCTTTCTATATTGTATTGTAGAACGCGATTCCTCATAATTTTTTTTTACTCATTATATTTTTATATTTCATTTATTTTGAAACGAAGCCCAAGTATGTACAGTCTATTTATTCTTACTTGTCCAATTTAGTAAACAAGATTCTACCCTTAAACTGTGACTTTTTAATTAAAACTGTTTTTATACGGATTTATGCTCGTTTATTACATTTTTTACAATTTTCCAACGTTTCGGCACTTCTTCAGGTGCCATGGTCCCGGATGACTCGACTTTATCCCGGTGACTTTTTAGTCCAAAACTGCCATATTTCCATAAATGAAGTAACTTGGAACACTCTTTTAGATAACACGCTGCCAATTTTATAAACATAGTTCATGAATTTGCGAGAAAATGTCTAGTTTAGTCATCTGATCTCAATTTTAAGGTTAGAATCTTGTTTACTAAATTGGACAAGTAAGAATAAATAGACTATAATTGGGACTTAACTAAAAACCAAGAAAACCAGCTAGTCAACCGCAGTAATCAAACGATCGGCTCGCTTAGTTAGTGGCGCGCTAGACGCACTGTTATTATATCGTATTGTGCCGGTACACCAAACTCAATGTTCGAGTATATCAATTTTTGTTAGAAAAGGAACATCTCTAACCGGGACAATCGATTGAACGAATGAACTAGGTACCTTCCTACTAATACTAAACGTCAGTCAGTCAGTGCGTAAAAAAACGTCAAAAAGATAACAAAAGTCATACCTACATACTCATGTTTTTATTGTGATTTTCCTGTTGTAAAGCATCTAAAATTAATAGCTTAGCAGTTCTCCTGCTCAAAAATGGCCACGGAAATAGACCCGCACAGTATACCACTTCGTGATTTAAGTTACAAAGCTCGAAATCTACTTTCGTATTTACTGAAAGCGAATAAAGTGTTGCCTACGGATGGCCCTGATAAATTGCCCAGGTTTGTTGAATCATTTCTAATTCCGTTAAGCACTTTGTATTCTGTTCCTCGATGGCTAGAGCTGTTTTTCAATATATTACAGAGATTGGCGCGGGCTCGCGTCGCTAATTAACATCTCGGTAGAGATAGCGTCCAGTCTAGACAGTCACAATGATAAGATAGGTGAAATACTGGAGATGTGGATACAGAAGGGCGACGGCACAGCTACCGTGGGGCAGCTGTTGCTGTATTTGCAGAAATTGGACAGATATGATGTTTATGATGATTTAGAGGAGCTGTTACAAAAAGGAGAATTGCTTGGTAAGTAAACTGTTGAAAGTCTTTATCCACAGACTAAATTACATTATAACAAGTTCATTGGCTGGCAAAGAGCTTGAGCAAAGGAAGAAAGAAAAATTTTGATTAACAATGATTGTTACTGTAATAGGTTACTATATTTACAAAAATACTGTTTCGGTCTTGTTCCTTCAATCTTTGTCAATTGAAATAAAATATACTAATATTTCACTGATGCCGGTGAGTCGCCCATTAGCTCAGTTGGAAAGAGCGCTGGCACGGATAGCCAGAGAACGGGGGTTCGAATCCCGGCATGGGTGGAATTTTTAGCCTCTAAATAGGTTTTTAAAATATACTTATTTTGCATAATATGAACCTTGAGTTCTGTGCTATAGGTAGGTGATTCACACATTGTTTGACCTGTAGATGTCATGCAGTCCCAATATTGAGACATCTTGGGCTGTGGAAGGTTAACCAGTAGCAAGTAATCAATCTTGTCAATAGCACGTCATACCTATATTAGATATTATATTGATTAAGTTATGATTTTATTGTGATAAAAATACGATTATTTAAAACACTCCTCAGAGGCGCCATAAGTCTATGGTAAATTGAATGCAGATAATTTAACCTGTTGCTTGACCTTGAAAATTAATATTAACGGTTCTATTGTTCGATCATTTACCAATAAAATTTTACTGGTCAAACTGCCTTTGGGGATTTTTTTAGATAAATGACATATTTATAAATAACACCATAAGTTAATCAATAACATTGATTGGTAAATCTTGCACAATTGGATGCACCAGTTCGTAAAATCACTAAGTCACACTTAGGGATTTTTTCAAGTAGCAACACTATCGAAAAGAGATAATTTTTGTCTAGAATTACTAATGTGTAATGATAAATAGACAGACAGACCATAGATAGATGGCCTGGTTACCTAAGCACAGAATATCCTAGTTTGGGACCTGGCCCCTTTTATGTAATGGTCCACTTCCAACGTCTCCGAAGTGCCAAAACAGCTAGCATTTGACAGCTAGAGTAGCTTAAAAAAAGTAAAAATCGGTGTTACTCAACCGGATTCGAAGTGATATTTAAATAATAGATCACCTGGACAAATGATTGTGTTGTGTTAAAGTTATTATAATTATTATACCGCATTATGCCATACAAATTGAAGATATACTCTTTAATAGGGCACTCTGATGTTGGCCTACCAATCATAGACAAGTAAAGCCAGGTAGTGCTCACTCAGTAAACTTATTTATAAACAGGTTCTATGAACATTTTACAAATGCACTAAAATGGTATACTCACATCAGCTTAAAGCTGGCTGTATATTAATAAATAAAAGAAATTTTGGAATATTTTAAAAACCGGTTCGAGTCCCGGCATGGGTGGGAATTTAGCCTCTAAATTGGTTTTTAAAATTGTCCTTAGCACGGGTTAGTGCATTACAAAGAATATAAATTTGAAATATATTTTCCAGCAAACCGGGATAATGTCTCATCACAATGTCCATCAGTCCCTAGCCCCGGGGACGAGCGAAATGATCTCATTACCTATGACGACAGCCAGCATGGCACACCACAGTACTACCATGCCTATGTGCTATACGCCAATGAAGACAAAGTATTTGTTGACGAACTCCTTCGAAGACTGACTGCACATGGATTTAAGGTATGTTAAAACTATATCAAAAAATTTTTGGATGAAACCTTACCAAACATTGCCTTAGTACCAATTTCTTAGGTATTAAACTCGAGGTCCCGGGCCACTAATCATTTGTTCCACTGCATTGCTGGAACAAATGATTACCTTGATAATGCTATAATTAGCATATTATGATACAAGATGCTGCTGCGGCTATAACCAGTTTAAACCAGTTGGTCTTCTAGTACACATAACAAATCTTTCTTTCAAGACTGGAACATTTCCTAATGCCTTCAAAGGTGCCCTAATAATCCCAGTCCATAAAGCTGGTGACAAAAAGCTCATTAGTAATTATCGTTCAATCTCAATACTACCAGCAGTGTCAAAAATTTTGGAAAAACTTGTAAATAAACGTCTTGTGAATTTTTTAGAGAAGATTAACTTTTTCTCATCAAATCAATATGGTTTTCGTAGGGGTGTGTCTACAGCTGATGCTGTATCCGATCTCACTGATAGTTTAGTTAGACGTCTAGATAAAGGGGTTCCCTTCGTCGAACCAACAAGCAGTCGGTGTATAAAGATTCGAATGAATAAGGTGTCGAACAATCAATCGTTCGACGTATCATTCGTAGGTGAACCGTATTTCGAACAAAGAATTTTCGGTATGAAATAGGGAACCCAGATAAAGGGGACAAGTGCCTGGCCATATTCTTGGACATCGCTAAAGCGTTTGACACCGTGACGGTTCCACTACTATTGATGAAGCTAGAACGTGCTGGGATTCGTGGTCTTCAACTAGATCTTTTTAAAGATTACCTCACAAACAGAACCCAATGCGTTAAGATATCTGACGTCAGCAGTGGTAATCTACTTATTACCTACGGTATTACAGAAAAACTGATGTCCGTATCACAGGTTCTTACCTAGCATAGACATCAGAGTTGCACTTAGTGTAAGTAAGCTAACTCCTAATCTTAGGACTCTGACTAACAGAATATTTACTCTCTCAAGACTTATTTTATTGTTACAAATAAACATTTTCATTTCATTTCAAAAGAATATAGGTTAAGCATAAATATTACTTAATTCGGAACAAAGCTGAGCAAACAAAGCATTCAATAGTTGAACCGATATCAATACTGATGATGTTTTTCTATCAATTTCATATTTATGTACCGTTTATTTATGTATGTGAATCAACTATAAAAATATCTTGTCTAATATTGTTTTTAGCATTAAAAAGTTAAAATTACTTTGCTAAATTCCGCCAAAAATCCCACAAGCACCATGCGGTTAGTTTAGGCACCGCCCTCCCTCCCACTTTTTCAAGCAGAAGCAAGACACGAACACACCACCACAGAAACCAATACTTGTGTAAGAAAACACGCGACGCGTGTTTAGTTGCGCCGACTACCAGTCTTTCAGTTTCCGTTACTTTTTTCCATCAATGGTTGTCTGAAAGAAATTACTTTTAGTAATAAGACCGCCACTTTTACTTTTATTTTCTAAGTCTCTTATGTGATTCCTGGTTTACATGCAATAAAGAATATTCTATCTATCTGTCTTTTAGTGAGAGGCTCTTCACTCATTTAACATGTTTATTTCCCAGTTATGTACAGAAAACGACCTCCTGCCAGGCCACGCGACGAAGTACGCGCCAGTTTCCCGTCTCATCTCGGAGCGGTGTCACCAGATCATACTCATCTACTCGCCCGAGTTCCTCAGCAGTCCAGCTAACACCTTCTTTATGAATTACGCACAAGCTGTAGGCATTGGTGAGTTTTAGCCAATTGTTACCCACTTATATTACGACTTCTACGTATTAAATTGTATTGTGACACTGTTAACTTAAATGACGGCCTCGGTGGCGAAGCAGCTTGGCACGATGACTGTAAAACAAAAGGTCTCGGATTCGATCCCCGGCCGGGTCAAACTAGGAAATGAACTTTTCTAGTTTGTCTCGGGTCTTGGATGTTATCTATGTATTTATTGTATTAAATCTATCGTCGAGTTAGCACCTATAACACAAGTCATTTAGTTGTACATACTTAGTATAGGGCTAACGAGATCTGTGTCATATGTCCATGAATATTTATTTATTAAAAAAATAACAGAAAGATAATATAACTTCGTTTTCTAAGATGCGTACATTTGTAAAGATGTAGGCAGCAATGTCACTTGCTAACTGTAAACGAAAACGTCGTGACGAAACTTGTGTCTGAGGTGTTCGTATCTCAGCGCTTGAAATTTGAATAAGTACAAAACCGAGCCTAATACAAGAATAATAGTATTTACTACCAGCTAACCCACGTTAAAATCGTCAATACGTGGTTGGCGTGCGTGGTGATTATGACCGCACTCAAAGTGACGGCCCATGCCTTGCAGCTGGACTGGGCTGGACGTAACTATGCATTATTTCTTTTCCCTCTTTCCAGAAATGAACAGGCCGAAGATAATCCCATGCATGTACCGCCACTGTCAGCTGCCAGCCAACTTGAGTTATTACCACAAGCTGTACTACACGCCGCCGGGACAGCCCGCCGCCTACGACTTTTGGAATAAGCTCATCAAATCCTTGGAGTTGGTCCGGTTACCACGGTATGAATTTCTGACGTATAGTCATAGCAGTATGATTTACTACCTAGGAACCTCGATTACGTTGCTATCATGGGCCTCTGCATCTACATAATGACATGAGTGATCCCCTCCTGAACAGGTCATCTAAAAAGCAAAACGCCGAAATATCTTATTGCCTTAGACGCATTACGTCTGCTTTGCAAATTACCTAAATATCCAGCGTCCAGTGGCATCTTCACTCACACTAGGTGGGTGAAGGGAGCCACTGGGATGCTGCAGTGCTTGGGACATGGTTTTAGATGGTGTAGGCTTGCCCAGCACCTATACCACCATCCTGAGAGCTTAGTCGGCTTAGCCCACAGGAAAGACTAGTCAATACGTGCGTAGCCAACCAAGTAGCGAGTTTCCTCACGTTGTTTCCCTTCACCGTTACCTTGTGGTATTGCGACTGCAAAGTCAGTAAATCATTGGTACATGTCCGCACTGGGAATCGTACCTTGGTCTCGCTTGCAAGTCCATTGTTATACCCACTGAACTACCACCGCTACGGTACGTACCTATAGTGGAAAAATAACGTCGTGATATAAAAAAATATCTAGTATCGTACCAAGATAACTTTTTCATCTTCTGTAACCAGTCACGAAAGATCTGTTACAATGGCGGCCAAAGGGTTTATCCGTTCGGGGTAAGCCCCCGTTGTGACTTTAAAATGCCACGTCTAGGTCTTCTGATGATTCCTAATTCTTGAAACAGTGGAATGAATCATCACATAAATCTAATTAAAAAGCACTCCAAAAACAAAAATAAACAACCGAATTAAAAGATAACCCAACTGCTGAGCATTAACGAGGGATCAAGGAGGAGCAAGAGAGACCAACCTTTGATATGAGTTACACTGGTGAATTTGGGTCTTGCCTGCATTGGATTTTTGCTGATTTTTTTTACTCTAATGACACTCGCGTCAACATGGCGAATAGATTTAGATCTTATTTATTTGCCAAAATCGGATATGATTTGATCATTGGTTACGGAGTTATGACGGAACATAGAATCACACATATATGAATAAATAAAATAAACACTAACACTAACTTAGTTAACACTGTAAGGTTGTGCAATTTAATAAATAAATATTAAAACTATTCATGGGCATATTACACATATCTCGTAATTTCTGTGTACAATAAAGAATATTTAGCATATCTATCTCGTCAGCGTCGAGATAGATAGGCAGTCGTCCATACTAAGCACAACTAAATGACTTAAGTGCTAACTCGACGATTGATTTAATACAATAAATAGATAGATAACATCCAAGACCCGAGACAAACTACAAAAGTTCCATTCCTAGTTTGACCCGGCCGGGGATTGAACCTGACACCTTCGGTTTACAGTCAGCGTGCCAAACAGCTGTCGCTGCGACAGCGACGATATATATTGGGTAGCAGTGGGGAAGAAGAGAAGTCAGGGTATCTGTAACCTTTAGAACTTCCAGTACTGACAAACACGAATTTAACAAGTGATAATTACCTTGTTAATTTCCGCCAAAAATTCCACAAGCAACATGCGGTTAGTTAATGCACCGCCCTCCCTCCTACTTTTTCAAGCAGAAGCAAGACACGAACACACCACCACCGACACCAATACCTGTGTGAGAAAACACGCGACGCGTTTCGCCTCTAACAGGAGGCATCCTCAGGCTCCCAAGTGCAAGGCACTTGGATTTTTTGCGGAAATTAGCAAAGTAATTATCACTTTTTAATGCTATTATGGATTAAAGCAAAGTAACGCCTGATTCTACATAATATCTGAAACACGATTTTCTTTCCAGACTTACCAACAACTCCCAATCCTCCGTCCGGATAACAGAAGTGAACTCAAGCATACAAGATTCACAGACGCAACTCTTAGCCCTGCCCAGTGTGCGGTCAGCCGTTTCCCTCGGCAGCCTCAGCATTAGCGGGAGCTTACCTTCCAAGTTGTCTGTAGATGGCAATCAGTCCTTGAGCAATATCAACGGGGACAGCGGGAAAAAGAAGCCCAGCACAATACGACGGATTTTCAATGGCTTGAGAGGTAAAAAGCATAAGGAGAAAAAGGCTATAATGATCGCGAACTAGTCCTGTTCGTGTTTTCTCTTAGACATGGTTGTGTGTGTAAAGATTGAATGATTTATTTGAAAGGTCCAAGACCATTGAGTTTCGACAAACAGAGAGAAGCGATTGATAGTCTAAGGGCCAGTTTCTGAATTGAGAATTTCTCTAAATAGTTGAATGTAAACAGACAGCGTGACGTTTCTTAAGGTTTTACTTAGTGTATTCTGGGTCTCTATTCAGAGACCGGCCCTATAAGCATTATTTTGGTGAGCGTATTTGTTGGAAATTGTAATGTAACTCAGGTGCAGAAGTGCCTTTTATTCCAATATAAGTGTGTTGTAAAGTGTAATAGTAAGGAAAATACCATTTTGTACAAAATACCATTTCGATATAATTAAATCACTTTCAGAAAACAAAACTTTGAAATTCCCAATTTCTTTTTGTTCTGGGTTTTGGTGAAAAAAAAAATTGAATTTAGGGTTTTTCCTTAAATTTTGAAAGTTGTTTAATATTGATATGAAAGTGTTTTGCGGTTTTTCAATAACACATTGTATGTTATTGCATAGGTCTTCCAGGTAGCTTTTTGCTCATTTTATAATGTTAAAAAGAACTCATTTACATAAACAATAAATACAATTTTTCATTAACAGTCCCACGTCCACACAACTCTACGTACATAGTTTATGATGTCGTTAGTTGTGTGAATTAATTATCTATATTATGCGAGAGCGTATCGAATTTATATGGAATGGAAGTGATAATGTGTATATCTATATATGTTAATTGTTATGAAAGTGAAGTCAAGGTTTTGACGGTCCTTCACCCACTGTGTTTTTATAGTTTTTTAATCTTTATCGAAAGATTTATAATAAGTTATGCGTTGCCATTATATAAAGCTGGCAAGAACAAACAAATAAGAAAATGCGAATATTTAGCACTAGTGGGAAAGAGGCGTGAAATGGATCGTTTAATTATGTATCTGATTTTAGTAAACTGAAATATATACCTAATCTGTTATTTGCTTTGTTTTATTCAGATCGATAAAAAATCACTCTTTAAGGCAGTCCTCACACGACACCGCGGCTTCGCTGCATTAATCACCCTATTTAAATAAGCTTTAAACACGGCGATGCGGCAGTTATATGCCGCCGCGCCGCGGTGATCTGTGAAAACTGCCCAATTAGTGAATACTATGAAACATAAAAAGCGCTCGTGGCCTACCCGAGTTATTGGAATCAGTTACTGGAGTTACGCCACAGTAGGCGCGGTTAGTGCAGGATGGGTGACCGTTCCGTAACTACTGCTAGTGGCATTTTTCCGAGCGCTTCCGTGCTTTGCAAGGCACGTTGAGCCGTTGGTGCCGGCTGTCATGTAATGGCGGTCGTTAAGCCATGGCCTAGCCACTGCCTTACAAACCCTCCTGCGATGCAGCAAGAGACTCGTGCCCCAGCAGTGGGGACACAAGGGTTGATATCGGATGAAACCTCAAAGAAAAAATATCGAAATTACTATATTCAGAAAAAACAACCTATATAAAACGTATATTAGAATTTATTTATAAACTATAGATTCAAAGCAACATTATAAACTCTGACGATGTGATCACTGCCGCAGCTTGCCAGCAACATGTCGCCACTTGAATTGTCCTCTTCACTCTTGTTGGGGTTGAAAGTCAATCGCTTCACAGTCAGGTGGTGGGCGGCACTGTAAATGAAATTGCAAGTTGAACAAATTATCTGTGTTATTAAATGGGAAACGCGCAGCACCTATCCCAGCCGAAAGAATCGCTGTTGTCACGGAAGTTTCTAAGACCGCGTATCTATCTGCGCCAAGGACTCGATTGCGCCAAGAATGTGTGCACTCGCGTTGCCCATATTTGAAACAGTTGCTTTGAAGTGATGGAATGTGAGCAGCAGTTAGGCTTTGGTCGCTTGTTGCTGTCCGCATCGACTCCGTCGTCTTTCGTCGAACGACATTCGTCTGGTAATTGAGTCTTTCGATTTTTTCCCGATGCCACGCCGGTTGGGGAGCGACGTTTCATAATAGAAGAATTCTAAAATTCCTTTCGTTCGGCGCATTCACCTTAGAATTTGTAAAGAATTTAAACCCTTCGCGAGCTGTGGTAGATAACTTGTTTTCTAAGTTACGTACATTTGTAAAGTTAAAGTACAGTCTGTTAGCTTTTAGAATTTACCTCGGCTAATATCGGATATATTCGTGTAATAGAAATATCGGAACTAATATGACACATAACTTTTCAAAATAGTGAAGAAAAATTTTATACAAAGCAGGAAGTAGTATTACACTCGTGTGCTTTCGGCGAAAACCGAAGCCTACTCTAGAGTCCGAGGTATATTCTAAAAACTAACAGACTGTAGCTATATCACTCGCTAACAGGAAAACATCGTGAGGAAACCCTGGTGTCTGAAGTGTTAACATACCTCAGCGCTTGCTACGTACAATGGCCCAACTATGAAGCTAAGTGCGCAAATCTCAGGTCCAACTAAGTAACCCTTCGCGAGGGCTGGCACCTGCGTTTCTAAGACATGACCACACTGCGTACCTATTATCAAGCTCATGGAGCAACCTCCACTCGTTCCTGCCGAAACTGTAGAGTCTGATCACCCCACTTTCTAGGCCTGCCGCGAGTATCCTCGCCTCCGGCGCGAGGACTGGCGCGAACGCCAGCGCGGTCACCGAGCAGTTGGCTAGAGACAGCGGTGGGCAGTGCAGGCCGTAACGACCGAGCGAGCTCTGGACCTCCGATTCGGTCTTAGTCCAGACACAAATCTGGAAATGGGAAGGGTTTGGTTCAATCAGTTAATCAGCTTTACTCGTTGACTGCTGGAGATAGGCCCGAACTAAGGCACACCACGCCAGTAAACAGCGCTTGTCTAGCAGAAATTAATTTACATTTTCTAATTTTTCGATGCCGGCATGTACCAATGACTTTAATTTCGAAGCTATGTACGTTTGTGAAGTTATAGTGGCAATAACTCTATATACTATTTTTATTTTTAATGCACTAACCCGTGCTAAGGACAATTTTAAAAACCTATTTAGTGGCTAAAAATTCCACCCATGCCGGGATTCGAACTCGCAACCTCTGGCTATCCGTGCCAGCCATAGCCACGAATAGCCAGAGGTTGCGGGTTCGAATCCCGGCATGGGTGGAATTTTTAGCCTCTAAATAGGTTTTTAAAATAACTCTCTAACTGTGAAGGAAAACATCGTGAGGAAACCTGAGCATCTCAGGTGTTCAAATACTTACGCTTGAAATTACGAATACGCGGAGAGTACGCGGGGTAATAAGCCCATACTCACGCACTCTCTCTCTCTCTCTCTGAGAGAAGGCCTGTGACCTGCAGTGATACATATATAGAGGCCACATAAAAAATATTCCATATTCCTGTTGAGTGTTTGTCCTGCGATATGGCGATTATAACAGTTTACATTAGTGTTCCCATATTCGTTGAGGAATTTTCTTCATACATAAAGACTGAAATGGATCGTAAACTGTGGGTGACAAAGGTCGTTTTTAAAAACTTTCCTTTTCGCAGATGAGCAGTGTTACGAAAGATCGTGCCGACCAAACGATATTTGTTGTATCAGGTTAGCCTGGCCGTAACAATATGATATAGGTGTTCTATTATTGAGATTGTTACTGACGATTTACGACGACCGTAGAAATCTATGTAGACGTAATTCGTTTGGTGATAAATAATTTTATCTTTTTCATTTACTATGAAAAAACAGAAAATACTTTACCTTTCCATCTCTCGATCCCGTACCGAACACAACGCTGTCATGCGCCCACGCACAGCACCAGATGATCCTCGCGTGAACCCCGTTCGTTTTGTCCGTCACGGCGACTTGTTCAAACGAATTCCCACCCTGAACCCTCCTGAATAAGGTCCAGCGTCTGTCTCGGGAGACGGAGAGCAGATGTTGGCTATCGGGCGAGAAGGCGAGCTGGGTCACAGTCAACTGATGCGAAGGGAGCTTCTGTATTTGCTGCCAGTTGCTAGTTTCCCTGCAATAAAAAGAAGTGTAAAGAAAGGCGATCTAAAAATTGTCGCTTAGTGTAATAAATGTCAACTAGAATCTTGACATGATGCGTGACGAGTGTGGTTTAAATGTAAAAATGCCTATGTAATGTATCTAGTGTGAATATTACAACTTAACAACTGTACTTGACTTAGAGCCGGTTTCCGAATTAGGAATATCACTAAGTAAATATGAATCGTCCCAGCCGACTCATTGGGGGTAGCACTTGAAAACAAATTTGTATGGATGAACGAAATGTGCTCGTCGACATTAAATACCAAATATCAATAAGAATATTCGTCTAATATTGACTCTTGACATAATAGAGTAAACTGCGTACGATACCTTCGGTTTGCTTGCAGTGCCTTGAAGAAAGTTCCACGAAAGTTCAGTTGTCGATCTCGTGGAAGAGAGAGGAAAATCTCTGGTGGGCCCACCTTAATCAGCACTTGCACAGTAGGAAAATCGTTCTTAGCACATTCACTGCAAAACTTGAATGAAAATCTTATAATATTTCACACTTCGATCGAAAAACGTAGCCGTGTTTTGCCTCCAACCCAACAAAACAGAATATTCGTTTTTTTTTTTCTTTTTTTTTCTTTTTGGTGTTGCCACTTACACTTGCAAACTCCGCATTTTAATCGGGTACGTTGCATGCTCTTTTGAGCCTCCATTAAACAAGGGCAACACTAGACGAAAACGAATTAAAGTAAAATGAACGAAAATTACGAATATGAATAATAAATTGGTAACGAAACATTCCGCCCACCAAAATACACGAAAGAGTATTTTTATTTTATTTTTTTAAGTTCGAATAATCTTTTAAAGGCATATGAACAACACTAGACCACCTAACATACTAGAATATAATTAACAATGAGAATTAACTTACTAAAATAAATACAACCATAAAGTTGACCTCTATCTTGCGTTACTAGTCAATAGGAGCAGGTAAAGGACAAAGTTTAACGAGTGGTCGCGTAAAAATACCGGTTGCAGTACGTACTGTCGCTACGCGCACTATTCCATCCGGACCTGCATGTAGATTTATTACACGAGCGATTGGCCAGTATAATGGCACAGTATTGTCTTGTTTTACTATAACGACAGAATTGATCTCAAGAGGCTTGCAATTTTTGGTCCACTTTGCTCGCTGCATGAGTGAATGGAGATATTCAGTTTTCCATCTCCTCCAAAACTCTTGTTGAAAACGTTGAATTAGTTGCCAACGCCCCAAGCGATTAATTTGTATGCTAGTCAGATCTGGGTCAGGAATTGACGTAAGTGGTTCCAGTGTCAAAAAATGTGCCGGAGTGAGGACGTTCAGATCATTAGGATCTGAACTCAATGGGCACAGTGGCCTTGAATTTAACATAGCCTCTATCTGTACAAACAAGGTAGCGAGTTCTTCGAACGTTAATGTTTGGGTACCTACTATTCGATATAAGTGTGTTTTTACAGCTTTTATTTGAATCTCCCAAACACCACCGAAATGAGGACTAGAAGGAGGATTAAAATTAAATTTAATTGTTTCCGAATGAGCAGCGCGTTCCATGCAAGATGCGAGTTCGGTCAATTCCCGCTGCGCACCCACGAAATTAGTCCCGCGATCAGAATGAATGGTAGATACTCGACCTCGTCTACCCACAAAACGACGAAGAGCAGCAATGAATGAGTCAGTGGACAAGTCTGAGGCGACTTCGAGATGCAGAGCTTTTGTATCTTCGCTCCACGGTGTTTCCCTGTTTTGATACGAAAAGGACCTCCGAAATCAACACCAACAATTGAAAAAGGCTTGACTTCATTTAGTCGCACCGTAGGAAGATCGCTCATGTAGGGTTCCAGAGGAACTGGCTGAGTTTTGAAACATTTTAAGCATTTTGACAAACAGTGACGAATGGCTCGTTTCGCAGAAAGAATCCAAAATTGATGTGACAGTAAATATAGAGTTGTATTAATTCCGGGATGACAATGTTCTCTATGTAGAGCCTCTATTATTCGATAAGTCACCGTCGAATCGCGAGGAAGTAGAGCCGGATGTTTATGTTCGTATTCGAGCCCAGATCGGGATAATCTTCCACCCACACGCAGTACTCCAAAATTGTCTACAAATGGAGCTAACCTTTGTAACTGTTTTGCAAGAGGTTTATTCTCCCTCAACCGACTTAACTCTAAATCGAAACGAAGCTCTTGCTCACGCTTGACCACCACTAACAATGCTTCATGAAGTTCAGCGTGACCTAGGTACCCTGATTGACGAACCGGTACTTTACTTAGACCTCGAATGAAACGCAAACAATAAGCTAATATTCGCTGAATCTTACGAATGGACGAAAATCTTTCTATTAACGAGTCAACAAAATGAGGTTCATCTTGTACAATCAGGCATTGGACACGCTCTTCTACCGAAACTTCGGTTTCGTTAGCCCTCACGTCACGAATTGGCCAAGAGTCTCGTGGTAGCGTCAGCCACGACGGCCCCGCCCACCATAAGGAGTTATCGATCAAATCACCTGGCAGAGAACCTCGCGAAGCTATATCTGCAGGATTATCCGCCGAGCGTACGTGATGCCACTCAGTCGACGGTAACACCTCCTGGATGTGACTAACACGATTCGCTACGAAAGTTTTCCAACGCGAAGCGTGAGAAGAAATCCAGGCAAGCACGATGGTCGAATCGGACCAAGCGAATGTTTTTCGAATAGGTAACGAAGGCGAATAGACGCTGATGATGAAACTGAGGAGGTCAGCTAACAAGCCAGCACCGCATAGTTCCAACCGGGCTAATGTGACTTTCTTTGTGGGAGCTACTCTACTCTTTGCGCATAGAAAGAATACTCGCACTTTGCTGTCAGAGTCAGTAGCACGTAAATACACCACAGCCCCGTAACCAGCTTCCGAACTGTCTGAGAATCCATGAAGCTCGGCTGACGACAACGACTGAACCGAAACCCCACGAGGAATTTTTAGTAATTTTACCAGTGGCAACTGTTCTAAGTATTGTGTCCACTGATGGACGATTTCCTCGGGGGGAGAAGAATCCCAATCAACATTGAGAAGCCACAGCTTCTGAACTAAATGTTTAGCAGTAAATGTCACTGGACAGAGAAATCCCAGCGGGTCGAAAATACGAGCAAGCTCGCTTAGAATTGTTCGCTTGGTGCACCTCTTTTCACCAGGAATTACTTCAAATGAAAATACATCATTCACAGGTTCCCATTTTAAACCAAGTACCTTTAGCGTGACAGACTGTTCTACATCCATAGAAACAAAGTCTGTAAGACAATACTCCGACGGCAAGTCAGCAAGTAACTCGGGTTTGTTACTCGCCCACTTGCGAAGTTCGAGGCCACCTCTCTTAAGAACCTCTATAACCTGGGACTTAGCCCCTTGTGCCTGTTCTAAGTCAGCGCAGCCAGTGACGATATCGTCCATATAGACATCATTACTGAGAATTTTCTGTGCAAGTGGAAAATTCTCACCTTCATCCTTTGCTAGCTGTTTCATGCTACGGCAAGCAAGGAAAGGTGCAGAAGAAACACCGTAAGTGACGGTATTTAACTTATACTCTTGGATAGGTTCGAATTCGTTAAACCTCCAGAAAATTCTCTGAAAGTCTCGGTCTTGCTCCCGGATCAGAATTTGTCGGTACATCTGACGTACGTCAGCTGTAAAGACTACGAAATGGATCCGAAAATTCAAGAGAATTTCCGAAATGCTGGACAACAACTTCGGACCAACAAGCAACGTATCGTTGAGTGATATACCGTTAACATCTTTTGCAGAGGCGTCGAAGACGACACGAAGTTTCGTGGTAGCACTTTCAGGGCGCAGAACGCAGTGATGAGGAATCATATACCTTCCCTTATGAAGGTCTTTGGTGAGCACCTTACTCATATGAACACTTTTCAAATAATCTTCCATGAAATCGCAATATTGCACTCGTAAAGCAGAATCACGAGCCAATTTTTTTTCTAAAGAATGAAATCTTTTTAGCGCCATGTCTCGAATATTTGGGAATCTCAGCTCCACACCTACTTCTTTGAATGGTAAACCTACAATGTACCTCCCCGAGGCATCACGAGAATGGTCTTTCACAAACATTTCTTCGCATCTTTCTTCTTCAGGTGTGAGCTTAGAACATTGAGGTACATTATCGAGCTCCCAGAACCGTTCAACATCCTTTTGAAGACGCTCGTCTGTACTCAAGAGTAACGAATGGACCTCACTATTATCCTTGCAACTAACGTGGCCCATAAGAATCCAACCGAAAATGGAGTTGACAGCAGAAGGTTCCTTTGGACCGCCCGATACACTGCCAGGAAGGAGAAGTGAAAGGAAAACTTCAGCACCGAGTAAAACGTCGATAGTCGCAGGTTTGTGACAGTCAGGATCTGCCAAAGGCAAATTCTTTACATTGTGCCACATCGATCGGTCTAAATGTACCGCTGGCATCTTTCCGCAAATGTAAGGTAATGTCAACGCATCCACCTCGAACAACACCTGACCCTTGGAACCTATTTTGAGCCGGGTTACTCCAGAAACATCTGCGCTCGCTTGACCTAACCCTCGTACCTGACGCGACGTAGGAGAACTCTTGATGCCGAGACGCTTTGCAGCTTGGTCAGTTATAAAATGAGCTTGACTACCAGAGTCGATTAATGCTCGAAAAGTCTGAAACCCTCCACGATCATCAAAAATCTCGATCAGCGCTGTTGAGAGTAGCACTAACGAACTTTCGCCGATATTGGTTAACACACGAACTGAATCTGTCACCGCAGGCTCCGCTTGTTCATCAACACTGGCCGTCTTTACTTGTTGTGGTACATCCTGATGTAATAGAGTATGATGTCGCTTGTGACACTTCTGGCATTTGAAAATTGACTGGCAGTTATTAACGCCATGTGAACTTCGAAGACAATTGAAACACCAATTGTGACCTTTAGCATAGTCCATTCTCTCCTGTGAAGTTTTCTGGGCAAATTCTTTACAGTTATTGATGTGGTGATTCTGATGACAGAAGAAACATTTCAGAGCTACAGAAGGCAAAGCTGGTGTCACCGGTTTCTTTACTTCTATTGGAATTTTCGAAGATTTAGCGCCACCAGCAGAATTGGTAGCGTTAGCATTAGCCAACAGCACCGTCGCTTTCTTGGAACTAGGAAATTCCCTCTTAGATAGTATCGAAGATGACTGTGGCTTAGATTTGTTGGTCGAACCTTGAGAAAAATGAGTGTCGCGTAATAACGCTTCACACTGAGCATAAAGAAATTCGCTCAGTACTTGATATTGAGGAATTTCAGTGGAGACATGTTTTTTCTCAAAACTTAATCTCATTTTAGTATCCAACTTGGATAAAATGAGATAGCATAAAACAAAATCCCATTGATCTACAGGTAGTCCAACTCCCTTGAGAACAGTTAAATTTTCATTAATCGTGTCGAGAGCGCGCCGGAATTCAAGAGGAGAAGACTGTAAATGGACATTGAGAATCTCCTTCCAACACGAAAAAGAAAGATCGCGCTTATTCTGATAGCGCGCGATAAGACTTGCATAAGCCTCCTTATAAAAGGCACCTTGAATAGGAAAGGCCTTTAGGACACCGGAAGCATCGCCTGAAATGCTCGAAACCAAATAGTGCATACGTTCTGTATCAGACAACGCCGGATTCTTATTAATCAGCGAATCGAAAATGTCATAGAATTCTGGCCACGCCTTAATGTCGCCAGAAAATTTGGGAATGTCAATTTTTGGTAACTTGACCTTAAATGAAGCAGAAGAACTCTGAACTTTGGACTCATCTCCTTTCTTCGACTTAGTTGACAGCTGCAACTGCTGCTGAATCGCAACGACCTGAAAATATACTTCATCGAATTTACAGCGAATATCGTCGTGCTCTTCCTCGTCATCTTCATCGATTACAGAAAGAATATCCTCATGAATATGCTCGAACGAATCACGTATTTTATCCAAATCAGTGCAGTAAGCTTGGAAAATCTTCACCTTAGTGTCTATCCCTGACTGGGCTTCGGTTGCAATCGCTAATGTCTTTTTTAAACGATTAAAAGTGAGCGTACGCTTGCGAAGCAATGATGGCAACTCAAGTTCAAGCTCAGCTTTCGGCTTCTGATTTCCTTTTAAGGACATACGTTCACTTCTGTATGTTAAAGGCATTATGAATAAAAGAATTTATTTCACTTTGAAACAAAAAACGAAAACAGGAAATAGCTGGTGAGAATAAAAAACGAAGCTCCAACTAATATCCCTAATAACTTATAACTGTAACATTATTTGTTATTGCGAATACAAAATTTGATTAACGTTAATAATAAATACCGTTATTATTACAATCGAAATTTTCCCAACACTATCAACACAGTTACCCCAACACTAGAAATGAATGAATGAAAGAATGAGTAACTGTATTGAACCGCTGAACGAATGTGTGGTGGGTGACAATGACCGATGAACGTGAATGAAGAATGAACGAATAACACAAAAAAAACTATTTCATTCGGTCACCGAAACGTTTGTTTGTCGGAAAAAAAATATTTTTCTAACTAGCTAGAATAAGAAGACGCAACGCAAGAATAATAACACGCGTTAACGGATGATACTTCGAAGTATGAATGGAAATACCGTGTGATGTAAAGTATTATAGTATTGTATTATCGGAATCTAATAGGAAAACAATTTTCGTCGGATTAGAAGGAACAGTGCGAAAAAGTACGAAATTCCGAACTCCAATTGAATATTCACCGCAAGTTGTAACCAAATATTGTTTCAAATGATTTTAACTAGAAGATAACTAGGTCACAGTATTGTTCTAAATGCCAAGAAAAATAACACTCGAACCAATATGGCAGATCGAAAATAGCAAACCAATGGCGTATAGTTACGTATAAAAGACAATACAAGTATTTTAAGAATGACAAGTATTTCTTGTACGATATACTGAAATATACTGAATTAAGTTGCAATATGAAAGTTAGCAATAATGTCTAAAGGATTTATTGGATATTTCCCGGGTTTCGGCACCATAAAATGAATCGTCCCAGCCGACTCATTGGGGGTAGCACTTGAAAACAAATTTGTATGGATGAACGAAATGTGCTCGTCGACATTAAATACCAAATATCAATAAGAATATTCGTCTAATATTGACTCTTGACATAATAGAGTAAACTGCGTACGATACCTTCGGTTTGCTTGCAGTGCCTTGAAGAAAGTTCCACGAAAGTTCAGTTGTCGATCTCGTGGAAGAGAGAGGAAAATCTCTGGTGGGCCCACCTTAATCAGCACTTGCACAGTAGGAAAATCGTTCTTAGCACATTCACTGCAAAACTTGAATGAAAATCTTATAATATTTCACACTTCGATCGAAAAACGTAGCCGTGTTTTGCCTCCAACCCAAAACAGAATATTCGTTTTTTTTTTCTTTTTTTTTCCTTTTGGTGTTGCCACTTACACTTGCAAACTCCGCATTTTAATCGGGTACGTTGCATGCTCTTTTGAGCCTCCATTAAACAAGGGCAACACTAGACGAAAACGAATGAGCGATTTTCTGACAGCTCCTAAAAAATAGTTCCAATCTCGCTACTAGATGGCGATGCTGTCTATGTACGTTGTTTTTTTTTAATACCGCTGAGAGACCTTTATTAGTCTGTGTTTGTATATCACTGTCGTCGTCGAAGTTGAAGTTTTGTTAGCACTGTCGAAGATTTTATTACAAAACAGACGTCATTATACCTACTTAATTTTAAGTTTTTAACAGTGCATTTTCATGACTTCTCATAAATTGATGATTTGTTGATTGACTTCTTTGATACAAAAGAAAAAAAAAACAAATTACAAACAACCGGTTTGTTTTGTAAAAGAAATTACTAGAGTTGGTTAAATTGTTCTGTGGTCTAGACGGAACACAGAGTAAATTACTATATGAGACGGAATGAGAGAGGTTCACAGATTGCAGATTTATTGTGAAAAAAAATCAAGTCAAGTTTTATCAGAGCCATCTGTCGGAGTTTCAAGAACTATTTTTTGTTTTTAATTTGCTCTAGGAAAATCCCTCATTAAAGTAAAATGAACGAAAATTACGAATATGAATAATAAATTGGTAACGAAACAAAATACTTGAGTAACGTTCTGTCACACTCTTTGCTGAATTACTAGCGAAATTCCCAATTAAGAAACTGACCCATAGAAAACAAAGTCATTGGTACATGCCGGGAATTTAATCCACGACCTACTAATTGGGAAGCCGGCGTGCTACCGCTCCGCTGTCACCGCACTCTATTTCATACCTATAAGGGAATCCTAGCTAAAGTCATAATATGTATGGTTGTTTTTTATGAAGACTACGAACGTCCGAATGTGTATGAAGAATAAAGTGAGTGAGTTTGTGTGTGTAAAAAAAGCAATAAACAATTAACTTTTTGTGCAACATCCTACCTGCCTCAGTGGCATATTCTACTGTTAGAAATCCACAAACGGGCGCCCACGATACAGGATTTACCAAGTATGGGGCCCACCACACACTGTACACTGCCAATTACCTTTTACTAAATAATTTTTACTTTTTTACTTACCATATTAATACAGCAGCGTGCTCCAAGTTGGTGGCTTTGCAGGCAGACACCAGCAGCGTCCCGTCGGGCGAGGCGTCCAGTGCGAACACCTCGTAGCCGTGGCCGTAGAGCTTCTGCGTCTCCGGCCACAGCGTGTTCTGCATCAGAGTCTCCTCCGTTGGCGGTTCTGGAGGGTCAAGACAGACACCTTTTTCTTAGCGTCAAATAACTAACTTATAAAGGTGTATATCTATCTTCTATAGTATAAAAATGAATCGCTGAATGTGTTGGCAAGCGCAAATCTCGAGAGCAGCTGAACCGATTTCGCTAATTATTTTTTTCAGAATATTCCTTGAAGTAAGAGGATGGTTCTTACGGCGAGAAAATTTTTAAAAAATTAAAGAATTCTAGGCGGTACGAAGTTCGCTGGGTCAGCTAGTTTGAAATAAGTACGTACTATTGTCATTACGATTATGATTGCATGTTTACATGCATATTCACAAGCTCTTAAAGGGCAGAACATGGAATGAACTCATGAAATGAAATTTGTTTCTTTTACATAACACTTCAAGAAGTTTTTTTATAACCTATGTTTTTGTGTTCAAAAATAAGTGATTCTTATTCACATTAGCCTGTACTCGTCCAGTGCTAGACGAGAGCCTTTTCAAAGCACGACACTTCCTGTCCTCCGCCATTCTCATCCGCCGCTGCTTCTTCCTCAGATGGATCTTCTTAGCGTATCGAAAGGATAGGATTTGCTAATCGGCGGCAGCGTTGATGTTACGCTATCATAACACCAGTAAATCTGACATTTATGAATAATTCGAGACTAAAATTTTCGTAAGCATTCCACTCCATTCAGGACACCTTACTTTTTGTCCGATGAGTCCGATGTCGGTTGCTCGTCTCTGCAGTCAGCGTTGAGCAACCGACTCATCCCGATTAAACTTTGCGAATCAGAACGAAACTTTGTCGGTCACATCCGACAAAAAATCAAGTGAATGCATCCGGTTTAAGTTATGAATATGCCCCCACCTAAAAGTTAGATAACAAAATTCCTATTCGTGATAGATTTTAGGATTACATCGACCAAATAGGGGATGTATTAGCAAAGGGAAAGATAAAAAGTACCCGGAGACGGCGTGCGTGCATGCAACGACTTATGAACTTTGATGAAGCGAAGGTGATCTGTCAGGATCGTGGCAGTGCTTGGTCTCTGCCTACCTCTCTGGGATACAGGCGTGAGGTTATGTATGTATGTATGTATGTATGTATGTATGTATGTATGTATGTATGTATGTATGTATGTATGTATGTATGTATGTATGTATGTATGTATGTATGTATGTATGTATGTATGTATGTATGTATGTATGTATGTATGTATGTATGTATGTATGTATGTATGTATGTATGTATGTATGTATGTATGTATGTATGTATGCATGCATGCATGCATGCATGCATGCATGCATGCATGTATGTATGTATGTATGTATGTATGTATTATAGGAATATACGACAGACAAACAGGTGAAGGATGTCTGGGTATTGTTTACTAACTTACCATTCAAAGTGATCGGAACGAAATAACCATCGTTGTCATCTGCCTTGTTGTCTTGTTCGCTGAAAACCGCCTTGTTCGAGAGACCGAGCGACGGCACTGACGCTCCTTCGGGACCTGCACAAAATATGAAGAAGAAGAAATACATTTATTTAACGCCAGACAGACATATATACAAAACGTAAAGTAGAAACTAAATAAAAACAAATACGACAGAACACAGTAAGGGGATACGAGCCAAGTCCATGCGGCGATAAAACGGCCTCAGGCTCAGTACTTGCTGCAGGTTTTTTGCCCACAGCACTGATTTTCAGCAAGGGCCTAGTAAAGTGACTCACGGAAATTCGCATCGAGACATACAATACAATATAATATAATGAAGCGATCTCGAGTTATATAAGGGAAGAATAGACATAGGAGTAGCATATGCTACTCCTTCTATGTCTATAAGTAACGGTTTGATCAATTTAAATTATATTGAAAAACGTCGCCCGTAATATAAACTAACGATCTCATTAATGTGTAAATCGCGATTCCTGTAAAACACTCCTTAGAGTCATTCTATTTTATCTGTGATCTTTTTTCTTTTATAATATCTTTTCTTTTACGTAGCCTATAATCTTCCCACTGCCGGGCACAGGCCTTCTCTCAGAGAGACAGTACGGGCTTAATTACCACGCGTGCCCACCGCGGCAATTTCAAGCGCTGAGGTATTTGAACGCCTCAGACACTCAGGTTTCATCACGATGTTTTCCTTGACAGTTAGCGACTGGTATAGTTTCTATAACTTAACAAACTAAGGTCATCGGTACATGTCCGGACTGAGAACCGAACCTTGGTCTCTCGGTTCCGAGTCCATTTTACCTACAGGGCTACGGGCTGACCCCAGACTATTTTAATGAGAGTTCTAAGAAATTCTATTTTTATAGATATAAATTTTATTACTACATACCTTAAAGTATGTGAGTTGCAATCGAAAGCGTCCTTACCATCACCATTTTCCTTTCCATCCAACAGCACCTCCCCCGTGATATTCTTGAAGTTTTCGACAAAGTTGTGAGGTGCTCCGAAGACCCGTATGACCTTCTCCTCGGCGGCGGACGCGAATGTGGCGCTGGAGACCAGCGCGAGGCTTGCCATGTCGTAGCCGTGGACCTGCGGCCGCGCAATCTCGTGCCACTCGGCCTTGGACCCTGAGCGGAGGCAGTTAAGGCTATTATTCAGTGGAGCTGAGAGAGTCTGTTAACAAATCGCACCTTCGGTGGTACAAGGGCACAAATGCACATTTTGTAATTTTACAGCAGAGCCATTTTAGGTTGTTTTCATTCAATGTCTTATTATACGGCTTTGTCAATACAAAGTGCTTCAAAGTGATTTTCCTTTGCATGACCCATATAGATGTAAATATTACCATGTACTTTACGGTGTTAATTTTTTTTGTACGTTGTGCTCTTGTTCCACTGAAGGTACGATTTGCACCAAGGTATATCTACTTAGGAAGTCTACCTTGGAACATTCTACCACACCGCCTTCTCTTCCTGCCTTCTTTCACTCCTTAACGACGCTGGTAGACTGACCTAAAAGCGGCGCATCCTAACAGTTACGTAGCCCTATCGACGCGCCGTGCGCACGCTCTTGAACTTCCGTGCTTCTAGATTTTTTCCAGAGCCCTGTCACCAGTCATTTCGCGTTCCGAGATTTTTGTCGCGCGATTTCATGCACCGAAGAGTTTTACGTACACACGCTATTTCTTAAAATTAGTGTGTTTTGTGTCCCTTAGTCGCCTTTTACGACACCCGCGGGAAGAATTTGGGTGGTGGGCAGCAGCGCCCCCTGCAGTACAATTCCACCAAACTGCGATCCCCAACCCGCATGCCCATGCGTAGGGATTATGGGCATTAGCCCTCAATGATGGCACAACCTTGCGCTATGGCGTTCATTAGGAGAGGCCTTATGTCCAGCAGTGAACTAATATAGCATGAAGAAGAAGAAGAAGAAGAAGCTGGTCGGGATCTTCCGATATAACAACACCCGTAAGTAGATCCGGACAACAAGTCTACAATGTGTTGTGCTTACGAAAGTTTTAGTTCCAAAAAAGAAGAAGAAGTGTGTTTTGAATATAATAGAAGAGATCAGAACGGAACGGAAAAGAACAGACATACCGTCAGTTCTCCTCCAGGGTGCGTGGAGCCGAGTGGTCTGGTCAGTGGAGACGCTGACAAGGAACCGGCCGCGGCGCGGCTCCCACCGCACGTCCTCCACTTCGCCGAAGTGGCCGCCGCACACAGTCGCCGGCTCCCATTGCTTGCTCTCCTGCTTAGGGCAAGCAGGAAGCAAATACAGGGCGTGTTTTCGTATCTTTGATCAAGAATATAAGTGTAGACTTTTAGTCCGGATCTACTTACGGGTGTTGTTATATCGTAAAACACCCGTAAGTAGATCCGGACTAAAAGTCTACAATGTGTTATGCTTACGAAAGTTTTAGTTAAAAGAAGAATGTAAGTATCTTTGACTTTTACTAAAATACTTAAAGGAAAGTATTAATTTGTGTGTGTGTAGTTAGTTATGTAGATAAGTTATTATTTTAAGATGTTGCTTAATATTATCAAATGAATCCGAAATAAAGTTAATAATGCTTACAAAAGTTTTCGTTCAAAAACTTTGCTTAGGTTTCTTAACTTCGTATATCGTAGTGATCCAAGCACTAGTTATTTTCTGAATGTTTGTTCTGTGTTTGTATTTTTAATTGTTGATAATTTTTAACTGCTGGGGCACAGAAAGTTAGGGCATACTCCACCACGGGGGCCAAGTCCGGATTAGCGGAGGATTGTAAGACAGTGGCGGGCCCTACTGTCAGAAGTTATTAAGCCGCCCATAAGGCCTCTGATATGGCTTAGCGACTGCCATAACATAAAAGCGGGCACCAACGGCTTAAAGTGCCTTGCGAAGCACTGAAGGACACGGATTTTTAATAAATAAACTGAAAATGCACGCACCAAATCCTCAAGGGCTCTCATCGTCTATCTGTCAAATTCTATACTAATTGTTATCGCGAACGTCAGGATTCCGACAGGATTTGGTACTCGTGAAGTACGAAGAGTCATTCTTCACGAGTACGAAATAATCACAGAGTAGGAAATCTGTTGGTGCGAGACACAACTGGTATTTTAGTGGACTGTAAATATTGATTGTAGGAGCTGGCGGAGGTTTCTTGTAGAAGAGAATAATAAGCTGGCACTATTGAACTTGAACGGCGGCTTTATTTATGTCACACAATAGCACAAATAATTAAAACCACCAAATTAGTGTTCTTCAAATTAGATTCACGCAACGTAGCGCAGCAGAGACGTGAGAGAGAGAGAGATATAACAAAAAAACCTGCAGATGGCAGCACTGTATTGGCTACGTCCCAATATTAATTTGTTTGTTTCTAACAAAATCAAACATTTCATTTAATAATCCCAGTAATTCGGCATTACTCACAGGATTGTGGCTCCAAATGTGAAACGAGCCGTTGTACCCGTGCCCCATAATAGAATCCCCGTCGGGGCCGAATCGGCTGCCGTAGAAGCCGAGTCCGTTGCCGCCGACCTCGCCCACTCGCACCCGTTCGGCCCACACGCCGCCCTCGCTGCTGGCTGTACCGTCCGGCTCCCACACTATCAGTGTCTTGTCCAGTGAAGACGAGAGAAGGCGGTAGGTGGGCTGAATCTTTTTAGTTTCTGTAAGATAAACGGTCTGAAAGAAGTGACGTGCCTCCTCTGGCACGTCCATACGTCCACTGCTGGTCACAGGCATCCTAAGGAGGATGCCTGTGACCAGCAGTGGACGTATACAAGCTAGTTGATTGATTAAAGATTTATGTAAGGTAAGCCGGTAGGTGAAATTCAGGTGGGAACGTGGTTTTTGCTTTAGATTTTAATGTCAGAACGTCTGATGTGAATGTTAATAAAGCGAATGAGGATTTTCTGCAGCCGAATCGTGTAGATCGTGGCAATAGCTCTGCTGTAGCACGAGATCTCTGTCCATCCCTCCAGTGTATAAAGGTGAGTTTCTATGACTGTTTACTGGACTGGGAAGACACACTGAACTGCAGCTGAAACTTTTGGAGGCAACACCGAGTATACAATATTACGGTTTACAGTTTCACACATATTTCGGAAATGTGAAACGTGTTGATGCGAAAAAAGTTGTTGCGAGCGTAATACTCAGCTAGCTCAGATTCACTCTCTCACTCTCATAAATATGAATCGCTGAATGTGTTGTTAAGCGCAAATCTCGAGAACAGCTGAACCGATTTAGCTTATTCTTTTTTTACAATATTCCTTGAAGTACGAGGATGTTTCATATAGAGAGAAAAATAATTAAAAAAATCGACTGTTAGGCGGTAGGTATAAAGTTCGCCGGGTCAACTAGTTTAAAATAATACAAAATAACACCCAAGTAAAAGTACTGCATGCATGACAAAGCACAACAAAGATGAGGGCAATTATTATTATTAATTGGGCAAGATGAGCCCAGCTCTTGTTTACATGTTTGTGACGTCGATGTTTCTGGTTCCTACGACACAGGGTCTCCTAGTGTGGGGCCAGAAGCAATGTATGTGCTTGTATGTAAATGTAATGTTATGTTAATTAACCAATGTATGACGTATGTGTGACGTACAAGTTGAAATTGGGCGTATCTGAGCGTCATTACATGCTCGGTATTGTGTATGCAGTTCAAAAATTGGTTCAACAAAAAGTAAGTTATAAACAAACCTGTATCAACCTTCTTAGGAGCCCACTGCACCCCATAGACCCAACCTTCGTGTCCAGCCAGCACAGCGTCGAGCTTCACCGACCAGTCTAGGCCGTGGGCGCTGAACATCCGCTCCTCCACACAGATCTCAGTGCTCGCCTGCACGGCCGGTGTGTGGCGCTGAATCCGCCACAGACGGATGTACGTATCTTGCGAGCAGGACGCAACCAGCATTGTTTCACTATCTGTAGGAGGTGTTAACTATTTTTTTTAGTTTCCAGCTTAAAGTATCAGGATAGGATAATGCAATCCTACAAAAAATTAATTTAATCTAAGCTTTAAAATGAGAAAATTACTTTGCCCAATTCTGCCGAAAAACCCACAAGCACCATGTAGTTAGTTAATGCACCGCCCTTCCTCCCACTTTTTCAAGCAGAAGCAAGGTTCGAACACACCACCACCGGGATTCTGGGATTTTTTGCGGAATTTAGCAAAGTAATTTTCTCATTTTAATGCTATTATGGATTTCCGCAAAGTAACGCCCGATTCCATACAATCAATCTAAGTTACTATAACTTCACAAAACTGATTATATTATTTTTAATGCACTAACCCGTGCCAAGGACCAATTTAAAAACCCATTTAGACGCCAAACATTTCCACCCATGCCCGGATTCGACCCCGCGACCTCTGGCTATCCGTGCCAGCTCTCTTTCCAACTGAGCTAATAGGCGACTCACCGGCATCAGCAAAATTTCGAACCACTTTACAATATTCTCTGTATTACGTACAAAAATTAAAACTGGCTAGAGACCGCGCAGGACAGAGATAAGTGGCGACTTCTTGTGTTGGAGGCCAAGAACCACTTCGGTAAGTAAAGTTTTAGTCACTTCTGGTCATCATCTGCCACAGAGCAAAGGGCATGCCAAGTTTTTTGATATAATGATATAACGTTTCGACGGTCACACACGCGACAAATATACCTGCGTGACTTCGAAAGCGCTTGGCACCAATCGTTTCACGTTACTAAAGCCATCTAAGCCCACGCCCTGTAATATTGGACACGCTTTATTATATAAGGCGATCTATCAACCTATTATCATTAATAAATAAATTCCACAGAACACAGTCACTTGTCCTGGTCCCAAACTAAGATACCATGTGCTATGGTAACCAGGCAAAGTCATCACAAACATATCCAGATTTGTATGTACAGCGCATGCAAAAAATGTATGACAGCCGTCAGTGGGAATCGTATCCACGACGTTCAGCTTGGTAATCAGATGTGGTACCGCCAGACCGAGGCAGTCATTAGATTCAGGTTTGATCTCAGCATGGCGATTCGCTTTAGACCATTAGTCTAAAAACCTATTTAGAGGCTAAAAATTTCACCCATGCCGGGATTCGAACCCGCAACCTCTGGCTATCCGTGCCAGCGCTCTACCAATTGAGCCAATGGGCGACTCACGGCATCAGTGAAATTTCGAACCTCTTTACACTATTCTCTGTATTACGTACAGTCATTAGTCTAGTTAGCGAAGGGCTTTCTATGAAGCAAATTAATAGGCATGACGAATGTGTCTTCCATAATGTTTCAGCAATAAAATAATGTTGGTAAAGACAATCAATGGTTATCTGGAAGAAATTTCTTATCGTAATAAGGCCGCCACTTGTGCTGTACTGTTATTTTTAAGTCTCTTATGTAATCCCTGGTCTACCGCTAGTGGCATTTTTCCGACCGCTTCCGTGCTTCGCAAGGCACGTTAAGCCTCTGGTGCCGGCTGTCATATAATGGCAGTCGTTAAGCCATGTCAGAGGCCTTATGGGCGGCTTGATAACTTCTGACAGTAAGGCCCGCCACTGTCTTACAATCCTCCACCAACCCGGACTTGGCCCCCGTGGTGGAGTATGGCCTAACCTTCCTGCGATGTAGGCAGAGACCCGTGCCCCAGCAGTGGGGATATACAAGGGTTGATAACGTAATCCCTGGTGTACACGCAATAAAGAAATTCTATATATCTAAAGTTGGTTGAAGGTCGAAGAAAGCCATTATTTAAAAACTATTTTAAATCTGTGGGAAAACAGCTCGCAGTGTCATGGCGTCGAATCTGACGTCACACCCAGGTAAACAAACATCAAACGTCAAACAAAGCACGTGTGAACTTTGCCAATGTTACACAAGCGTGATGATACGCAGTGTGATTGCTGTTTCAGTCAAAATGGCTGAAAGCAGTATTATTGTCATTTATTTTATTGAAAATATTGTTAATCCCATTTTTTTTATATAAGTAATTCAGTGTTTTAAATCCTTTTTATATGTACTTTCGCATAATATCGTTAAATCTTTGATTATTTGATTCTGCCGTCACATCTATTAAGACCATTAATTAATTCAACTGATCCTTACCAACATCCATAACATCCAGTCCCCTCACCCAGTCCTCATGTCCAGCTAAGACATGCAGCCTGTGGTACTCTTCACTGCTACCATCACCTTGTCCACTGGCTACTTGCGTTTGTGCATAAATATGAATCTTATGGTCGTCTAGCGCAAGGAGCAATATTGGTTTTGACGCTAGAGCCAGTGAGTGAGCATGTAGTGTGAGACATAGGCCCGAGTTCAGGTTTATGGTCTGTTTATGAGTTGTGGTGCCTGTGAAAGAAAAGAAAAAAGGTAAAACATTTGTTTTACTATTTTTATTTTTAATGCACTAACCCGTGCTAAGGATAAATTCAAAAACCTATTTAGAGGCTAAAAATTTCACCCATGCCGGGATTCGAACCCGCAACTGTGATACCATAAATGTGGGTACAGTGATATCATTCCGATGTAAAACCTAACTGCAAAGTAGGTAGTCGGGGCTGTAAGTGATGCAATTTGCTTAAGCCAGATGTCGCTGCCTATACGTAATACAGAGAATAGTGTAAAGAGGTTCACTATTCTCTGTATTACGAACGCGCTAGATCATTTATGCAGTGTCTCATGGTGACTACTCCTACATAAGTCTCTCGAAATCAGTACATGAGTACTGAAGATATTTATCCACAGACATTGGTAGTGCCTGATGGTATATATTTACAATATATTACTCACCATTCCTTCTCTCCCAAATCCTGATGGTAGAGTCTATTGAAGCTGTGTAAATAACTAAATCCTGATCATTAATATACACCCCCCCTACACTAGTCACACCATCTATGTGCCCTTCCAAATGACTAATGGCCTTATAAACACCATCTGTTAAGGTCCAAATTACTGCGCTTTTGTCTGCAGAGCAGGAAACAAGTTCTGAATATGTCCCATTTGGTTTGCGGAGCCATTTCACTGAGTTAACTTTGGAGCTATGGTAGCTTAGTATGGTGAGCGGATCGCCGCCTTTCTGTTTCTGAAATCAGAGCAGAGCATCATATTAAACTAATGAAGACATATTTAAAACAACTTATAAATTGCTAAACTCACGTACACCGTAATTTCTTTAGAGTGAAGTGGTATGGAACCAGCCAACTGCGTGTCCAACTCGCACTTGGCAATTTTTTTTTCTTAATTAGGGAATAAACAGAAGCAATGTGTCTTAAACAGATGACTTAAATGTTAAAACATATAATAGTTAATAGCGCATCCAGCCCTGTTATCCACATTCTACAGTATTGTTTTCTATCTCTATTTAACTAAGAAATCAAACAAACGAATGCACGCTTAGTCCAAAGATTGTTCGACAAAAAATCCCTGGACAGAAATTAAGAGTAAAAAAAATATTCAGATGACTTTCCAACAAAACTTCCACCCTCATTTTTGAAACTATATATTATTATTATATTATTTCAGTTTCAATATATATTATTTATTTCAGCATATTAGGACGAGGCAGCAGGCTTTAAGAGTTTGAACTCACAAGCCACTTACAGTATTGAAAAGAGCAACAGCATTAGTAGCGCCATAACAAATGATCCCGTCGCTATTCCAGTCAACTATCTCGGGGATCCTGTTGCATGCTACAGATGTATACACGGATTGGATGGATATTTTCATTATTTTTACATTTACAGTATCTTGAAGAAGGTAAACAAAGAGGTTATGTTTTGTTCGTTTGTCAGATGGTCGTATCAAAGACTAAAAAATATTTTATCACAGACTACCGTGCAGATACGTCAAACTGTGGTCGGTCGGAGAGACTATCAATCTTTTTAATCTACAGAGTTATTACGAGCCTGGATCACAGAGGCTTGATAACATTCCAACGACGCGACGACACGTTCGCTCCACGTCCTGCTGTTTTGCTTCTCGGCCAAGAATAACGTCGCGCGTGTGTGTAATAATTATTTTGGAATGAAACAATAGTTTACCTATTGAATGCGTGGCGGGGGGCGTCGCCCGACCGCAACGAGATTGGAAAATGAATGAAGGTCTTTGGAGGCTTGGCGTGGCGGATATTGTTTTGTGTCTGTGGTGCTATGGTGGCGGATGGCGGGAAAATAAAATGACATGACATTAATCATAAATAAATAAAATGGTGATTTGATTCAAAGTTTTATTCATATTTTATTAGAATTGAGTGTTTTTACATTTTATAGACTGCCAGAGCGATGCCGGACGTAATGATATCGGGCATACCCGTCAGCTTTCCGTTTGAACCGTACGAAGTTCAGAAATCATACATGGAGAAAGTTATATCGTCGCTACAGAATAACACCAACGCTTTACTGGAGTCTCCGACGGGAACTGGCAAAACTTTGAGCTTACTATGTTCTTCCTTGGCTTGGCTACTAGTCAAAAAAGCACAGTTGCAGTTGAATGCCCAGACAGGTAACTTTTCGGAACATAGTAGCTCTCTCCAAGATAACCTAAAATCCGGAGCAGGGAAAAAAGATAACATGACATGGGGCATGCCAAAAATAATTTATTCATCTCGGACTCATTCCCAACTATCACAGGCCATGCAGGAATTAAAGAGATCTAGCTATAGACATGTGAAAGCTGCAGTTCTTGGCTCAAGAGATCAAATGTGCATACATCCTGAAGTTTCAAAGGAAACTAACAACATGAATAAAGTTCACATGTGTCAACTGAAAGTGAAGTCGAGAACTTGCCATTTTTACAACAATGTGGAGTCTAAAAAGGAGGATAGAGCTATGAAAGACGATATTTTGGACATAGAAGACTTGGTATCTGCTGGGAAAAAGCTCAAGTGTTGCCCTTATTATCTAGCTAAAGAATTAAAACAGGATGCTGACATAATTTTCATGCCCTACAATTATATCTTAGACCCCAAATCAAGGAAAGCCAATGGAGTTGAGTTGGTAAATAACATAATAATTCTGGATGAAGCTCATAATGTTGAGAAAATGTGTGAGGAATCGGCTTCCTTGCAGATTAGAACTACAGATGTTGCACTCTGCATAGATGAAATAACTTATGTGATGAGATCCTTCAGTGAAGCCAATGATGATCAGATGGACATGACTCTGGATGGTAACACCCCAAAGGATTTCACCTGTGATGACCTTTGTGTGTTAAAAGAAATGATGTTGGCTTTAGAGAAGGCAATTGATGAAATTAAAGTTGCCAATGAAGGAAGCACTTATGCCGGAGGGTTTATATTTGACCTGCTTGCTAATGCTGAAATCAAGGACCACAACCAAATGTCTGTAATAACTCTGATAGACAATCTCATTCAGTATTTGTCAACTGCAAGTGCATCACCTTTTCAGCGTAAGGGTATTGGGCTACAGAAAATCGCAGACTTGCTGAATGTTGTATTCAGTGGCACTACCCATGCTTACAAGGAAAGAGTCAAGCTGTGTTATAAAGTGCATGTTCAGATAGAAGATAAAAAAAATAACAAGAAAACTGACAGTTGGGGAACTTTAAAAGCTGCTAACAGTAAAACTGCAGAGCGGGTCCTCAGTTACTGGTGCTTCAGCCCTGGATTTGGCATGAAACAGTTGTTAGAACAGAATGTTAGATGCATAATTCTAACTAGTGGAACACTGGCTCCATTAAAACCGTTAATTTCAGAGCTGGGCATACCTATTGGAGTTCAATTAGAAAATCCACACATAATAAAAAGCAATCAAATATGTGTAAAAATAATCAGTCAGGGCCCTGATGGTGTTCCACTGAATTCTAGTTATCAGAACAGAGACAATCCTAAATACATCTCATCCTTAGGCAGAACTATTTTAAGTTTCTCTAGAGTGGTCCCAGATGGTCTTCTGGTGTTCTTTCCTTCGTATCCCATCATGAACAAATGCCAAGAAATGTGGCAAGCAGAAGGCATATGGTCCAGTATCAATAACATCAAACCTATATTTGTAGAACCCCAAAGAAAAGATACTTTCAATGCCATTATCAGTGACTATTATGGCAAGATAAGTGACCCGACCACAAAAGGAGCATGTTTCATGGCTGTGTGTAGAGGTAAAGTTTCAGAAGGTTTAGACTTTGCTGACATGAATGGCCGAGCTGTGATTATCACTGGGTTGCCATTTCCTCCATTGAAAGATCCAAGAATAGTCTTAAAAAAGAAGTATCTAGAAGAACTGAGACTCAAAGACAGAGCATTTTTATCTGGAGATGAGTGGTACTCTTTGGAAGCCACAAGAGCTGTAAATCAGGCTATTGGAAGAGTTATCAGACACCAGAATGACTATGGTGCTATTTTATTATGTGACAGCAGGTTCAACAGCCCAAAATTGAAAAGTCAGCTGTCAGCCTGGCTCAGAGACTACATCACTGTTTCTAACAAATTTGGGGAAACAGTGAGTGAGATATGCAGGTTCTTCAAGACTGCAGAAACAGCGTTGCCACCACCCAAACTGAAACCACTTTTACCTCATGAAACCAATGTGGCAAAGGAAAACAATTACTCACAAAGCACAGGTGGTGTGGCATTCCCATCTTCTAGTAAACGGCCTGTCTCTAAAACATTAGGCAAGAAGTCAGTTAGCCAGTACCCTAATTCCAATGAAGTGTATGCAGATTTTTCTATGGACTTCTACAAAAATGCTGCATCCTCAGCTTATGTAAATGAATTTAAGCCTCAGAAGGCAAAGGATTTACTGAGTGCTTTAGATAGCAGCAGTGAATTATCAGGGTCAATACCCTCACAACCACTTGTAAGCATCCATAAAAGAGGAGCAGAAGACACCATGTTGGGAATAACAAAGAGGAAAAAGTTGAAGATAAAGTCATTTGGTTTCGATGAGAATATAGACAAACCAGGAATTGAGGCTGGAACATCTAATGGAACAGTTATTCTAGAAAAAGTTGCACCAACCTCACTCATCGACTTTGTAAAAGAAGTGAAAACTTTGCTGCAAGTAGGCCAATACAAGCAGTTTCAAGTAGCAATAACTGCTTACAAGAAGGATAGTGATTATCCAATATTACTCAAATCTTTAGTACAGTTATTCCAAAACAGGAAATTATTTTATCTATTGAAAGGTATGAAAAGATTTTTAAAAGACGAGCACAAAGTAGGTTTCGAAAATTATTGTGATAATGTTAAAATATTGTAAATTACTTTTTATGACTACTATTTAAAAATAAAGAATTATGTTTTAAAAATATATTAAAGTGTATTGTTTATTTAATCGGAATATTATATAGTTTCTATGTTTTACAACTTTGGTTTACTCATATAAAGAATTTGCTTAAAATAAAAGCCACATGTTTTCAATGCATAACTTTATAATCTAAACTCTACATTACCTCTAACATCTAATATTCATTCTCATTTGATTCATTAATCTTATTTGCAATTTCAATGGAGTTTATTCTAAGCATAGTTTGTTCAGCCCTCTGGAAGTTGATCCTCATGAACTGCTTCCTCCTCTTCTTCTTGAAATGGGTCCTGGTGTGCGAGAGTGCCTTTGATACAACTGTAGCTGTGACCATTACCAACCCTGGCTGAACGAGAGGTCGGCCAATAAGTGAAAAGTCCTTAGTAGCTGCAAGGAGTACTTTGTCCAAGGTAATTTGATCACCAATATTTGGTGGCCAATATCCCTCAACTACGAGTAAGTCGCCGTCGCTAACACGCCATTGCTTTCCCAGTAAATGAACGATGGCGAATTTCCTAGACGCTTTTGTTTCGATAAGTTTATTGCATGCTGCAAAAACGTCATGTTTGGTCTCCAATGCAGGTTTATCTGCAGGTATTAGGCTACTGACGCACCTTGACAGTATTCCTCCTGAAAATTGATCAATAATACTTAGATAAATTAATGTTTAGAACCCAAATTAGAAGCAAGATTAACATCGTAGATGCAAGTATCAAATTCACACCTTGACTGCCACTAAATACGCTGGTTAGTTTCTGAAATCCCGCTCTTAGTAAAGACATCGTAGACTGTGTTAAAACTTCGTATTGTTTGAAAAGTTAGATAATCTGGACGTAAATAAAGAAATCTAACATTTTATTTTTATAACCTCAAAGCAAACACAAGTCTTCTCAGTTGGTGTTTGACAATTGACAGTTAGCGTTCAGAAATTATGCCTGACAATAGCTGTGTTCCATATGCGTTCAAACCAGAAAGATTGCGCGGCGCGACGTGGCGCTTGCCCTATAGCTACCCTCAGACTCAGTACCTACTGTTCTCTACATACAGAACAATATTACTAGGCCTCTGCAACCACCGAAAGGATAGCGGGACGAGCCGCGTATGTCATCATAGCAAGTCTATCACGGAAAAGTGGAATAACTTTGCACAAACGATGTGCACCACTCTCACGGCCGAGGTATCACTAGGTATTACATATTAGTAATCATTCATTTTAATATGCTGACATTCCTTCTGGTAAAAAATAAAATGTGAATAAAATAGAATATACCAAATAACACGTAGGTATAAATTAAATAATAACAATAATAAATTCCGAATACACCACTTCAGAAACTGTACCAGGTACTTCAATCTATTTACCATGCTTTTGCAAATAAAATGTTTTATCTTCGGTGCCTAATGTGGTGGCACTTGTTTCATTAAACAACAATTTATAGTTTATTATGACAATTCGATGTTCATTGCGTAGCCGAAGCTTCCTACTTGTTAATCTGGGTTTATCGACTTTGCACTGCCATCGAATTGTCATAGTAAACCATAAAACAGGCGTCGGCCCCATGCAAGGGTTTGTACCACATTTTCCATCATTTATCAGATTTTTCCATCGGGTGCATATATACGGTTCCAGCAAAAATTAAACACCAAAAAAACATGTAGGTACGTCGAATTGAGAGCTGCTTTTTAAAAGTCGGCTGAAATGCTTTAAATAGGTATTAGTCAATAACACGATGCATATAACTAAAAAGTTTACATTTTATAGAAGAGAGGATTCCTACAACGTGACAAAAAGAGTAAACATATAAAGTAAGGTCTTGCTTTATATTTTTACTCTTTTTATTTTTTTCTGACCTTTGCACTAAACTTATTATAAAAATTTAAACTAAGACAGTTGGATTGAACTGCTGAGATTGCTGTTAAGTTTTGGTTTGAAATGTCTGGCTCGCACATTCTAAAACTTATGTTGGTTGTAAAAAAAAATTCAAAATATAATTACTTTTTTATATTTCTATTGTATAATTATAATTTATACTAAAAGAAATTTGGCAAAAGCAAAAAAATCTTTCACCATTTTATGATATTTCATTAATTTTGTGTATAATTTTCAAGATTTAAAATTACGTCACCTATTTTTGAGATTTTCTTGATCTTTTGCGTTTACTACTTTACATTTCAACCAGACCAGACTATATAAATCGTCCTTTACATGCTTATTCTGTTTTTATCAAGTTTTCTGTTTTTATTATGAATAAAATAAATAAAACACTTTATAAATAAAACATATTATTTATAAAATGTTCTACAACTTCACAAAGTCGTCAGGAAACATGCTCCACTGGCGACTCTGATTTTCAGCAAAAGCCTTAAGTCCATAGATTTTAGGTTGGAGATGTAGAATAGGCATGACAAAAGATTTTTAAATCGTCTTCCATAATCTGGGGACACGTTTATTATTTACAAAAGAACCTATAAATCCAGTATTAAACTAAAATTTTGCGAAGGTTAAATCCATTTTTCTAAAATTATTTTAAATCTAAGGGAAAACGGTTCGCAGTATCGTGTCGTCGAATCTGACGTCACGCCCAGGTAACAGAGCATCGTAAACACTAGTAGTCACAACAAAGCACAGGTGAAGTTTACCAATGTTAACCTAAGCGTGACGTCACATGGTGTGACGGATGTTTCAGTCAAAACGGCTGAAAGCTCCGATCTTTTAATAAAATAAAAGTATTATAATCTTTTATTTTATTAAAAGATATTTGTAATTTCTTTTTTTAAAAAACTAAATCAATATTTTAAATCTTAAATCTTTGATTATTTGATACTGTCGTCACGCGTCTTCCAGAGTCGCTGAGCGCAGAAAAAAAGGAATCAAGTTTGTTGAATACATTTAAGTTTTTTTAAATTATTATTATTTACAGATCTAGTTCCTTAGTTCTTAGGTTTAGAGGTGTAAGAATAGTTACAGAGTCACTGAGCACAAAACATCGAATATAATAAAAACAAAATCAATAGATTTTTTTGTGTTAAGTTAATGATAATTATTTTGAAAAAGCAAAATTTGTACGATTACTTGTAAATTATTACCACCATTTATTACTCGTTCATTATTCAGCCAACTTAGGCGTGATAGTTTTCCTTTAAAGTTTTTTATGTGTGCTACTCTTTAAGCTTATATTTCGTTAACCGATCCACGAATAAAAAAATGGTTTACCTACATGGTTTGCACAAATCCAACGATACCCCACACTATGTAGTATGGAAAGTACACTATTATTCATTTTTTTAAGATTTCGTCTTACCGTTTTGTCGCCGTGATTTATATGTATCTATGCCAAATTTCAGCTTTCTACTACTTGCCGTCTCTGTGCTAAGCGATGGACAGACAGACGGACAGACTGGCAGACACGGACGGACATGGCGAATATATAAGACTAGCTTTTGCCCGCGACTCCGTCCGCGTGGACTTTAGTTATTCAGCAAAATTTTGCAACCCCGTTCACTCCCTTAAGGGTTAAATTTAGAAAAACGACGAAACACGTGTTCAATCAATTGTGTTGAAGTATTTATTTTAAGTTTCAAGAAAATTAGACAACATTCTTTATACCTGCCAAACAAATTTTGGCAGGTATAAAGAATTTAAACCCTTTTCGCTCCCTTAGGAGTTGAATTTCAAAAATACCGGTCTTATTCCTTGCCTACATTATATATAGACCTTCTGTGCAAAATTTCAGCTTCCTAGGTCCAACGGCTTGGGCTGGGCGTTGATGAGTGAGTCAGTAACTCAGTCAGGACTTTGAATTTTATTTATATAGATTTCCTTATTGGCTGTGGAACTTGGGCACAGTCACCAACCCACTATGTCCCCACCGAGTAGCCCGGGTCTCTTCCCTGAGGAAGGTATGTATTAGATAACTATTTAGTTAATAATCTAATCTACTCCGCAATTTAGCCTACTTGCCAACATATATTCAAGCAAATTATATTAATTACTTCGGAAAGCGAATTTGGCAAAATATTCTACCTGGGACACTTCATGATATATCACCAGAAACTTCTAAGGCTACTGATGATAAATAAGTATACAGAGGAAGCCTCAGTATTGTAAAAAAATATGTATTTAGAAATAAAAATGACGTAACCTAACTGAGCGGCAGATAAACCTGTTATGATTTTCGCGCGCAGGTAGATAATAATTAAGTTTACTTTGTGTCTATATGAAAATTATTATTATTATTAAAATCTTGTATTGCATAAAAAGGTTGCACAAGGGCGAGCTTAATGCTGCTTAGCATTATCTACCAGCTAACTTAAGTTTTGGAGACAAGATTAGCAGGTAGTGCAATATGCAATATAAAATTTACTGATAACTCATTCACATCTAGATTATATATGAAATTTAGTATAGTGGGGGAATATTACATTAAAGAAATAAAAACGTCAGGTTATGTAAAGAACAAGATTTTTAAACAGAATGAGACATAGTTATGTATTTAACGGGTCTAATCGCGATTGCGATTGAAATAGCCAATCCGCGGTGGGTACGCGTGGTATGGGCTTAATTGCCCATACTCCATCTCTGAGAGAAGGACTGTGACCTGCAGTGGGACATTTAAAGGCTACATACATTTTCATTATATCAAGCCTAGATACTGTGTCGTACATATTATAACTTATGTTTTGATTATTAATAGCATCTTTGAATGAAAGGACTGAATTTTCGGTGAAATAAGTTTCAATAAAATACAATAATATATTTTGTTTCCTTTAGCTGCCATTTTGCATTTGGTCACTTTGGGCTTTAGGCGCCCATCAGCCTCCTTGGTGATCGGTAGTGAGGGCACTTACGTTTTTTAATTTTCTTTATCACGGTTGGAAACAAGAATAAACCCCTTAATTTTTGTTTGACTGCTTTGTTTCTATAGTAATATTGAACGTGTCAACTTTTTGTTTTGAACTATAGGCAAAAAGTCCAAAACTTATTATCGAAAGCAAAGACAATAAACCGTCCATAATGTTGAAAATCCAACTTAAAATGAAACAGTGTTAAGCATCTATTGCACTCTGTCTAACAACCTATTTAAAAGCAAAAAGAAAGTTCACTGTGTTCCATGTTCAACGCTTGAATCAACAAGGATACTACGGCGTAGTACAAAGTCTCGTAGAGTCGTAGCTAGCGCGCTACGGATTACCGTCTACGCGTCTTCTACAAACCGACGGCGTAGGCGCTGCTACGGATAAATCTCTGCGCAGTAGAAACTAGATATTGTTCACATTTTGTCTTAGAGTAAAAAGTACAATGCAGTACTTTTTCTTTACTTTGTAGCATTGTGTTTGCAATTATTTTGGATACGTTCTTTGCACGATGTATTAGTATGTCACAGAAGTCGTTACCTTATGATTCCTGGCTTCCTTGTTTTATCCTGACTCGTATAGCTAACAGCCTGTCTACTTCGTTTATACAAGGGCAGTAAGATATTTTTTGTACAGTCGGCTAAGTAATCTGCCGGCTGTAAAAACAGTTTCATTGACGAATCGATAGGTACAAAACAATCGAGCATCGCAATATCCGTTCCAAATTCAAACGGCCGGGCTCGGCGGCTCGGGCGTCTCCGGCAGGCTTCGGCAGCGTCTGGAGCGCGTCGCCATGGCAACGGGCGGGCACGCGGCGCTCTCGGCATCGCGGCAGCGACCGAAAACAAACACGAGCCTTCTGGCCGCCAATTAGTGCGGGAGCCACTTGTAAAAACTTGCCTCGAACTTGTGAAGAGCGTAGAGTGGGGATTCCGATGTAATTTTAATTAATACATATTGTTAAGTTACCAAAAAATGTGTGGTAGATATATCTGATACATGTCGTTGTTTAGTGTTATGGACACATAGGTAAGTATTAAGACTAAAGCAACAATAAAGTATATTTACCACAGACAGAATTTCAAAATAAAAATTCACCCAATAAGCCTTTGCAATTGCACCTGTTCCTTTCAGTGAGGAAATTCCCGGCCGGCGCCCAGTCTAGCAGGCGAGCCGCCCCGGGGCGGGGGTGTGTCAGCGCAGCTCGGCGGGGGGAAGAGGTGCGCGCGCAGGGCTCCCGCGTCAGTCGCTGGAGGCGCGCGACCCGCGCACGGTCGATAGCGGGCACCGGAGCACCGGGCTTGCACGAGCATGCAGCACGCGACGTGCCCGCGCCCGCGCGCGCGCGAGTGCGTGTGAGAGTGTGGACTGACGCCGGCTGGGGGTCACGTGGCCGCTGTGCGCTTTCGGTTAGTACCTCGACTGTTATCACATGCGGCGGCGGCGTGTAGGATAGGTGTTGGTACCTAGCCTACTGATAACTGGCGGCTGTCTGGCCGAGTGGTATGTTCTGCAGCAGCCCTTGCCTCGAATGTTTGTCTGCCCGTCTACCTAGCGAGTGACGTGGATGTCACATGGCTTAAGGTAAACAGGGAGATGCTGTCATATCCACTGTACCACGCAGTTATACCACTGTATATCGGCTTTTTGGTATCTGTAGACTTTTTAATAGATGGCCACATGTGCTATGCTTAAATAGAGTACAATACTTCTTTCTAGGTGAAGTAATTAAGTAAAAAGCTCATTAGTACTGTGGTGGCCTGCCTAAGAAAACACGTGTAGTTGTTAAATAGTGTTTCGTTAGTTTTATTATTATTAAAAATACAGTGTGGCGGACTTGATAAATAGACATTTGATAGCCAATACGCATCAAGTTAGGAAACCGGGTTCTCCGTAAGCCCTAATAAATACGATCTAGCAGACTTTGTTGGAAAATATGACGATGAGAGTTTTATTTGCCAAGCATGCATCGGGGTAGGATTCTGAGAAATGAGATGGGTGCTGCAATAATGTAGTTCCATGAAAATAGACAGGCAAACTTCTATTAGCCAGCAATATGCGTCCCACTGGAGGGAACAGGCCTTCTCTCACAGATAGAGAGTACAAAAGTTATATACGAGTATATTCAACGGGTCAAATCGCGATTATTTATTAGGTAAAACGTAATTACCTTATTTCCCGATATTTCGGCAGCGTTACAGTTGCCGTGGTCTCGGGTAGACTGAAGTGGCCAGTACAGTCAATTATTGTGGGTAGTCACAATTAATTTTTCGCAGCTGGCCGACACACAACACTCACTACGATTTAACCCGTTTAATATATAACTATGTATGAGTATCGCAAATCATTAAGAAATACTAGAGAGTACAATGTCAATCTCCGTGCGTGCTCACCGCGGCCTAGCGATGTAAATGCTACACAAGACACTTAGGTATTCTGGGGAAGTCTTCCTTTACAGTGAGCGAGTGATATTGCCAAATGAAATCACATGTGTGCGTGCACGCGACGATTAATGAATGTCGATGAAGCAAAGATGATCTGTCAGGATCGTGGCAAGTGGCAGGCCCTGGTCTCTGCCTACCCCTCTGGGATACAGGGGTGAGTTTGTGTTATGTTGTGTGTAAATCACAAATGTACGGTAAGAAATATAGGAAACGGTCACGTATTGATGCAATCATGGAATCTCATCATACGTTGCCACCTATACGTATGATGATATGATGATACCTTGCGGAAATCCATTATAGCATTAAAATGTGTAAATTGTCTTGTTTCTGCTTGAAAAAGTGGGAGGGAGGGCGGTGTGTTAACTAACCGCATGGTTCTTGTGGGATTTTTGGTGGAATTTAGCAAAGTAATTTTCACCCTTTAATGGAAAATGATGTGTTAAATTTAAGATGAATTGATGAAAAGATGGGCCGAGTGGAGTTTTTTTTCCTGCTGCTTTGTACATTGCTATGCAACAAACAGGGTGTGAATTTAAAATTGTCCTTAGCACGGGTTAGTACATTAAAATAATATAAGGATGTGAATTGTTCACGTTGAAATAAAATTGATTTTTTTGATGGGATCTAACCCGGGGCAACTCGTATTAGAGCGAGCATTCTTCCCACTGGATATAATAAAATATCCTTTTAAACATCGCCAATTGTATTACATTACTTAGATTTAGAAATCATGGTTGTATTCTTTTTTCTGGTTGTGCAATAAAGTGTTCTATCTAACATTAAGGTCACGATATGAAATATAAAGGTTGGAAAGGCTGGAAGAGATCACTTTTAGTGATAAGACCGCTGTCTGTACTCGTAGGTTAAGAAATATCTGTGTAATTTCCAATTTTATGTACAATACAGTGTTCTCTATCTATCTATCAAGGATGTTGGGTAAAACGTTCTTGCTATCTATCTATCTATAATGAAATGCTACACTACGTGTGACAGCCTCGTTGGTATAGTCGTTGAGGCGCTTGGATACAACAGAGGTCGTGGGTTTGATTCCCACTGGGGGCCGCCGTACATTTGTACAAGTGGCGTCTGGGTGTATTTTCATGTTTGTGACGTCCTTACCTGGTTACCATAGTACAGGGTATCCTAGTTTGGGACCAGTCAAGTGATTGTGTTGCGTGAAAGTTTATACTATTATTATTGTTCGAGACACAAGAAATAACTTGCTATCTGGAATTGTACGTGCGTGAGTTTCATTGAGATTTGGATGCTCGAGGTGTGATAACTATTACATTTTCTGTGAGCTTGAGTTGTTCACATTTACTGCAGCGTTTGAAATAGCTTATTCGCGCTTGGTATATGGGTGATTAAGCCCATATTTTCTCTCTGTGAGAATATCTGTGCTCTGCAATTGGAATTTTTAGGCTGATTACATAACAGAAAGGAAAGGAAAAATCATCAGCTGTTCCATACTAACGTTACCACCTGAGCATTGAAATTCATGGAACGTTTCGGTGTTTATATTTATTTTGGGATTTCACCGTTATAAAAATTGTTCATATTGACGACTAAGACCCCCTTTTTTCAGGTGTATCTGGGTTATAATACCGTGCACTGTTTATTACTCGGTCTTGGATATTACTTACAATACATACAACATACATAAATGTTCTTTTTCTACGAGTTTTCGTGATTCGCCAAAAATATATTAATATTTTCATTAAATTAAATGTAAACAAATGAGCCATTAATACTACCTAGTAACATATTAATGGCTCATAGAAAAATATAAGAAATATCACTTAATTATCCACTTCAATTTACTTTTAAGAAAAATAATTGTTATACTATTTTTATTTTTAATGCACTAACCCGTGCTAAGGACAAATTTAAAAACCTATTTAGAGGCTAATTTTAGTTAGTGCATTAAAAATAGTATAATCATGTGGGTACAGTAACATCGTTCCGATGTAAAACCTAACTGCAAAGTAGGTAGTCGGGGCTGAAAGTGATGCAATTTGCTTAAGCCAGATGTCGCTGCCTGTACGTGATACAGAGAATAGTGTAAAGAGGTTCTAAATTTCACTGATGCCGGTGAGTCGCCCATTGGCTCAATCGGTAGAGCGCTGGCACGGATAGCCAGAGGTTGCGGGTTCGAATCCCGGCATGGGTAAATTTTTAGCCTCTAAATAGGTTTTTAAAATAATTGTTACCGAATTGCAAGTTAAGCCTCATTTAAGAAAGTGTAATTCAGCCTTAATGCACCTACGAAATGTATATCAAACTGTCATAGTAAGCTATGGATTGCGGTTTTTGTGACGCGGCTTTGGTGTTGTGGTGTGTGACCGAAAGAAGAGCTTAATTTAGAATCCTCCAGGCTGCTATTAGAATAGTTATTAGCAAGTAATACCAAGTTTACGATTTGGGGCGTCTCTCATAAAACTACAATTCATAGTTTTTTTTGACATTTCAATGTAGCCGAATCTTCCTGCTTATCAATCTATTAATCGACTCAGAAAACCATGATAAATTGGACATCTGTCGAGATTTCTTTGTATTGGATGAAGCGTTCAGCCATCTGAACGATGGCTGCGATGGATACTTTATACGAGATTACATGTAGACATTACGTGCAGCGCTTTTCGCGCTCAATATTAAGCGCCGTTCCCATATTGTGTGTTTAGGTGTAGTGTGGTCTGTACAGGACTATAGGAGGTCGGCCTGCACCCTCGGGCGCGGCGTCAGTGCAAAATGACATGCGGGGGCCCGTGATGAGTTTCAACCGGGGCGGGTCAGCCTAGCTTGCGGGTGATGCTTTAAAACCTGATTTTCGATGCCACTGGTTGGGGTGGCGCACTACGCCCTCTGTCTTTTTAATTATGCCATTTGACACTGCCTCCTTCTGCTTTTATGTGTTATGTTTCTGTGTAAAGTAGAATCATATGCGTTTAGTCTAATAGCGCGTTAGTTAAGGCTGTAATGCTGTAAGAATGTGTGTTACATAAATAAATGAAGATATTGGAATAACATGTGAACTAAAACCCGTTTTTTTCGATCTTAACTCGGTAAATTTGTATCAAAAATAAAAAATAAACTATTGACAAATGTCAAACTATTGTTTGTTCAGAGTAGATACGCAGTTCTGTTGACAGGAGCTCGACCTCTACATTTTCATTGCGATCTCGCCTGTAGCGTAACTGAGTATGAATGTGTATGCGGAAAGAAAAAAATATGTGGAAGGGGGTACATACTTAGAGATCGAACTTAAAATCAGGATAGAGTCTTCAGGTGCTCTTAAAACAATTTTTCCTCTCGAAACTTTGCTCTCAAACGGTACTAAACGGGTTTTAATAGTCCGAAGATATGTCCCAGTTTACCAGGTCACTGACGTCAGTTGGTGTCCTTTATGTACAGCATAGAGATGTATCGTAAAACTCTTCGCGATTGTTCGGATTTATCGGGCCACGTCGCGTTACAGCAGTTTGTGTTTAACGGTTTGAGCCAAACGAAATGTTTCTTTAGTGTCCATTAATAAGTTTTAATTCCCAACGGGACGCATTGCGTTTTTAATGGACGGTAGTTAATATTAAATTGCCGGTTTGGGGAATTCTTCATAGACAGTGCTAATTTCTCGATGTAAAAATTTTCGATGCTATGTTTTTGCAAATCTATAATTGACATTTTAATAATTTAATATACGTGATATTCTCTAAATTTAAGTGATTCAACCTATGTAGTACTGCACTGTTTTTAGAGGATATGTTTGAATTTTTTAATGATTATAATATCCATATTATGTGACACATCATTATCCTATCAAACAGCTACACAAGACCGAAAACAATATATACCCTTACGTTTAATTAAAAAAAAATCAATAGTGTTGGACCAACAATGGCAAACGACAAACACTGATTTACTTTTTTAAAAACCTATTTAGAGGCTAAAAATTCCACCCATGCCGGGATTCGAACTCGCGACCTCTGGCTATCAGCGCTCTTTCCAACTGAGCTAATGGGCGACTCACCGGCATCAGTGAAATTTCGAACCTCTTTACAATATTCTCTGTATTACGTACAGGCAGCGACATCTGGCTGAAGTAATTTGCATCACTTGCAGCCCCGAGTACCTACTTTGCAGTTAGTTTTTTTTTATATCTGAATGATTTCGCTGTACCCACATGATTATATTATTTTAATGCACTAACCCGTGCTAAGGACAATTTTAAAAAACTAATTTAGAGGCTAAAAATTCCACCCATGCCTGGATTCGAACCAGCGACCTCTGGCTATCCGTGCCAGCGCTCTTTCCAACTGAGCTAATGGGCGACTCACCGGCATCAGTGAAATTTCGAACCTCTTTACAATATTCTCTGTATTACGTACTGATTTACTTGTTTCAGTTTTAGTGCATCTTAGAGGTGACCTGTATAATAGGAATGGTCTGATCAGAATATTGATAAATTTCAAAGATGGCGAAGTATCTATCTAAGAGGGAATTGCGCCAAGTCGCTAGATGAATAAGTACCTAAATAGATAAATACGACCCCAGGGATAAACTTAAAAGTCGCTGATTTCATACCAATTTATCTACGGACAGCTGTGATAATGTCATCAGTGCAAGATGTTTTTGTACTTGGTTTGGCTAACAGAGGATAGTCCTGTCTGATAGCGTTGGCGGAAACCGACTTCATTTGATGAGTTGTCAAAACTTAGATGTGAAACTACCTACTCAGTTATTAGAAAACTTCTAAAGACAGCGACGGTGTGTTATCAGTCACCCAATTTATAATCATAAGCCGCTGTTGTTGTCAAGTGTTCGCTAGAAGTTGTCCAACCGCTAAGTAATAATCATCATATCGATTTACATGTAAGTACCTCTCGACTTTGACAATAAATAACAGAAAGCACAGAAGCTCTGTAAATGGAGGTCTGGTACTCTGCTATAGATAGATAGTATGTTCTTCATTGTAAACAGAAATTACATTAACAGATGAAAATGAAAATGAAAAAATGAAAAATTTATTTGTACCCAACACCACGTAATTTTACAATAAAATTAACATAAAAGCAACTGCTTATCAATAAAATGAACTCACAGAAAATGTATGTAGCTTACAATAATTTTATTTGATTTGCTCTGATTCCTGTGCCAGGTAATAACCTGTGTTACAGACATCAGTGTTTCCCAAGTGTAACCAAAAAACATTAATATTAAAGACAGTGTCGTGCGTTATCAAAATATAGTACGCCTTAAAACCGAAACTAATTTCTTCCAGGCAACAATGTGATAAACTTGGTGGAGTTTCCACCAAACTTTCTATTATACAGCGATTTATACGATATTATACGAAGCTCGTGCATCTAATACGACAACCACGTGATTATAAACTATCTTCCACTGCTATCTTGTGGGTAAACTCTTGATTACCCATATCAACCATTTCTAAGCTAATCAAACTTTTAAGTAGTTGGAAAAAAATTATGTTTTATAAACGCTCGTGGCCTAGTCGCACCGAGTGATTGGAATCAATCACTCGAGTTAAGCAACAACAGGCGCGGTCAGGTGCTGGATGGGAGACCGTCCCGATACTACCGCTAGTGGCATTTTTTCGAGCGCTTTCGTGTTTTGCAAGGCACGTTAAGCCGTGGGTGCCGGCTGTCATTTATTGGCAGTCGTTAAGCCATGTCAGAGGCCTTATGGGCGGCTTGATAACTTTTGAGAGTAAGGCCCGCCACTGTCTTACAAACCTCAACCAACCCGGACTTGGCCCCGTGGTGGAGTATGGCCTAACCTTCCTGCAATGCAGGAAGAGACCCGTGCCCCAGCAGTGGGGACATACAGGGTTGAAATGGAACAACGTTTTATAAGCAAATTATTTACATATTTTTTCGTCTAATTTTATGATGTTCTATTGACGAAAAGGTGTGTCGTTTGTTATTAATCCAATAAATCAATCAATAAAACACCTTGTATTTGTCCAGTGCTATCCATAGGCTTTCTCTTAAAACTCCTTAAATTAGATAAATGCGCTCAAGTAACAAATCATAATAAAAAAACTAGACAGAGGAAGGGATTCTGAACGCCGCTACGCCAAGGCTTTGATGGCCCTCGGGCTCGAAGTTTTTCAGTTATAAACATGAAGGGTACGGCAACATTTTTATTAGTGAAGGCAACATTTTACGGCCGTGCGAGGTAAGGGATATGTTTTACGTCCTCCATCTTGATTCCTTTGCGATTCGAGGACGCCGTTTCCGTAAGCGCGAGTTATCTTTTGATTAAACCTTATTTATACAACTACATAAGTTTCTGTTGACAATCTTCCACCATTCAACTTGGCAGTTTAATGGTTATATTTAGTTATTTATTAAACGGGTCAAATCGCGATTATGTATTAGGTAAAACGTAATCACCTTATTTCCCGACGTTTCGGCAGCGTTACAGTTGAAAAACACAAAAATTTCGACACAGAGGATGGTTTCAAGCTTTCAAGTACGTGGAATCCAGTGCTAAGTAATTACAAGTCACGCGCCTTATCACCGGATCGGTCCGTTGACGTAGTGAGTGTTGTGTGTCTGCTAGCTGCGAAAAATTCATAGTGACTACCCACAATAATTGACTGTACTGGCCACTTCAGTCTACCCGAGACCACGGCAATCGGAGTATAGCGAATCATTAAGAAATACTAATGGTTATATTCTTTTTAATGCACTAACCCGTGCTAAGGAAAATTTTAAAAAACCTATGTAGAGGCGTGGTAGCTCAGTGGGTAGAACCATGGACTCTCATGCGAGAGCCTCAGGTTCGATCCTGAGTGCGGGCATGTACCAATGACTTTGTTTAATTTCAAAGTTACCTACATTTGCAAATTTGTAGTCGCAATACCACACGCAAACTGTGAAGGAAAACATCGTGAGGAAACCCGCGGCTTGGTTGGCTCCGCACGTATTGACTAGTCTTTCCTGTGGGCTAGGCCGACTAAGCTGTCAGGATGGTATAGGTGCTGGGCAAGCCTACACCATCTATAAAAAACCATGTACCAGGCACTACAGCGTCGGAGTGGTCCCTTCACCCATCTAGTGTGAGTGAAGATACCAGTAGACGCTGTATAAATAATCTCATTGCGTAAATGCAAAAAGGCCAATATGTAGAGGCTAAAATTCCACCCATCCCGGTACTCAAACGGAAAGTTGATAAGCAGAAAGTCAACTTAACCATTAATCAACCTGTTTCAGGAAACGCGCACATCAGAAATAACCTAGAATTTATAGCGAAATAGATCTATTTACTTATTATCGGCAACTTCTCTATTGCCCGGCAATATATAGTGAAGTTGCGAGCCACGTGATTATTAACAACCCTCATGAAAAGCCTACGTAACGCCTCTTAAGATTAAAGACCTTGTGAAACGTAGACGTCAGAGTATGTAGTATTAAGATTCAATTCTCACAAATTAGACGCAACAAGACAAGCGTGAGATTACGCCTACAACATACGCAATTGAAGTTTCACTTTTGCCCAAGCCGCATTAATCAAAACTTAGGTAAGTACATTATCATTCAGAAAACTTGTAATCACATGTCAACGGGCACGTCTGGGATGTTAAAATAACTTAGATGTTTTCTGTCTAGCTCCCAATGTCCCGCAGAGGTGTCTAAGTTGGAGTCATCGACCCTGTGCGGCGTGTTAGCCTAGGGCAGGGCTGGTCAATTTTCTCCCAGCAAACTATCACCGGTATAAACTATGGCTGTATGGTGTCGGCCTAGAGAATAGCACCAACCTAAATTCTTCCCGCGGGTGTCGTAAAAGGCGACTAAGGGACACAAACCGGGGTGTGAGCAGCAGCGCCCCCTGCAATACAATTCCACCATACTGCGATCCCCAACCCGCATGCCCAGCGTGGGGATTATGGGCATTACCCCCCAATGATGGCACAACCTTGCGCTATGACGCTCACTAGGGGAGGGCTATGTCCAGCAGTGGACTAGTATAGCCTGAAGAAGAAGAAGAAACTATCGCCGAGGATCGAGCTCAGTGGCGTGTCTTGGGAGAGGCATATGACCAGCTGTGGGCTGAAACCGGCTGATTATAATGATGGCGATGGATCTGTCGCAAGATTAGGCAAACCACTTGTCAGGATTGTCTAAGTTTCTCTAACTTAAGTTCTAAACAAACTAGGATACTCTACACAAGAAATACCCACACTGAGGCTATTTATACAAATTAATAAGGCTTGTTCACTGCGGTGCGACATATATAGGCTTGTCCTGGTCCCAATCTAGGATACTCTGTGCTACGGTAACCAGGCAAGGACATCACAAATTTGGCGATACGATGTTTTCCTTTACAGTTAGCGAATGGTAAAGTTACTTAAAATAAAAATATTAACATATGACGACCTCTGTGGCGTAACGGTAGCGCGTCTGCCTACCATGCAAGAGGTCCCGGGTTCGAATCCCGGCTCGGAACAATAAAAAACCCAGGTCTTGGATGTTTACATGTTTGTGATGTCGTTGTTTCTGGTTCCCACGACACAGGGTATCCTAGTGTGGGGTCAGAGGCAATGTAAGTGCCAGTATGTAAATGTTATGTTATGTTATAACATAGTATGAAAAGCTATTGATACATACCGAGATACGAATCTACGTCCTCTCGAATGTGAAGCTAGCACTCGCAGGATGAGTTATCATTATCACCGCTATATTCATGAAGTATCGTTATCAACCCTTGTATGCCCTCACTGCTGGGGCACGGGTCTCTTCCTTCATCGCAGGAAGGTTAGGCCATACTTCACCACGGGGGCTAAGTCCGGGTTGGTGGAGGATTGTAAGACAGTGGCGGGCCTTACTGTCAGAAGTTATCAAACCGCCCACAAGGCCTCTGACATGGCTTAACGACTGCCATTATATGACAGCCGGCGCCAACGGCTTAACGTGCCTTGCGAAGCACGGAAATGCTCAAAATGCTACTAGCGGTAGTCACGGGACGCTCACCCATCCTGTACCTGGCCGACTGTTGTTGCTTAACCAAGTGATTGATTCCAATCACTCGGTCTGCCTAGGCCATGAGCGCTTCGTGCAGTATATCTATCTAAAAGTATCACTCCTTCGCTAAGGTTGCCGACCCCGTTCTACCCAATATCAAAGTTTAATAGAGTTGCCTCGTCCATACGTGCCCCCGATTACCTCGTAGCTGTTATTATCTATTAGTTCTGTATCGGCTAAATATTTACCCCTCATACTTTATCAGGGTGCCGTGGGTAATTAATTGAAAATACGCGTTTTGGTGAGGCTTCATTTGCAATTTCGCGCGCGGATTATGTTACGATGTTTGGTTATTACGCTCATTTGTTGAAATGAGCCGTACCGTATACAGGAGTTTGTCAAAATTTATAGATTTAAGTACAGTGTTATGTAAAAGCCTAGAAGCTCACTCCAAAAAAGCATATCCTAGGTACGGCAGCGTCTGAGTGGTCATTCACTCATCTAGTGTACGTGAACGTGCTACTAGACACTGCATCGTTATCAAGCCTTGTATGTCCCCACTGCTGGGGCACGGGTCTCTTCCCGCGTCGCAACAAGGTTAGGCCATACTCCACCACGAAGGCCAAGTCCGGGTTGGTGGAGGATTGTGGCAGGCCTTACTGTCAGAAGTTATCGAGCCGCCCATAAGGCCTCTGACATGTCTTAACGATTGCCATTACATCACAGCCGGCACCAACTGCTTACGTGCCTTGCGAAGCACGGAAGCGCTCGGAAAAATGCCACTAGCGGCAGTGACGGGACGGTCACCCATCCTGGCACCTTCTTTACTGTATTTTATATAATATAAGGAACAATAATTTGTAATAATACAGCCTATTCTCTCTGAGAGCTCGAGTATGGGCTTAATAACCACTCGTACCCACCGTGGATTGGCATAAAATACAATAAATAATTTCAGCACAATTTATAGCTTACCAAGCTACGTCGGTACTCCATGCGACTGACACACCAGAACAAAACTGAATGGCATCGTTCATGCCATACAACAAAACTAATCGTTGCCAGAAGAGCTTCCTTCAATAGAGAGCCAACTAAAACTTTTGTTTTACCGAAACGGGCCACTGTTAACACGTGGGCTGAAAAAAGCCTCGACATGATTCATCGGTGTCATAAAATCCATCATTCGGTTACGTTCCAAATCGGGGCACAACGCGGCTCGTAAAACACGGAGCTACTCTCAACTCTTTCAGTTTGTTCAACGCAGTAGGTAATGTTGTTCCAGTATTTTGTGCGATCGGAAACCTTCCATTTTATTACCACAGGTGTCTGATAATCGCTTCTGACATAGTCGAAAAAAAAACACACGTATATAAACTCATACTTGTATCGCAGAGAGGTATGCAGCCACCAGAGGTAGTCGCATATTATAACAACTGGGGTGGAAAATTGAGATAAAATAAATATAACATAGATTGGAAGATAACAATCGATAGTTCATTGCCTGTATAGTTCATTGGTCACTTCAGCGACTAACGACTAACTTTTTACTTTTTTTTAGTTTTTATTTCTACACTGCACAAACAAAAGATTAAATTTGTTTTATGCATAAAAGTAACGAATGAGACAGCTGGACAGGAGATTATGTGTGCGTCTTTGCCTTACCAAAACTACTTTTTGTTGGGATTATTGCTTGAAAGGTTAAGGTAAGTATACTTGGAAGATCTCGGCACTAAATTATCGACGGGAAATTTATAATTTTCATTATCCAGTAAATTGGCTACCATCTTGAAAAACTATAAATGTTAGATTTATCTCACATTGGGTATTTACGCTTTTTTGCGTTAAGGTAAAAAAAGGCAATTGTGTGCGGCCAAATAGAGCAATCATTTTATATAACTGATATCGGATTTGAATTTAGCAACCCAATAGCTGTGTAAATATAGAAAATTTTACCGAGAATTGTATCGAAAGCCAGTAAGAGCGGTAGCAGTATCGAAAGCGAGTAAAAGCTCTATAACTGAAATGCCTCCTTGGATATTTGACTGTTCAGTGCTTAGGTATAGTTTATTTAGTTTACTCAACAAATAATAAAAAATATCTCATCATACTAGTAAATTCATTCATTTATTCAAGCCGCGATCGTTTATTCAAGAAGTCAAATTCTAGCGAGCAAAGCGATTATGGCGATTACCATTAAGCTTAAGCCATAACTTTTTAAAGCATTTAAATTTTATCAAAAGTTCTGAATTTTCAAGTCCAGGTCTAAAATTTATTAATTTGTTACCCGACAAAGTTCTGTGGTGTGTGTGTTTTGTTGTGAATGTTGTATACCACAATTTAGGTCTTGTGTCTTACTTATACTCGTTTTATACGTTTATATGTTTTGCCATATTAATTAGAACACATTAATTTGCCAAATATATTAGAATACGAACTATCCTCGGACCTAACAAACGTACACAAAATAAATCATAATTTAGCGGTGAAGCGGTGTCCGAGATGTTCGGTAACAAACACTGTGACACGAGTTTTTTGTATATTAGATGATAAGACAACATTTAAAAGTTGTGATCTGTTTGTACACCAACACAGAAGAAATAAAACAAAATTGTGGCGAAAGTAGAGCCTCACCGGCTTGGGGAGCAGAGTCGATAACCTGACAAGTCGTTGACCGTCACAATTGCTATTTCCGCGCGGAAGGGGACGAGGTGCACTTTCACTCCCATTTCAAGGGTGGATTAGTTTTTAATAGCAAGTTTAACCTTCGCATAGAACGGTTAGGTTAGAAGGGCAAGGGCTCGGTTCAAATTCCGGCTTGTACTAAGGACTTTGTTTTGTAGGTTACGTACATTTATTAATTTGTTGTAGCAATACGGCACGCTGATTGTGAAAGAAAACATCGTGAGAAAGTATATGAGGTATACACGCAACTTAGTGGCTCTTCTTCTATTTTGGTGACATCTCCTATCGGAGGTTTTTTTTTTATTATGGCAGGTTGACACTTGACCCCAGTCACGCCTGATGGCAAACGAAGACGGGATCTAAGGTGCAAAGTAACGGATGGGTTAGCGTAAAAGAGAAGAGACCTATGCATAATGGTGGGTTCTGTTTATGGGCTGATTAGATAGATAAACAGTCAACAAACAGAATGTGAAGTATTGAAGTAAAATTTTCGAAATGGCTACTGATTGATACCAACCCTACTTTGTACGTCCCCACTGGTGCTGGGGCACGGGTCTTTTTCTGTATCGCAGGAAGGATAGGTTTTAGGATTTCAGCACGAGGGCCAAGCCCAGGTTGATGGAGGATTGTAAGACAGTGGTGGGCCTTACTGTCAGAAGGTATCAAGCCGCCCGCAAGGCCTCTGAAATGGCTTAACGACTGCCATTACATGACAGTCGGCACCAGCAGCTAAATGTGCCTTGCGAGGCACGGAAGCGCTCGGAAAAAATGCCACTAGCGGTAGTCACGGGACGGTCTCCCATCCAGCACCTGACCGCGCCTGTTGTTGCTTAACTCGAGTGATTGATTCCAATCACTCTGTTCCACTAGGCGACGAACGCTTCGCTACTGATTATTAATCGGAAAGGGAATCCAAAACTAAGATAATAGAATGTGAATTATTTACGTAGAAATAAATTTTTGGTGTGTGATTTCCAGCGCCAAAAACGAAATACGAGGGCTGCTACTTATGTATGCGCAATAGAAAAAATAAACAAATGTATATGGCTAAATATGCTTTTATTGTTTTTCAAAGTATTCTCCACTATGATCGATGCACTTTTGCATTCGATGAAACCAATTTGTAAAACACTTTTTCTACTCTAATTGAGGTATCTCCAAAACGTGCTGTTTGAACGCATCTACGGCATTTCACGGGTCGAAAATCGTTGACCACGTAATTTATTCTTTACATTTGGGAATAAATAGAAATCATTGGGAGCCAAATCAAGGCTGTACGGTGGATGACCCATCAATTCTATTTTTTGACCATCCAAAAATGTAGTTGTTTCCTGAGATGTATGACAGCTGGCATTGTCATGGTGAAGTATGATTCTGCGTCGCTGGTTGTTTTGGCGTATTTCTTCAAATACTTCCGGCAAACAAATGGTCGTGTACCACTCCGAATTAACCGTTCTGCGATTCTCCAGTGGTATTGTAGCCACATGGCCATTAATACCAAAAAAGCAGGCCACCATTTGCTTTACAGTGCTTTTTGCACGAGCCACTTTCGTAGGGTTCGGCTCATTTTGAAACACCCAAACTATTTATTGTTGTTTAGTTTCGGGATCGTACGCGTAGATCCAGGATTCGTCACCTGTGTAGATATTATAAACAGATTTTAAGTCGCCTCCGTTGAATTTTTTTAAGGTTTTCTTGCACCATTCGACGCGAGCATCTTTTTGATCGTGAGTTAAGTTGTGCGGGATCCAACGCGAACAATTTTTTTTTTACAGACAAATGTTCATGTAATATCCTATGAATGCTCGTCATACATATGCCCAGAATAGCCTCTATCTCTCGATACGTAACATAGCAGTCTTGCATTATTAGTTTTTGCACAGCTTCAATATTTTGTGGCACAACCACCGATTTCGGGCGACCTTCTTTAACTTCGTCCGTGAGTGATACACAGTCGTTTTTGATGGAGCTTCACCACCAAAAGTCGAAGTTAATTGATCTACGCACTGTTGTTGCGTTAAACCACGTCGAAAATCGTAATAAATCATAGCACGAATATTTTCACGAGTGAGTTCCATTTTTTCAGCGATATGACATTTTAAACCCAACAAAAACAAAACACCAACGTATATAAGAGAAAAATATTAGGGGCCAGTATTTAAAAAAAGAACGAATTTGACCATGGAGGTCAGACATTGCGTTTAAAATTATTGGAATCCCAGATTCCGCATACATAAGTAGCAGCAGCCTATTGGACTTTGTTGTACAAATATGTGGCTGAATATCACTATCATATATTGGATATCCACTGAAATGCGGTGTCCACTATGTGTGATAGATATTATGCCTCATTCGTATACAGCAGAGCTAATTGAAAATTTGAAAATCAGCGCCGGCAGTGGAGCATGTTCCCTGGCAACTTTAAGCTGAGCATAAGGCCTTTTGCCTAATTTAGTTCTTAAGACATTTTCTCAGTTATTGTACCTTGTTTATTTTTTTGTTGGCAATAAAAACATTTCACTTTCAATTAAATATTACGCATTCACACAAAGATGTATATTTTAAAAAACCTATTTAGAGGATAAAAATTCCACCCATCCCGGGATTCGAACCCGCGACCTCTGGCTATCCGTGCCAGCGCTCTATCCAACAGCCCCGACTACCTACTTTGCAGTTAGGTTTTACATCGGAATGATATCGCTGTACCCACATGATTATACTATTTTGCATCACTTAAAGTAGGTAGTCGGGGCTGTAAGTGATGCAATCGACTTTAGCCAGATGTCGCTGCCTGTACGTAATACAAAGAATAGTGTTAAGAGGTTCGAAATTTGACTGATGCCGGTGAGTCACCCATTAGCTCAGTTGGATGGAGCGCTGGCACGGATAGCCAGAGGTCGCGGGTTCGAATCCCGGCATGGGTGGAATTTTTAGCCTCTAAATAGGTTTTTTTAAATTGTCCTTAGCACGGGTTAGTGCATTAAAAATAAAAATAGTATAAAGATGTATATATGTGAAAAGTTAGATAATGGAGGCGCCGGGTAGTGTAACGGTGCAAACCTCTTCACACCATTTTTATTTCTTTTCTATCATTTTCAAATAATAATAAATAATAAATATTCATGGACATATTACACAGATCTCGTTAGCCCTATACTAAATACAACTAAATGACTTGTGTTATAGGTGCTAACTCGACGATATATTTAATACAATAAATACATAGATAACATCCAAGACCCGAGACAAACTGGAAAAGTTCGTTTCCTAGTTTGACCCGGCCGGGGATCGAACCCGAGACCTTCGGTTGCACAGTCAGCGTGCCAAACCGCTGCGCCACCGAGGCCGTCAATATTTAAATTATGTACGTCACACATTCTTCGATTTTCCTAATTTTTCACCACTACTACTTTACCCTTTGACCAGATCTGACTTTTTACCTGCTTATCCGTTTTTTATCCAGTTTTTCGGTTTTAATATTACTAAGTACATACTTATCTACAAATAAAACCACACCTAAAGTCGTTCCAGAGTTTATTATTAATTATAAAAGTTATACAACGCTTCACTGGTGCTAACTTTGACATAGATAGAGAACACTTTATTGCACAGCCGGAAAAAAAGAAGGGAACGTATATCGATTCACATTACTCGTATTAATTGTACCTTGGAACAGCTAAACACTTTTTGGATCGGCGGGACAGAAATAGGTATGTTATTTTAGGGCTTCTAAATCGGTTGTTATCAACTAAGTAACTTTGATCCCTTGTCTGATTTGATTATTTATTCCACACAAAGTTGCCTTAACAACAATTTAAACCTTTATCAAGGGTGCGTACCTAAATAAATTTGTATCAAGTTTAAATTTAGTTTAAAAATAACTTGCTTATTTAATCCCTATTTTGTTTTTTTTATTTTGGCTTTTCACCCGAATACTACTCGCGAGCAGACCTAATGCGTGCTTTGGGTAGTATTATTCTTATCATTTTCAAAAAAAAGAGAAGGTTCTCTTTTTTGTTAATAAAAACGAAATTTGGTCAAAATCTGATGATGGATTTCATGAGAAAAACACCGAACTCTTTTTTTCAGTTGTTCTGTAGTTTTTAAAAAAAGTTTTGAATGTTTCGTTTCGCTTAAACAGTTTTTCGTATCACTACTCCTGCTCGCCACTGCTGTCCTCCTGATTCATCGTGCTTTTCATCACTCCAACCACTGGCTCCTCAAATACTGTAGCGCCCGAGACCTTTAATAATAATAAAAAAGTAATAGATAGATAGAGAACACTTTGTTGTACATAAAACTGGAAATAACACAGATATTAAATTATTTAATAGATTCTTACTATTTACCCAGAGATAACATCCGGCAGATGAACCCATCACATTTAGAGTAATTGGTATAAAAGGCTTTGGCTTCCCCACGCGTGCCTCAAATTACCGGTTCGCCATGGACCCATGAATCTTAAGATGTACCAACATAATAATTTTGTTCAAAAACTTATTAATAATTCAGCCTAAATACGTCTCTACTGGCCTTCTGTCGGAGGAAATGTGTGGGCTTAATCACCGCGCGTGCCCACCGTGGATGCGGTGCCGCACTGGTGGAGTAGTAGTAGCGTAGAAACGACACAAAAAAAAGCCATTCAATGGAAGTTGGTTCATCTTGTAAAGTAGCTACGAGTACCACTTACCGAACGTCATGACAGCTCCGTCGTGACGGGAGTTCCTCCTAACTCCATCTGGGTTTGCATTACAAAACTAGTTTCATGCATCTGCAAGTAGATAGAGTCGGCGAAATCACACCTCCGACCTTTTGTTCGATACTCGCACCTGTGCCGTACGTAATAGGAGCTACGACTGTGGCGAATTTTATGGAGTTTGATGATTTTATATATACGTGTATAAGTTTATATAAGTAACGGTATGTAAGTGTATTATTAATAAGTATAAGTATGTATATACAAATATTCAAATTTGCACTGGCTACCCCAGTCTTTCTAATTTCCTTCAGCAGCTCTCCATCGTAAGGTTGTCTGGAAGTAATTGCTTTTAGCAATAAGGCCGCCAATTGTACAATGTATATTTGCAATTATTTTGTATTTGTGGTTTTTCCAGTGTTCAATAAAGAATATTCTTATATTATCTTGTCTTTGTGATCAATTGGCAGTATCATACTTTTTACACTCCTAGTCAGCACCGTTATTTTACTTATCCGGCACATAAAACAGGTAACAAAAAATAAAGAAATACTTTACTTTGATCTCTGTGGCGTAGCGGTAGCGCGTCTGCCTACCATGCAAGAGGTCCCGGGTTCGAATCCCGGCTGGGAACAAAAAAAAACCCAGGTCTTGGATGTTTACATGTTTGTGATGTCGTTGTTTCTGGTTCCCACGACACAGGGTATCCTAGTGTGGGGCCAGAAGCAATGTATGTGCCAGTATGTAAAATGTTATGTTATGTTATGTTATGTTATGTTATGTTATGTTATGTTATGTTATGTTATGTTATGTTATGTTATGTTATGTTATGTTATGTTATGTTATGTTATGTTATGTTATGTTATGTTATGTTATGTTATGTTATGTTATGTTATGTTATGTTATGTTATGTTATGTTATGTTATGTTATGTTATGTTATGTTATGTTATGTTATGTTATGTTATGTTATGTTATGTTATGTTATGTTATGTTATGTTATGTTATGTTATGTTATGTTATGTTATGTTATGTTATGTTATGTTATGTTATGTTATGTTATGTTATGTTATGTTATGTTATGTTATGTTATGTTATGTTATGTTATGTTATGTTATGTTATGTTATGTTATGTTATGTTATGTTATGTTATGTTATGTTATGTTATGTTATCTAGTCTACAACTCTAAACTCATGCACACAATCTAGATTGAAGTACCTATACGTTAAGAAAACAAAGTGTTATGAATAACAACGGAACCTCTATAATAAAAGGTAGAACGTGGGCCTCACTTCCAGAGCGTTCGATGCCGGTATGTACCGATGATTTTGTTTTATTAGCTACGTATATTGTGACTTTAAAACACCACCCCCTAACCGTGGAGGGAAACATCGTCTGTATCCCTACGCCTATCCTCACGCCTGTATCCCAGAGGGGTAGGCAGAGACCAGGGACTGCCACTTGCCATGATCCTGACAGATCACCTTCGCTTCATCAACGTTCATAAGTCGTTGCATGCACGCACGCCGGTTGCGGGTACTTTTTAAAAGTGAGCGTCTGTGGTCTTAACTTACACAACTGATTAATCCCACGATCATTACAGGGCTGTGTCGATGATTTAGGAAACGCATATAGTTTGTCAAAAAATTCAAGAAACCGGAAGTGAAACTTTATTATTGGTATAACGAAAATCATGACCACTTACTACCTTTGATTAAGTACAGTACATAATTTTAATGCAATGACTGTAGTTTTTATTTTTATAATGCTTGCAAGTGCAAGAAATTAACTAACACAGACAAAAAGTCTGAGCAAAACTTTACTCTTTAATTTCTACACTTTTTGGACAAAGTATACGGTGCGTTATAATTTTATACTGTAACAAAACTCACTCACGTCACAACACAGTGAAATGCAGGCAAACGAAATTAGGATTATAAAAACGATCCTTTTATTAACATTTTATCAAAACAACAAAGTAATGTGTGCGTATCTAACAAGAGATCGTACACTGTGTTCATTAGTCAATCAATTAATACTTTTTTGTGGAAAAGTCAGATAAAATATAGCTAGATAAGATAAGCTTAGATGTCAAAGTAATATTTTTATGACCTTTACGTGTATTATCATCTATGACATTTCAATCTGAAACAATGTTATTGCAACAATTTTTGCCGTGACAAAAAATTGCAAATGAAATGAAATCGCAATCAAATCAAAGGGTGATTTACGAGTATCACAAGATAATCTCTCAAACAATGCTACAATAACTGACATATAGTTTGAAATATGCAATCGCAATAATAGACCTTCACGAGCTTACCAGGGTAAATGCAATACGGCAGTAGCACGCTCTATATCCGGCGATGACGTCACAGCCGCCCGTGACGTCGCTGGTCATAGAATAAGCCGCAGAAGACTCATTCACGATTTTCAAGTAGGTCACAATCATGGATGTATTAGGGCCTGTCAAATTCATCTGTCATCACAAAACGCAACAGAGCTAAAGTATGTTTACGGCGCTCCAAATCATGAACGATACAATGTGTTATGGAAACCTTGAAAATTATACGGTTTTACTTTTTTGTCCTTGTTTTTAGAGATTTTCTGTCTTCTACAAAAAAATTGCCTCTCCAATCTTTACCGGTTTTGTATATAGTGCACACGATTTGCGAATATTGCGATAGTTTTTTCCATTGATTAATTTCAACACTATTTTAATGTAGATTTTTGGTTTTCATTTTTAATTGCTTGCGTCGATTGCTCGTCCGTTACTTAAGCAGGTTCTGACAAAATATCAGGGTCACGCGTTGTTTACTGGGAACCTGTGACGTATGCTGAGTATACAACCTTCTTTGGTACCATGACACACATCGTCTCTACTGTTTAAGGTCACTTCACCACCCCTGTATCATATTTTTATGTACCCTATAGAAGGCTCAGGCCTTCTCTTCTCTTAGAGAGAGAGGAATTACCACGCGTGCCCAATGCGGTTTGGCAATTTCAAGCGCTGATGATGATGGCTGTATGATTGTTTATAAAAAATAAGTGTAAGCATAAGCGTGTTCTCTGACGTTCCATGTTATTAATTTTAAGATTTAATGTGTGTTGTGGTATGTGGAATTGTAATGTAAGTTTGATGCAACATCCTTTTTAGAAAATTTTATGAAAAATAGTTCCCGTTGTCCCCCGACTTGGCAAACACCGTGAGAGAATCCGGGCTTTTGTGTTTCCTCGCTCTATGACTGCGGTGTGCCTCGACCGAGTTTGAGAGGGAAAAAGAACTTTTTTTAAAGTGCTCCCGGCCTATGTGTACGGTTTGTAGTGACGTCATCAAGTGACGTAACCGCGATTGTTTTGCGCTTTGTTTTGTGACATTCTATTCCTGACTTCCCTCGTCATTTTATCGAGCCAGGTCATCCCTCTGGAATAGCTGGAGTGGTTTCTTCCCTTTCGAGTACACTGTCGATATCAACTCTTGTATGTCCCCACTGCTGGGGCACGGGTCTTTTCTTGCATCGCAGGAAGGTTAGGCCATATTCCACCACGGGAGCCAAGTCCGGGTTGGTGGAGGATTGTAAGGCAGTGGCGGGCCTTACTGTCAGAAGTTATCAAGCCGCACGTAAGGCCTCTAATATAGCGACTGCTGTTATTATATGACAGCCGGCACCACCGGCTTAACGTGCCTAGCAAAGCACGGAAACATGCCACTAGCGTTTATCATAAGACGGTCATCCATCCTGCACCTGACCGCGACTGTTGTTGCTTACATTTGATTGATTCGAATCACTCGGTTCCACTAGACCACGAGAGCTTCACTCTGGTAGCAGGGAAGGGAATAGAGAGTCTCTATTTGAGTTTTCTCTCTGATCTTAGAGAATTTACTTTAACTCACAGCAATTGGACAAATCTGAGCAATACAAAGAACAATGGATTTAGCCGTGAATAATTTTATATACTTCACCACCCCTTTTCATCTATTTAGAAGTGGAATTTTAAAGCGATCTCGGAATATTTCTTCAAATTATAAAATCTCCGGGCCTACTCCTGGTCTGTGTTGCCAGTCAGTTAAAACTGTCTAACTATGAGTCGATATTGGTCAAGGTAGGTAAAAAATTAAAAACGGTGTCCGCGCTTGTCGTGTTGGATTTAGATAGAAAGAAAACACTTTATTCTACAATTTTTTCTCCAAAAATGATCTAGATTTTGAAATGGACACCTAGTTTGAATTGTAACATTCATTAAGACACAGCTTCTGCGCTACTTTGAATAAAACCTTTTCATTTCATTTCAAATACGGTGGTAGCGAAGCAGTAGAACACCGGCTTCTTATTCGGGAGGTGGTAGGTTCGAATCCCGTACCAATGACTATATTTTCTAATTTACGTGTGTAAAATTACAGTAGCAACAACACTCACTAGCGGTGAAGGAACATATCGTGAGGAAAACTGAGTGTCTGAGGTGTTCCCATACCTCTGCGCTTGAAATCGCCTGATTAAGCCCATGCTCGCCCAATCACGCCCAGTGGGTAGAACATGATCATTAAGAGATATATTTAACACCTGTATTTACCTATTATCTATTTTTTTACCTATAATATGTTCATGAATAAACTTTTCTGATTCTGATTCTCTCTGACATAAGGCATGTCACTGCGGACCCACCATACCACTGTGATCTACACTAGAATGTATATTGGCTGCATTTATTTGAATAAGAGGAGCAAGTTCAGCCTCTGTACTCACCTGTGTGTGTGAGATAGTAAAGGTTTAAATGAAGCCTACTGAGAGCGTACAGAAAACGTAAAGCACAGGCACGCCCCACGAAAAGTAGAAAAGTAATTACGCGATCCTAGATGAAGAGCTACGAAAGTTTTTATGAATAACGAGAAGCGCTCGGCGTCCTGACTTCGGAACTATAGGTAGTTGTTTTAGTTCTTTTATACCTTACAACTGTGTAGTGTAGGTTACTGAAATTCACGAGACCTCGCTTTGGATAATACACGTCTGGGTTTAGCGTTTCCGAAAGTTTATTGTGTACCACTTACTTTGGAAAGTTATAGCGGTGTGGAAGCTAATTTAAAACCCTGTTTTGTCTTTATCTGGAATAATAATTAGATGTATCACTAAGATGAAGGTGTAGTCTGTTGTGGAGTTTTTAGTATTTCTTAACGATTCGCGATACTCATACAATAATAATATTGGCCTTTTTGCATCTACTTAATGAGATGATTTATACAGCGTCCTGTGGTAACTTCACTTACACTAGATGGGTGAAGGGACCACTCCGACGCTGTAGTGCCTGGGACATGGTTTTATAAATGGTGTAGGCTTCTAGTCTATTATAATTTATGTATATTATAATTTATAATATAACTCGACGATAGATTTTAATACAATAAATACATAGATAACATCGAAGACCCGAGACAAACTAGAAAAGTTCATTTCCTAGTTTTACTCGGCCGGTCTTCGGTTTTACAGCAGCGTGCCAAACCGCTGCGCCACCGAGGCCGTCATTTTAATAGTAGTTTAACATACATTTTCTTAGATCTATATTACATAGATCTTAAATTTATATTTCTGTTAAAATAAGTCCGCCTTTGTACGTAATTGTTATCACATTGTATGTTAGAATAGAATAGAATATTTATTGGGCGAAGAACATTGGTACTCAGATATTACAAACAATTTTTTGCTTAAATCTATACAAAAAAAATTACGATTAGCTTCTGACCCTGTGCTAGGTTAAGAACCTGTGTTACAGCAATCACTGCCAATTCCTCACGGAATTGACATATTTTAATTTAAGCTTGGATGATTCGTAATATTTAAAAAAAACTAATTATTTAAACAAAACATCTAAAGTAATACTAAATTAATAACTAAACAAAACATACGTACGTAATACAGATAAATATACATAAAAATGTACGTAATACAGAGAATATTGTAAAGAGGTTCGAAATTTCACTGATGCCGTGAGTCGCCCATTGGCTCAATTGGTAGAGCGCTGGTACGGATAGCCAGAGGTTGCGGGTTCGAATCCCGGCATGGGTGAAATTTTTAGCCTCTAAATAGGTTTTTAAACAAAACATCTAAAGTAAAACTAAAATCTAATTAACATAAAGAAATAAAAATAAATACCTATAATTTACAAATAAAACACTTACCCCAGGTCGGTGTCCCTCGGCAGGGAGCCCAGAATGCTGGCAACATTCCCCCTTTGGATGGCCAGACTTATTCTCTGGTCGAGGTACGCGCCAGCCCTCCGGGGCGTCGATGAGGCGCGTCGACAACTCTTTAAAGAGCGAACGCGCCTCGGGGCCCCACGGGTCCAGTGTCTCGACCCCAAACGGCGCGAATATGTATTGGTTGCCCAATGTTGCATATTTCCGCCGTTTGAGGCCTTCCGCCGCGCCGGCCGCCGAACCAGCGGCCCTTATGCTCTGAGAAACATGGGAAGGTGCCAGTGTGTCGACGCAGGTTGAGTCCCACACTAACGGCCTCCCATGTTTCCAGGGTATTGACGTCATTCCGTCAGGCCTTTTCCCGTCATCGCGGAAAAATTCCCGGAGGTTCCAGCATTGCTGGAACTCCGGATGTAGCGAGGGCCCTTCGGATGACGTCATTTAGGACCGCGTGCCTCGGTAAGCGGCCGGCACTCCGTTGGCACGATAACCCGTGGTCACCCATGTGGTCGACGTCAGCGCCGCAGGGGCACTGATGGGGCACAGTGATAGCGCAACCCAGGCGCAGTCCCACGGCAGTGCTGTGTTATCCATCAGCGTGCCAATTGCCACTGATGGATGTGTTTGTAACCAGTAACTTGACTCGCGCTCTGAGACAGCAAGGAGGCGAACTCGCTCTGGATCACTGACGCTAGATTCAACTTGTTGTCTATGCGTCAGCTCACAAAGCGGCCCGTCCCACTGTCTCTGCACTGAAGGATCCTTCGGTGGGTCGGTGGACGGGCAAACCAGTCTCCATGCCTGCTTGGCTTCCTCACAGCATGAGACCTCAATCGTACCCAAACATGGACAAATAATTTGCTTATACAAGGCCTCGATGCTGTGGACGGAAGACAAGGCAGCTTGGATTGCTCATTTCAATGTAGTTCTATTTAATATACAAATTTAAATATTTTTTTCTGATGTACCTATAGAAGAATATATATTTATCCCAGGACTCAATTACTTTAAACTAAATGTTATTTAAGTATTATTGTCACACAACAAACAAACCAACCTCACCTCGGTATGCATCACTTTCAATGATGATTGTCTGCACACAGTCCTTCTTATTGTAAGAAAACATATCACTGACGGTCCCTAATCAAAGTTTATCTTTGCAAGCATTTCCATAATCCTTATTTTATGCATCAGATACTGAATCCGAGACATTTGGTTTGATTTCGTCCAAGTCGTTGAAAAGCACTATCGCAGACAGAACTTTGAGGGAGAAAAAATCACCACCTAATTTCTGCAGCGTCAAGTGATTGAAGATTTCTTTACATTTATTCTATTTGACTAAGTTTATTTTTATTATTGTTACTAAAAGCTGCTACTAAATTCCCAACGATTCCTCCTCCCTCACCTACCTCAGAGAAAGGTTCCAGTACTTATGCCCTGGGGAAAGGCCAGTTAGATCTGCTAACTCTCACCTTCTTAGAATCAACCCTTGTACGAGGGCGGCTGAAAAATTTTGAGCCTAAGTACTTCTAAGAATCACTAATGACTCGCAATGTGCATCACTAATTGCGCGTATTCTAAGTAGTATAAATACCAAGTTTCATGCCATTATCATCATTACGCTTTTAGTAATTGAACATTAAACAACACCATGTCTGAGTCATCCGCGCTTTGCACGAAATTGGAGTGCAGAGCTGTCATAAAATTCCTCACCAAGAAGAACAAAACGCCGACAAAAATATTTGAAGAAATGTCTGCAGTTTATGGGGATTCTGCACCTTCATTTGCCACCGTAAAACGTTGGACACGTGAATTCAAACACGGCAGGGAGTCGCTCGAAGATGATCCCAGGTCAGGACGTCCAAACACCGCCGTTACCGAAGAAAATATTGAAAAAGTGAAAAACCTTGTTCTCGAAGATCGGCGAATCAAGATGTGGCATGTAACACTAACCTCTTGAGGTGCTCTGCCTGAGGGGCTAGGTTTCTGCGCGACCCGGTGAAATACTACCCGGGTTGGCGCTTTCAAGGATGCCTATGGGGACTACTCACAAATGACTACGCTTGGATTCCAAAAACCGACACCATTTAATATATACAGACCTAATATTTACACAATTAACCCTACACACTCAAATTGTCTCTCACTTAACCTACCACTGGTTTTAACCATTGTCCCTGTATTATCACTGTCTTTGTTACACACCGACACTCACACAACTTAACTACTGATGGACACTAGGGGCGACTTGCTCACTATTATTAACTACTGTACTTATTCCCGGTGAGAGGTACCTACGACTCTCAATGATCCTGGAGTGGCCGATATCGGGATCCCCAACATACCGCTCTCAGGATTCCCTATTATCTGGGGTGGCCACCATCGGGAACCCCAACGTGCCAACACCCAGAGGCTAATGTGGGCACACGAGATGTCCTAGGCCGGCTAATATCGGCAAACCAACATGCCATGCCCTAGGACATCTCGTGAGTGGCATCGGCTAACCTCGGATGGGCCCACAGAGGCGGACCACTGTACCACTTCCGGCGATCAGCCGATGTGCCCTCACTTCAACCCTCTACAGATCGGGATCCCCTCCGACTGTCCTGAAGCCCTACCGGGACTCCCACAGCGAACCAGAAACCCCTTAAATTGACACCGGGACCGGACCTACGGTGAACGTCTTTACTGGTAGTGGGAGCCGCTCGACTGAGCTAGCGCTGCGCCTTTTATATTCGCGTCGCCGCCGTGCCGCGCCTCCCGCCAGTCCTTGCTGGCGTCACTGCATGCGGCGCCCCGCGCCGCGGGCCGCGCTCCGTTGGCGTCTTGTCACGCCGTGCCTGCGTGGTGCTCGTGGTGTAGCTTGTGACGTGGTTAACTACGTCACATTCCCCCCCTTCGTGTGAGGATTTTTTCCTGTGGGGAAAAAATCAGCATTACAGAAACGCCGGGAAGGGTTGCCCTAACACTTTACTCCTTTACGCGTTTTTCCCGACTGTCTAATAACACGAACTTGCCTTTTAATCCTTTTCCTAGAACATTTTAGTTGTTTATTTTGTTATTAACTTGTTTTGTAGCTCATTAGCTGTTTTATTTACACGATTGTAACCTGATAACCTCCCGACAATACAATTTACTAGGAGTGATCGTTGCAAAGACGAACCGTTTTATAAGACCGTTTTGTGTTCCGCGACGATAGGACCGTTTTACGTTTCATTATAAAGCAGTGCCAGAGACTCTAAAGCAGTGCCAGCGTTCGTTCGTCGCGAGACCAGTCCTTAGATTATTTGACGCGGATATGTCCTTTAGTGCTATATTAATAGAGCCTAGAACGTAATGAGATCATTGCGACGTCGTCGTCGGCTCCTTGCTCGTTCCGTTCGTTTTGGTCTGTGATACAATAAAGTAATCTTTATGTCTATGAATCTACAGTCGAATATCGTGTAAAACAACTTATTTTTTCCGATGTTTCGTGATTTCGTCTCGTTCGCACTCGTTTGACCGTCCTCTGCGACTTGCTCGTTCGCATACAATGAAACGAGTTGCGAACGAGGACCGTTTCGAGGACCTGTTTTCGTTCCAGAAAAAACGGTTGCGTTTCGTCGTCGAAATATCGGACAACGACCCACTCCTACAATTTACCGATAAATAAGCTGTCATCGACTTTTTTTTTTTTTGCGTTCCGTTCTACGTCTACTTGTCGCCCCTAGTATCGATTACTAATTTAGTAACTAAAATAAAATCGTTCGTAAAAAAAATAAAGTTATACCGAGAATTTATTTGTTCCGTTTTCTGTAAATATCATCTTTTATTTTTCTGTGTGGTATTCCTTTAAATCCTTTACGTGGCTTGTTATCAATCGCCTTCTTCGTTCCTGGTCACTTAACTTAAACATTACGGGTGACATTATCTCGACTATTTTATAGGGTCCTGAAAACTTTGGTGCTAGTTTCGCACAGAAGTCTCGACCCGCGTTTGAGAGTGGGAATTCTCTTTTCAGTACTAAATCCCCTAGGCGTGGTTCCCACTGTCTCCGGTGCTTGTCGTAATGTATTTTTTGTCTGTTCGATGCCGTGTTCTGATGTATTCGTGCTAGTTCATATACCTCCTCGATTCTTTGTCTTTCTTTTAGGGCTGGTGTAGGAAAATCGTTCCTATCTCCTGGCATTTTAAGTTCTCTTCCGAACAGCATGAAGGCCGGCGTATATTTCGTTGATTCTTGTCGTGATGTATTTTTTTTCCTGTTATCTTCCCCGATGTCGAACACCAGATCCATGTTAGTGAGCATGGTGATCGAGGTTTTCTCCATGTTTGTCATGACTTCAGTAAATTCTTCGTGATTATTTTTATCTTGCTGGGGGTTCGCACTTGATGACTTCCCTGACTACACTGTTAAGTTCTCTGACTGACTCTGACTTTAGGATAATCGTCGTTTCGTCACTTGTGTGAGTATGGTCCCTAGGATATATGGGTTTTAAACGTTGGGCGCCATTGTAACACTAACCTCTTGAGGTGCTCTGCCTGAGGGGCTAGGTTTCTGCGCGACCCGGTGAAATACTACCCGGGTTGGCGCTTTCAAGGATGCCTATGGGGACTACTCACAAATGACTACGCTTGGATTCCAAAAACCGACACCATTTAATATATACAGACCTAATATTTACACAATTAACCCTACACACTCAAATTGTCTCTCACTTAACCTACCACTGGTTTTAACCATTGTCCCTGTATTATCACTGTCTTTGTTACACACCGACACTCACACAACTTAACTACTGATGGACACTAGGGGCGACTTGCTCACTATTATTAACTACTGTACTTATTCCCGGTGAGAGGTACCTACGACTCTCAATGATCCTGGAGTGGCCGATATCGGGATCCCCAACATACCGCTCTCAGGATTCCCTATTATCTGGGGTGGCCACCATCGGGAACCCCAACGTGCCAACACCCAGAGGCTAATGTGGGCACACGAGATGTCCTAGGCCGGCTAATATCGGCAAACCAACATGCCATGCCCTAGGACATCTCGTGAGTGGCATCGGCTAACCTCGGATGGGCCCACAGAGGCGGACCACTGTACCACTTCCGGCGATCAGCCGATGTGCCCTCACTTCAACCCTCTACAGATCGGGATCCCCTCCGACTGTCCTGAAGCCCTACCGGGACTCCCACAGCGAACCAGAAACCCCTTAAATTGACACCGGGACCGGACCTACGGTGAACGTCTTTACTGGTAGTGGGAGCCGCTCGACTGAGCTAGCGCTGCGCCTTTTATATTCGCGTCGCCGCCGTGCCGCGCCTCCCGCCAGTCCTTGCTGGCGTCACTGCATGCGGCGCCCCGCGCCGCGGGCCGCGCTCCGTTGGCGTCTTGTCACGCCGTGCCTGCGTGGTGCTCGTGGTGTAGCTTGTGACGTGGTTAACTACGTCACAGGCAGATAGCTGAATCCATAGGCATCAGCAAGGAGCGAATTGGTGACATTTTGCACAATCATTTGCACATGAAAAAGGTGTGCGCGCGATGGGTGCCAAAAATGCTCACGCCACTGGACAGGCAGCGTCGAGTCACAACTTCGAAGGAGTTTTTGGACATCTGTGGCGATAATCCTGACGATGTTTTTTCTCGCCTCGTCATTGTCGATGAAACATGGATCCAGCAGTACGATCCGGAGTCAAAACAAGAGTCAATGCAATGGATAGCAAAGGGAGAAAAGCCGCCACGGAAATTCAAAGTGGAAAGATCGGCTTCCAAGCTCATGGCCACTGTTTTTTGGGATTGCGAAGGAATATTGTTCATCGACTACCTTCCCAAAAATACTACAATGAACGGAGACTATTACGCCGTATTGTTGACAAAAGTCCGTCAAGTGGTTGTCGAGAAAAGGAGAGGCAAACTGGCGAAAGGAGTCCTGTTTTTGCAGGACAATGCGCCCGTGCACACTGCCCGAGTTGCGAGACGTGCCCTTGCCGAAACAGGATTTGAAGAAATCAACCACCCACCCTACAGTCCAGACCTGGCTCCTAGTGATTATTTCCTTTTTTCAAATTTGAAAAAGGACCTCCGAGGGAATGAGGGAAAAGGAATGAAGGCGGCCGTAAACGAGCATTTTGAAGGCAAAGACGGCGAATATTTTTTTACCGGGTTAAAAGCTCTTTTAAACAAATGTAAGAAGTGTATTGAAATAGAGGGAGATTACATTGAAAAATAATTTTTTTATACATTTCTATCAGCATTTTTAATACCTTAGGCTCAAAACTTTTCAGCCGCCCCTCGTATGTCCCCACTGCTGGGGTCTCTTACTGCTTCGCAGGAAGGTTAGGCCATACTCCACCACGAGGGCCAAGTCCGGGTTGGTACACCCCCTATTGTAAAACAATCATACCTCAGATCATAGAAAGAAGAATCATACAAAACCTCATTTCTCAAGTCATCTTAAACCTAATACATCAGTTGCCACCTACGTATGATAACATTCCATGATTGCCATGTATAACTTTAGATGCCAAAAAAATATTTTATTTATTTATTTGTCTTACAAAAGTAGGGAAATCGTGCTGCCAGACACACTATCCATAGCTCCTAGACGATTATACAAAGAAGCCGCTACCGCTTCAGTAAAAACGGGTGCGTGAAGTAACCCCTCAGCTATAACTTTCACTTACCTTCCTTTATTACGCAGAGTGTAACAAAAAGTGTCTGCGTAATTAGTAACAGGTAACAACGCAGAATCGACGCTCTCTCCAATTAAGCTTCCAGAGTTGAAGTCAATTAATGAAAATATCACTGAGAGCTAGGACAGGGGTGTAGCTAGGAAGCTGAAGATTTTAATTTAAAATGATTTTTAATAAATTTAACATAATATGATAATGATAATTTTGCACACGTCTCACTGTAGCTCACAGGCTTTCTCTCAGAAAGACAGTAATGATACCCGATATCTGAGGTGTTCCCAAGCCTTCATCATCATCAACCCATTATGTCCCCACCGAGAGGCACGGGTCTCTTCCCTAAGGAAGGTATAGGCATACTCCACCACGGGGGCCAAGTCCGGATTAGTGGAGGCTTGCAAGATCAGAGGCTGGTCAGAAGCTTACTGTCAGAAGTTTTCAAGCCGCAATAATGCCTCTGTCTTGGTCAAACGACTGCCATTTATCGACGACAGCCGGCAACAACTACTGAACGTACCTTGCGAAGCACGAAACCGCTCGGGAAAATACCACTACCGTTAGTCATAGATGGTCGCCTATTCATGCAGTGAACGCGCCCTATGTTGCTTAGCCTTCGTGATTATTAAAGATCACTTAGGCAGCCGGGACTACGAGCGATTCTGTTCTGGTCCGCCAGCTTCGGTCCGTTTGAAATTATAAATTTAAGATTAACAAGGGACAAACCGAAAATAGCTGATTGACGGGTTTATCGGTCATACAAATTTATCTTCAAGACGTCGCCATATTGGTAGATTTTACCAAGAAAATAAAAGCGCCGCTAGTTGTTTTGACATCAAAAATAAACGAGAGAAAAGAGTTTCAAGAAATTTTCAAGGACCTCCATGAGTGATAATTTTGGCAAAATATAAACCACATGGAACCTCTTAACGAGCTTAGAGTGCTGTATTTTTTTGGACACGAATTTTGTTGCTACTAAATTAATCCGGTAGATTTGGCTATCTGGAATACGTACCTGTAGCCCCCTTCTCGAACGTCCCCGCGAGATGAAATATCGGGCCGCGTTCGGATATTTTATTGAGATCGTTATACTAAGCGTCGCTATCATGATCGTGTATTTGGCCGGTAATTGCTACCAAGTTGATTATGCCTAAATAATGCTGTGTTTTGGGCTAGTCGCCGGCGCCGGTTGGAAATTATATGGAAATAATAAACTACAAGCTTGTGTATTACACAAATATTGGTATTGAACAATCGATGTCTACATGTGTGTCTTGAGTACTAATGGCACACAATGGGTGATCTATTCCAGTATTTTTATTACAGAGAAAGATAAGTAATTAAAATTATTTACAATTAACGACATAGCTTAGAGAATTAGCGAGCTGAAGTGGCAGTGGGCTGGCCATATCTCGCAAAGAACCGACAACCGTTGGAGTAAACGTGTTCTTGAGTGGAGACCACGACTCGGCAAACGTAGCGTAGGACGCCCTCCGACTAGGTGGCATGACGATCTGCGAAAAACTGCAGGCAGGTGGTGGATGCGGCAAGCTGAAGACAGGGCGCTATGGCGCTCATTAGGGGAGGACTATGTCCAGCAGTGGACTAACATATAGCCTGAAGAAGAAGAAGACAATTAATATTAAGTCTGGTTGTATTTAATAAGTCTTGTTGGTTTGTGATGTTCTTACCTGGTCACCATAGCAAAGAGTATCCTAGTTTGGCAGCAAGAGAGTGTGTTGTGTGGAAGTTATTTGTTTCCTTATTCGAATACGACGCATAGGCTTGCGACAGATCGTAGGCCGATAATTAACCAGCCCTGCCCTACGGTAACACGCCCGGCAGGGTCGATAACTCCAACCTTTGCGAGACATTGCGAGGTACACAGAAATCATCTAAGTTATTCTTACACCCCGGTCGTGCTTGTTGACAAGTTTTCTGAATGATAATCTACTTATTTTCAGAAAATAACAGAGGAACACCCCCAAATTGACAGTCGTATTATACTCTTGCTGTAAAAAAGCGTTAAACAAGCGCAAAGTTAATTGCGGCATAAACATTTACTCACTCAGTGAAGCCATCGTAGTAAAATTTAACATGCCCGAAAAAAACAACATCATAATCGTAATATCTTCATTGGCCGTTACGGAGAACCGTAAAAAGTGAACTTATTAAAATGACCCCTTAAAGAAGGCCAGAAGAGTTGGTCAGAGGCGGTAGTCGTAAAATGAAAAGTTTCAAAAGGACCCCCTCAGGCCTTGCAGATACGGCCGCGAGCCTCGATTTAACAGAGTTTTTAAATTACATATTTAATTTTATTGCGGCAACTTTCAACCAAAAAGCATGTGCGATGTTTTCCTCTCGAGTTTGCGGTGACTCTAAATGTACATTTAGAGTTTGAGTAAGGTAATTTACCGCACTGGTCCCAACCGCTGTTGGAACCATCTAGTCCTTATTACGCGTTTCTCAATTCCAATCCTCAAACTATCGAAAATACCTTAGCCTTTGCATCTATGTAATGAAATTATTTATACAGCGTCCTGTGGCATCATCACTTACATGATAATGGGTGAAGGGACCATTCGAATGATGCAGTGCTTGGGACATAGCTTTTTAACTAACCCGCGGCGGCAGTTGGCTCCGCACGTGCAGTCAACTTGTTTTGTGGACTGGGTCGATTAAACTGTCATGGTGGCATAGGCGGTGGTCAAGCTTACTTCATCATATTGTCCAATTCTATAATAATTATTCCCTGGTGTGTTATCCGCCACAGATCGACATCAGAGATGGTGATGGGCCTGTGCCGCTTGGCAACTCCGCAAGCAGTTGTTTATAAAACCCTGAAGATTGTTGGATATGGCTCTAGTAACTTTCTAGGTCACCTATCATCGATAGTGCGAGATTGTGGGTGAATTTCCAAACACTTTTCGATTGATAAAACTCTTTTCATACCTTGTTAATGTGAGCGGCCTTGCTAAGGAATGTGATGATGAATATGAAATATCTTATCCAGGCTCAAGCAAGATACTTAAATACCAAGGATTGCCCTTAGTGGTAAATCTAAACGTGGCCAGGTCGGCTAAAGCAGTCACGGCAAAGATCTGTCCAAATGTGATCCAGCAGCTAGTACAAACTTGGACTAGCTTTAACGACCTGGCCCAGAACAGAGAGGAATGGCAAAATTGTTTTGTGGGGCCCAAGTTTCTCGGAGAAATAATATTATTTAAGCAAAAGAAAACTGTTATCACTGCTTTTTTGCAACCTTTTTTGTGTGTAGGAACCCCATTTTAGCTATCGCCCATCTTTACAAGTTATCTTGCTAATATGAATGTTTTGGGTAAGATATAATGTTTAAAACCACCGATGCTACGAAAGCCGACACGTGTGTTTGAGTTTCTAAACCGAACAGACGGGCACTGTACAAACTATCATACCCTTTCAGGTTGTACCATAACCTTTCGAGACGCCTTTTACCGCCGTGGAAACAAGATAAACCCGTCGCATAATCTTGTGGATCGTCCAAATAGACCTCTGAAGGGGAATACGTAAGGAATGCGGCCGCTACGTAAACTATTTGACTGCTACAACTTGTTTGGTGACGCACTCAGGTAGGATGCCTACTAAAATATGTACGTCGGGATCCCCACCGCTTCTCGACACTTAGGGCAGGTTTGTGGGGGCCGGGCACTGATTTGGGGGACCTGTGCTGTAAACCGCTTGGGCCATTGGTTTTCGGAGGCGCTAAAGTAAACTCCAGTTGCTTCATAAAACAATAGCGTCCTTCTGAGACACCCGTAGGGTGCTTTGCAATATCACACTCTCGGAAAGCATTGAAAACATTTATACAAAAAAGATGTGAATCTACAGTCTTCTTCATAGGGTATCGGTGGTAAACGAGGCTCGAATTTGCAGTGAGGTTCCAGTGTGAGGAGCTTGCTGATCGTTCCTCAGGGTGCATCAGCGACCAGGGCTCAGTAGGTACTTCGTTCGAGGCTTTCAGTTATCTCTACAGTTAGATACATCCTTTTTATCGACTCTAGCACGATAACAGATTTTGTAGCCAACCCTTACCTGTAACAGGAGTCCGTAAAAAATGCTGCACCGATAAGCCTTACTCTCAAATAGAGCATTGCTCAAATGCCTGAAATTAGCTGCTGTTCTTAATCGATTTTTGCCCTTCATCATCAGCAACCCATTATGTCCCCAACAAGGAGAACGGGTCTCTTCCCCGAGGAAGGTATAGGCTAAATTCCACAACGGGGTCAAGTCCGGATTGGTGGAGGCTTGCAAAACTAGTAGCTGGTTTTACTGTGAGAAGTTTTCAGACCACCCTAAGGCCTCTGACTTGGCTTTCCTATCTATCGAAGGCAGCCGGCACCAACTGCTCAACGTGCCTTGCAGAGCACGGAACCGCTCGGAAAAATGCCACCAGCATTAGTCATAGACGGTCACCCATCTATGCACTGAAAGCGCTCTATTTTGTTTAACTTTCCTGATCGTTTAAGATCACTCAGGCAGCCGGGGCGAGCAGCGATTCGCTTTGCCCTTATACCGCCATAAAAGCTGCTATGAAGCACTCTTTGTTCGGTCGAAATTAAGTGAACTGTTACACATGTCACCACATGGCGGCATCGGGCCGAGCCTATAGGCCGGAAAACCTATTCGCAAGTTTCGGTAATTAATCTTAATACAAACTGTATTACCGGGCTCGCCAATAAAATAATAATTAATAAACAATCAACGTGTCCCAAGCTCCAGCGGCTCCGAATCGAATAAATCAGGCTGCTGTTCGTTTTCTGAATAATTGATACGCGCCGGTGGTACTAATTTGTTGATATCGAACTTTACGACTTGCCTTTGTGTAAACGCCTTGCGTTACGACTTTAATGAATTTTATATCGTTTACATGCTTATGCACTCTAGCCTTCCAAAACTTACAGAAATTGGGCCTTGAAACTTACTAGGATTTTGACAGAAAAAAATCGCTTAGCGTCCTCCATACATTCAACAGGTTAGTATAAAAATAAAATCATGTACTGGTAGCCCTACTTCAACACGGCCTTATTTTATAGACTGGTATCCCATTCTACCATGTCTTCCAACGTACAGTCGACATCAGCTCGGCCTTTACACTTTTGTTGCATCATCATCATCAACCCATTATGTTCCCACCGAGGGGCATGAGACTCTTCCCTGAGGAAGGTATAGGCCTCCAGCACGGGGGACAAGTCCGGATTGATTGGTGGAGGCTTGCAAGACTAGCGGCTACTCTTACTGTCAGAAATTTTCAAGCCACTTGCAGGCCGTTGGCTTAACGACTGCCATCTACCGACGGCCGCCGGCACCAACTGCTAAACGTGCCTTGCACACTCCAAGCTATCACAACAAACAATGAAATCGTTTATTTGTAGTTATACAATCCTAAAAACAGTAGCACTATCCCAACAGAGCTGTCAGGATAGAGCTACTGTTAAGCCATAAAGGGTAACGTTACTAACGATTACGTAACATCATCTAATCGAATAATCAAACAAACTAGCTAGCCTTATTCCGCGGAGTTGCAAACGGCCACGCTGAAATTAGAAGAGTCTCCAATATCGACTATCATCATAGGTTTTCCCTTTGACGCGGGTTTTTCCAGCAACCACTAGAGCTACGCTTTGAAGAGCTTTCGATAAGACACTCCTCAGCGATGTTCGCTTTTGTAACGCCTGGGATAATGGACCGAGAGGGACGGAGATGCAATCCGGCGGAGGTGCGAGAGGGAGCGCGGAATGTGAGGGTCTCCAAGCCGTGTTTGTCGTGTCGTGAGCAGTTGCAATGAAATTCTTTATTGTGTTAACAGCGCCACTTGTGCCTCTCTCACTGTATTCGGCGCAATCAAGTCAGAGTTTTGTAGAGTTTTACTGTTAGTTCTGTATATGTGTGTATTCTGTACAATCGATAGCACATTATGCTTCAGACGCATGCACTCAGCTGGGCTACGATACAGGCGACTGCAAACTGCAACCAAAACGTTGAGATTGATATGCTGTGAATTGAACCAGATAAAATTACCTGGGTGTATTTCTGTGTGTGTGATGTACTTGACAGGTTGTTACTGAACAGGGAATCCTAGTTTGGGACCAGGATTAATAATTGTATGGTGTAGAAGTCATTACTATTATATTACCTAATTAAAAATAACTTGTGTTTAATAAGTGACGTTACCAACTTAAAAGTAAAATTGGTTTTAAGTTATTTTTTAAATTAATTTGAAAATAGCTTATTTATCCGTAGCACAGGAAATCCTTGTACCCAGCAGTCATTTTTGTAACCAAAATAATTTTGTAACAATTTATTTTCTCTGACTTAATTATCTCTCCTAATTCATGCAAATCGCTGAAATACGGAAATACCAGTTTATAAAACTTTTAGGTAATAGGATTATTTAAGGTGCCTAATATCTCCTAGAATCGTACTTATAAAGGATCGACATATGCCTCTGCACTCCTCGGAGACACTATATTTAATCTGTGGTTACATCTTTTCCTTGTGAAATCTCCACGACAGACTATTTTAATCCGAGTTCGGAGAGTGTTTTAAGGAATCGCCTTGTATAAATAAAACCGATACACTTTATAAATAAACGCGACTAAGTATATTATTCGACTTATTTATTTACGTACATGCACCTACTGATTATATTCTTTATGTAATCCACTCCATCCAAAGGTTGTCTGAAAAAGATCGCTCTTAGCGATAAGACCGCCAATTGTATAACATTACTTAGATTTAAAAAATCATGGTTGTATTCTTTATTCTGGTTTTGCAAACAAAGTGTTGTTTAACTATTGAGACGACCTCTGTGATTTAGCGGTAGCGCGTCTGCCTACCATGCAAGAGGTCCCGGGTTCGAATCCCGGCTGGGGACAAAAAAAAGCCCAGGTATTTGATATTTACATGTTTGTTATATCGTTGTTTCTGGTTCCCACGACACAAGGCATCCTATATGTACATATGTATATTATCTATCTGACTATTTATGAACATAGCGAATGATTAAGAAAGACAAAAGATTGAGCTAAGACGCCAGAATACAGCCGCGGCAGGGATTCAGTTTCAACGCGAAACTTCTTTGTTTGAATTTCAGGAGCTACCACACGTCTCCTCACTGCGTAGTGCAACTCGCGAACGGAGTCTAAGTACTTTTGAACATAATTCAAACTGCGCCGCTGAACTGACGGAAATAACAAATCCCCCGGCGCTGTAAAGCAGTCGCTGCGTCTGCAAGTCGGTCGTAAGGCATGTTTTTACTTCAGCTCCCGCTCGGCCGATGGACCAAGTTGCAGGTGAATAAATACCATCTGCCTACCTCCTTCCGGCCGAGCCGTTTTTAGTGCATTGCGCTGTAGCGCGGAATATTCACAACTGCCTCTACAAGGGACGCTCAGAGTAACCGATTCACAGGATAGGCTAATTATTATGGTGCACATACATTGTGTTAAGCGTTTATAATAATAATAAAAATTATAAATTTATTTATTTTAGCATTTTAAAATAAAATTATTGTATTGACTTATAAATAATAAAATATTTTAACATAATAATCAGTTTTTAATATTCTAACTAATTAAATAAAATAATAAATTTTCCTATAACTATATACAGCATTAATACTAAAATATTTACATATTTACAAAAAAAGAAAGGTTTAAATAAAAAAGTCTACACCGCTGCCAATGGGGAGAGTTCCCAAGACACAGGCAGCATTCCCTCTCTGAATGGCCAGGCTGATGCGCTGGCCGAGGTAGCTACCAGCTCTTGGGTCGCCCGATGAGTCGATGAGGCGCGTCGCTATTTCTTTTTGAAGTTTACGCGCCTCGGGCCCCCACGGACCCATCGTCTCGACCCCAAACGGCGCAAATAGGTAAACATCCCCAAGGACAGAGTATTTGCGCCGCTTGAGGCCTTCGGCCGTAGTCGCCGCCGCGCCCGCGGCCCTGCTGGTGTGGGTGACATGGGAAGACGCCAGTGTGTCCACGCAGGTCGCATCCCACACTAGCGGCCGTCGGGTCTCCTTCCATCGTCCCGTGCTATACCGTTAGGCTCAAGGATGGCCGGCACGGCGACGCTGGAAAGAGCCCTCCGGATTATGTCGTTCAGGGACCCGTGACGCGACAGTCGGCCCACGCTGCGTTGGCAGGATAGGCCATGGTGTCCCAACTCATCGACGCGGTCTCCGCAAAGGCAGCGGTGGGGCTGAACGAGTTTGCAGCCCAATCGCAGACCGACGGTGGTTGAAAAAGTCACATTATCCATCAGCGTGCCTACATTCGCTGATGGGAGTGCCTGCAGCCACAGTCCAGACTCGTTTGCTGCTGTTGCTAGCAGACGAGCTCTCTCCGCAGGGCCGCTGCTTGTCTCCAGCAGTCTTGATTGAACAGCCCTGTAGAGCGGCTCGTCCCACTGTCTTTGCACTGCGGGATATAAAAAATAAATAATAAATTTTTTTTAACATATAAAAAAATATAAGAGAATAGCACCAACCCAAATTCTTCCCGCGGGTGTCGTAAGCGACAAAGGGACACAAACGGGGGGGTGGGCAGCAGCGCCCCCTGCAGTACCATTCCACCGAACTGCGATCCCCAACCCGCATGCCCTGCGTGGGGATTATGTCCATTACCCCCAATGATGGCTCATTAGGGGAGGGCTATGTCCAGCAGTGGACTAATATAGCTTGAAGAAGAAGAAAAAATAGGCATACATGATAATGCATTTCTGGATCATGTTTATTTGGACACAATCTTTATCTATATGAATTATTAACTATTTAAATTATATACTCTGTTGACGTTATTAGTTTTGTGAAGCATGTTAAAACTGAAGTAAAAACTTTTGTGAAGCAAATACACTGCGCGTGGCCCACTCTAGTTTTTTGTGCTTACAACAAGTTTTTTTGTGGTTACAGTAACTGGATGTATTCTAAATTTGAGACAGCGTTGTCTCGCTGAATAGCAAAGTAGCTTCTGCCCAAAGTAGTCAACAGACCTTGTGTCCCATCGACTTGGGCCCCGATTCTGTTAGTGCATTATAGTACCATGACGCTGGCCAGATAACCGGAAATATGTTAGTATCACCGGTTGCGCGAACGGGAAACGAAGCAGACGGCGAGCACCAATGCGTTGGACAGACACTATAACAAAAGATTCGGGAGGGGCCCTACAAGCAGCCATACATTTGGCGCATAATCGGAACGAATGTAGAGCGCTTGTGGCGGAAGCTGCCCCATAGTCACGTCCCTCAGTCATGAGGCTACGACGAAGAAGAAGTACCTTGACAGATACAGAATCTTGAATCGGGTCACGGGGGGAGTTTTTTCATAGCATTGACGCCTAGAAGTTTAAGGCACATACATGCGCGCCTAGACTTGAAGCAGCAACGAAATTAAATCGCCTTGCCTTTAGGCATTGTCAATATACTACAGTGTATTAGAAGAATCAGGCCCAGAAGTGGTGAGATCTCTGTAAACAAAAGCCGCGTTTCAGGCCCCCGCAAGAGTCTCGAAACCAAAATGCGCAAAATGTATGCCTCTGCGGTCGGCGCGGCCGCACCAGCGTGACGGGCGGACGTGGGCTTGTCAAGACCCTGAAATGATATTATTAAAGGGTATTTAGAGATTTTTCGCAACTTTATAAATACAATTTTATTTCTAGCAAAACATACTATTAATTTATTATCTTTTTAATGCACTAACCCATGCTAAAGCTGCAAATTACTTCAGCCAGATGTCGCTGCCTGTACGTAATACAGAGAATATTGTAAAGAGGTTCGAAATTTCACTGATGCCGGTGAGTCGCCCATTAGCTCAGTTGGAAGAGCGCTGGCACGGATAGCCAGAGGTCGCGAGTTCGAATCCCGGCATGGGTCGATTTTTTGCCTCTAAATAGGTTTTTTAAAAATTCCACTAATTTATTTTAATTCAACTCGGAACTCGAAAGCGAGAGACTCAAGCTCGATTGCCAGTGCAGGCATGTACCATCGACTTTGTTTTCTAAGTTTTGTACATAACTTAGAAGATGAAGTTATCGTAGCAATACCACTGACTAACGATAAAGGAAAACATCGTAAGGAAACTTGAGTGTCTGAAGAGTTCAAGTACTTGAAATTGCCAATCCGCGGTGGCCACGCGTGGTAATTAATCTGACTCTCTTTCTCTCTCTCTCTCTGAGAGAAGGCTTGTGCCCTGCAGTGGAACGTTTATAGGCTACATAAAAAAACTCAGTAAGATTTTAAGGGCCTGTTTCACAATCTGCAAATAAAGTTCCGGATAAGCTGCGGATAGCTTATCCGGAACTTTATTTGCAGATTGTTTGAATTTGAAGCCATAAACCAACACACGCAATATAGGAGTATTTATTTAAATTTAGAACAAACGGCAGCCCTGGTTGCGGATAGCTTATCCGGAACTTCATTTGCAGATTTTGAAACAGGCCCTAAGTCTACTATCATATCGGGTCTATTTTACCGCCCATCTGGATTTGCGCGTTAAAAGTCGCAAAAATACACGACAAAATGTTTTTCCAAGTGCCCTGTACTTAATCCTACAGTTTATGCTCGAATCATCCACATATTGAAAAAGCTCCGACTCAAAAAATTTATTCGCTTTAAAAACCAAATGTTTATAAATTAATAGATTATGTCGAGAAGAAGCCAACAAAGCAACTCTACGTTCATTCATTTGAAAAGGTTCTCATTTCGGTTCTCTACAGGGATAGGAATGATTTCAAATCACACCTTTTATCATATAATTTTCATGCTTTACGCTTGCGGTTTTTAGGGGTCCGCATACGAAGGGACGGTGATGCGAAGCGCTCGTGGCCTAGTCGAATCGAGTGATTGGAAACAATCACTTGGGTTAAGCAACAACAGGCGCGGTCAGGTGCAGAATGGGTGACCGTCCCGTGACCTCTAAGGACACACTTTGCCCAAGTCTACCTGTATGGAACCCTTATAGCGCGAGTATAAATCACACTCACCCGAATTTTACACTCGTTTCACCCTCGCTTCTAGTATGGGTCTACTTAGGAGTTGAGCTAATATACTTTCAGTTTATGGCTTTTTTGTTTGAACGATGACCATTCTAAATTTATCTTATCGAATCAGTGAAATAAATAAATAAATATTCAAGGACATATTACACAGATCTCGTTAGCCCTATACTAAGTACAACTAAATGACTCGTGTTATAGGTGCTGACTCGACAACAGACTTAATACAATAAATACATAAATAACATCCAAGACCCGATACAAACTAGAAAAGTTCATATCCTAGTTTGACCCGGCCGGGGATCGAACCCGAGACTTCGGTGTTACAGTCAGCATGCCAAACCGCTGCGCCACCGAAGCCGAAATTATTTCAATATGTTAGTTTTTCAACGTGTAATTTTCCCTTTGTGCCATTGAAACTCACTACTTCATACCTAGTTAGTCCCGATATGGCTCATAGTTGAGCCGTTGTAGTAAGCGTTGAGATAATATTGCTAATCTATTTAGAGGCTAAAAATTTCACCCATGCCTCGAACCTGCAACCTCTGGCTATCCGTGCCAGCGCTCTACAGAGAATAGTGTAAAGAGGTTCGAAATTTCACTGCTGCCGGTGAGTCGCCCATTTGCTCAATTGGTAGAGCGCTGGCACGGATAGCCAGAGGTTGCGGGTTCGAATCCCGGCATGAGTGAAATCTTTAGCCTCTAAATAGGTTTTTAAATTTGTCCTTAGCACGGGTTAGTGCATTAAAAATAAAAATAGTATAATAATATTGCTAACACCTCATACACTAGGGTTTCCTCGCGATGTTTTCCTTTACAGTTAGCGACTGGTATTGCTACTATAACTTCAACCATGCACATAACTTACAAAACAATGTGCGGTACATGCCAAGATTAGAACCCATGGTCTCCCATTAAGAAACCGACTTTCTACTCGACTCTCTACTACACCTCTTAAAAGGAATCTGAGCTACAGTTATCGTTCCACTGCAGGGCACAGGCCTTCTCTCAGAGAGAGATACGATGACCTTAATCTCAACACGTGTCTACCAAACGGAGACCTGTGTGTGAAATGCCTCTTCTTCTTCTCCTCTTCTTCAGGCTATATTATGTAGTCCACTGCTGGACATAGCCCTCCCCTAATGAGCGCCATAGCGCCCTGTCTTTAGTTTGCCGCATCCAGCATCTGCCGGCAGTTTTTCGCAGATCGTCATCCCACCTGGTAGGAGGGCGTCCTACACTACGTTTGCCGAGTCGCGATCTCCACTCAAGAACACGTTTACTCCAACGGTTGTCGGTTCTTCGCGAGATATGGGCAGCCCACTGCCACTTCAGCTTGCTGATTCTCTGAGCTATGTCGATAACGTGAAATACCTCAGCGCTTGAAATTGCCAATCTGCGGTGGGCACGCGTGGTAATTAAACCCGTACTCTCTTTCTGAGAGAAGGCCTGTGCCATGCAATGGGACATTTATAGGCTACATAAAAAAAACACTCAAACTCTAACTAGACAGCTATTATGCTATTATTAGGCCGTCTGTACTCTTAGGTTAAGATATATCTGTGTAATTTCCTTTTTTATGTGTACATAAAAAAGAGTTCTCTATCTATCTATCTATCTATCTATCTATCTATCTATCTATCTATCTATCTATCTATCTATCTATCTATAATATAAAAATTAATCGCTGAATGTGTTGGTAAGTGTAAATCTCGAGAGCAGCTCAACCGATTTCGCTAATTCTTTTTTTAGAATATTCCTTGATGCATGAGGATGGTTTTTACGGATACAAAAATAAAAAATATATTAAATAATCGACAGTTAGGCGGCACGAAGTTCGCTGGGTCAGCTAGTTAATTATAAAGCAGTATCGTTGCAACGCTCGAACGTGTTACCTCTAACCGAGAAGGCAATCACAGACAGTCTCGTGCCGAATAGAGTAGAGGCTCCGTATCTCGCAATAGCATCGTGAAAGGCTGATTCCCCGGGGAGGGCACCGAATCCGCGGGGCAAATATACGCCTACCTACGTAATACCTACGAATTCGTATTCGTCAACCGTTAAGTTGTCATCCCTCACGAAGAAATTGTGCCACCGCCGCTTCCAGGTGCTATTACCGTTCGCAACTCGACGTGCTTTTTTGAAATCACTTTTCACGCTTCCATCATACACACTGACTCACAAACGTACAACCTTCCTACTCTAATTATTATTTGTCTAGTACAATGAGTCTAACGAGTCAATGAGTCTAGTGATAAGGCCGTCGTCTGTACTCTTAGGTTAAGAAATATCTGTGTAATTTCCATTTTTATGTACAATAAAGTGTTCTCTATCTATCTAATCTATTTTATGCACAATAAAGTTTTCTCAATCTAACTATCTATCTATCTAGTCCATCCAAAGGTTGTCTGGAGGAGATCCCTTTTAGTGATAAGGCCGCCGTCAGTATTCTTAGGTTAAGAAATATCTCTGTAATTTCCATTTTTATGTTCAACTACCGTACCCGACAGACGTTCTGCGTGCAGCGCCATCTGCCGAGCTGACTTGTGAATCTAAACTATCCAGGGCGCCACCCAAACGCAAACGAAAAATTTCATCCAAATCTGTCCAGCCGTTAAGGAGGAATCCAGTAACTTACACACGTATAGTCGAAACATGGATATGTTATATATACTCGTATACAGATAAAGTGTTCTCTATCTATCTAGCTATCTACAACACTAAGAGAGGTCCACTGCTTACTAGACACTTACCCCCTTATTCATAATAGTCTGTTAACTTTAAGCAATGCTTATTCTCACTCTGTCCTCTTCTATTGACCTAAGTCAGAATGAAAGAGAACACTCTTTAGCAGCTGTTTTAAGCAAGCGTACTATTATGAATAAGGGGGTTAGATTTTACTTTTCCTTTATTTTTTTTACTAATCTTAAGTCTTTTAGGTATGGCTTCTCTAAGGATTTTGCCAACCTCTGAGTTCGTTCTAATACAGGCACTAAGCCTAGCTCAATGACAGATTCTAAAGATATTTGATATTTAACTTGTATCATTGCTGTATAACTATAGGCAGATAGATAGAAAGATAGGTAGGGAACACTTTACTGCACAACCAGAAAAAAAGGATACAACCATGATTTCTAAAATCTAAGTAATGTTATACAATTGGCGGTCTTACCGCTAAGAGCGATCTTTTCCAGACAACATTTGGATGAAGTGTCGTGTCTATATCGTGTCTTGTATTTGGGCAATAAATTTTATCTTTTTACATACTTTAATTCCCGCCTTTATCCCGTGCGGGTAGGTAGGATAGCAGGGTTTGCCATTTGCCATGCTCCTGAAAAACCTTTATCGTTTTATCAACAGGTTGCTTTTTACATACAGGTCGGTTTTTTAGTTCTTCTTCATCAGGCTATATTAGTCCACTGCTGGACATAGCCCTCCCCCATCCGCTAATGAGCGCCATAACGTTCTGTCTTCAGCTTGCCGCATCCAGCACCTGCCTGCAGTTTTTCGCAGATCGTCATCCCACCTGGTCGGAGGGCGTCCCACACTATGTTTTGCCGAGTCGCGGTCTCCACTCAAGAACACGTTTACTCCAACGGTTGTCGTTCTTCGCAAAATGTGGCCAGCCCACTGCCACGGATTTTAAATTGCAATATCTTAACAAATGTATGAGTATATAACTTTAGAAAACGAACTCATACCGGAAATCGAAACGACGACCTCCTGAATTAAAGGCCGGTTCCATAGTTCCGCTACCACCGCTCTCACTTTCTAAGGGCGAAGGAAAACATCGCGGGGAAACCTGGGTGCCTGAGGTGTTTAAATACCTCAGCGCTTGAAGTTGCCAATCCGCACGCACGCGTGTTAATCAAGCTCTTTCTCTCTCTTTGTGAGAGAGGGCCTGTCCCCTGCAGTGGGACTAAAAAGGCTACAACACGTTTTAAACTTTCGCCACTTGAAATCATTATTGGAATATTTCCTGGGCTTAATCGCGTAGTAATTTATTGCTATTCGACGACCTCGACGTTTCGTCGTTGCAGTCCACTTCTCGTGATCACGATGATTGTAACGTCGTCGAAACGTCGAGGTAAAATAGCAATAAATTACTACGCGATTAAGCCCCGAAAATAATCCAATGGGGAGAAAAACTGCTTTTTTAACCCGGCAGAGGGCGAATGTTCGACTAGGCCTAAATAAACTGTCAAAGCTGTCAAACGCCATACATTTTTTTGTTTACTTATTTGTTTTCTCGTATAGTTAACAAAATGACGAACTGTGCTGCACGTGGTTGTAAGAATAAAGGGATTCATATGTTTCCAAAGGATTCTAAAAGAAGAAAGTTGTGGGAAAAGGCCATGACAAGAAAAAATTGGACAATCTCTCAAAACAGCTTTTTTACCAACAACAGAAGTTTCCGTTTTCTTAACTCTTCCTTTAGCTGCGGCACGGTCATCATAGAGTACATTTTGTTAGTAAATATTAAGAAAGAAAACTCAACACGAATATCAACAACAAGCTAATGGCGGCGTATTGGGCCTTCTCGCCAGAGGCGACAGCTGGAATCAGCTTTGCGTTTTCCTCCCCATTAAAAGACTACATAAAAAAAATATAGTTACAGATACTTTTTAGTGCATTAACTACTTGTTGGATGTATTTTTTTATCTAACGGAACATCCAAAACGTTTTATGGTTACTCATATTATAGTCATTTGACACTATTGTGAAACAAATGGCATTGACAACTTTGCAAGTATCGTGGTAGAGGGTGAAAAGAACATTTAATGCCACATTTTTTATGTAAAACCATGACAGTTAAAAGAATGTTCAAATGCATTCATAACATTCTAATTTAATTATATTCTATTCTATTTATATATACATACATACATAACGACACGCCTGTATCCCAGAAGGGTAGGCAGAGACCAGAGACTGGCACTTGCCACGATCCTGACAGATCACCTTCGCATCATCAACAATATATTCAATTTTTATTATTATGACAGCAAAGTAATTAGCTCAAAACTGCAAATACAAAATCCGATGTCCCCCATAAATGTAAAGTTTTGTTTTACGTTCGAAATTTTCTTGGAGTACCGCACCGCCCCAGCGTCGACCAGTGGAAAAATGCTCCAAACATATCAGCTTCTGCGGCTGCCGGTTGGTTGCCAGTGCTGAGCTGGTTCCGGCCAGTGGAAAAGCGCCTAAATGTAATCCCATTCGGGAAAAGCGAGGGTTGCCGTTGAAAGTTTGAAGCTCGAATCGATAGCTTCCAATCGATATAAACTCACGCCCCCAGTCTAGGTAGTTGTCGAATTGGGCCGGCACTCCGAAGTCGAAGGAGGATACAATTTTGCTAGAGAAATTGATTCAATTTGCGTATCTGTTGGACGATTTAGTTTCGCGGCGCTAGAGCGATATTGTTTCACATGCCTCGGGCGTTGCGAGTATCGAAGGCTCTATATACAGTGATAGCCTGGATTTAAATCTTACGATAGATGTATTAAATCATGTAAATTAGAAAGTGTAAGGTGCCTCGACTTTTCCCAAACACAATTTTACCCGTTCTTCCCTATAAGCTATTTATAACAGAACAAAGATGACTAGATTTTTTAAGCTGGTTTTACGCACGAGTTCTAGATTATAACATGAGAATTTTACTATCGTACACACAACACAATCACTTGCCATTAAAGTGTAACGTTTTACCTAATAAATCATCGCAATTAGGCCCGTTTGATATATAACTATATAACAATAGCTTGACCTGGTCCCAAGCTAAGAAATTAAGTCCCAAATTAAGAAGCTTAAAGAAACGAAATGTTACATATTTTGTTAAAAAAACTATTTCGAACCCGCGACCTCTGGCTATCCGTGCCAGCGCTCTATCCAACTGAGCTAATGGGCGTCTCACCGGCATCAGTGAAATTTCGAACCTCTTTACACTATTCTCTGTATTACGTATAGATTTTATTACGTACAATTTTTAGCCTCTAAATAGGTTTTTTAAAATTGTCCTTAGCACGGGTTAGTGCATTAAAAATAAAAATAGTATCTTTTGTTAATTTTTGAAATAGATTCCTAAGTTTGATTTGAAACGTTGATTAAGTTAGTTTCTGTGCTACAAAGAGTAAAAGTTTTTGATTTCATTTATACTGCTCTGCACGTTCTCAGCGCTTCAAGCGTATAAGCGTGTCCATATTGCGTAAGCATGTCTAGCAACCTAGTCCTCTGGCCGTTTGTCCGGGAAATAATCAATCAAGTGTCCCGGACTTATCGACTCTGGCATATTACATGTCACTCTGTCCCATTTTTGAATTGAGGACATTGCGTTATGTAAGGTTCGTACCATGGAACGGCGCATCGCTACGGGCACACTTAAGGCTAGTTCGCACTAGGCTAGTAATTTAATCGAGTAGCGAGTAATTTAGTTGCTAAATTACTCTTCTCTCATTTTTTTAATCATGTCACTTGGACAGCCTTACCAACGAAAGGACAGAAGAATTCTAATTTCTAAAAACAGACAAATTAATTTATTAACACAATAGACCAATTAATACAATTTGAAACACGGTGGTTTTTTTTACTAAGCTGGTTGATGCATGCAATGAATAAAGTTTTTAGTGTCCTTGCAGTACCCGCCTGACAATAACTTTGACCAGTCAAAGTGTTGCATTTGAAACTCTTTTTATGGGGCACCCGTGCTTCGAATATAATGTACATGTACTTAGCTCCGTTTATAGTTGAACCGGGTATAGTTTGAATAATGGAAAATCTTTTTTTACGTACGATTATGTGATCCTTGCCCTTGGTCTCAGACTCAGCTGGCGATGAATGAAGATGAGATCTATGCTTATATGCTCAGGATCGAAGCGGTGGTAGCCAAGCGGTTGAACGCCGGCATCTCAATCGGGAGCTCGTGGGTTCGAATCCTGGCATGTACCGATGACTTTGTTTTCTAAGTTATGTGCAGTTGTGAAGCTGTAGTCGTAATACCATTCGCGAAAAAAAACATCGTTAGGAAACCCTAGTGTCAACATATCTCAGCGCAAAGTGTGAACACATGTCCATGACACATAAATGACAAAAATGAAATATAATACTAATAAAACTTAACCAAATGTGTGTGTGTGTGTGTGTGCGTGGTACGTAGTATGAGTACACGTATTAGAGAGAGAGAGAGAGAGAGAGAGAGAGAGAGAGAGAGAGAGAGACAGAGAGAAGTGAAGTTCAGTACGTGTGAATAATATTTTACTAGTGCAATTACTTTTTCAGTCTCGTAATTTAATCTACCTTACCATGCTATCAAACATTTTTTTAAACTCATAATAGGTTTTATCGTAGATTTGAATATTTGTATCTGTCTTATCTATAATAATATAAAAATGAATCGCTGAATGAGTTGGAAAGCGCAAATCTGGAGAGCAGCTGAACCGATTTCGCTGATTCTTTTTTTAGAATATTATAAAAAAAAAAGTTAATGAATCGACTGCTAGGCGGTACCTACGATGTTCGCTGGGTCAGTAAGTTGTATATAAAAGATGACTGCGTGCTGTATTGCATTCAGGTAGAGAAGGAAATTATTTTCATTCTATTTTAATGTCGTTCAATATTCCGATATGGCAAAACAAATCACTTTGGGGCCCCGCGAAGGCCGGGCCCGGATACCACGACGGAACACGACGAATGGCTTGACGACGTATGTTGACATGAAGCAAGAAGCTTCAACCCCTCGTACGACTAACTGTAAAATTTGTCCCGACACGTCCTAAATCAGATCATTACACATTTGAAAATGGAACATTTCCAGGCCATTAATAGTGGTGGTTACGCTTTGGTAGTAGGCTGGCCGCAAATTTGAGAGGTCTCGATTTCGATATTGGCATTTCTAAGTAACATTTTTTTTGTAACTTACTTTCGTGAATAAGTAATAAAACCATTTACTTACGGTGAAGAATCTTGAGTGAGGTATTAACCTATGATAATGCAGCGTTTATTCGTTCCACTGTAGGGCACAGGCTTTCTCCCAGAGAGAGAGAGTTTGGGCGTAATCACCACGCGTGCCCACCGCGGCTTGACAATTTCTAGCGTTGAGGAATATGAGCAGATTACATGCTTTCTCTCAGAGAGAAAGTGAGAGAGAGTTTGGGCGTAATCACCACGCGTGCCCACCGCGCATTGGCAATTTCCAGCGCTTAGGTATAAGAGCACCCGAGACACTCAAGTTTGGTGTTGCTACTGTGCTCCTTAGCGCTTAAAATGCCCAATCCGAGGTGGTCATTAGTATTAGTAAGGGCTGCATTGAACTCTGAGAGGCGTATGCCCTTCTGTGGGTCGTATTTAGGCTGGACGTTATCCAAGCCTCGTTCAGCCAGTTTCTCTGGCATACATCAGAGACTGACGTAGCAATGTACAACAGGGCGGGATCAATAAGCGTTTTCAGCGGGCAGACAAACAGCAGCCGCGCTGGCGACGCCTAGTCTTGCCTGCTGGAAACGTCGATGTGGTCAGCGTAGTGTTTGGGAATAGATGCGGCATCTTGAGCTCCCGTTGCTTTTCGTTAAGTTTATAGCCGCGTGGATGTCACTGTTAACTTGTTCGACATCAGCTCGTCTATCGCCGGCTAAATTATTTTTCCAATTGTTCTGAAAACGACGTAGGTATACAGTGAGTATTGTGAATTCAATTGTTACTTCAAGTTAAAATTGAAATCACGATACTCTAGAACTCGTCTTTTTTGTAAGGTTTCATGCCCGAAAGGTGGTGACCGAGACCTTATTAATATTATTTGCGGTTTGTCTATCTGACTGATATCTCTTTTAATCCGTTTTAACGCATATTCTGTGACAATGTAATCTAGCCAGCTTTTATATTTCAAAAGAAAAAGCCCTTTAGAGGAAAAAAAGACGCACAGACTTTGTGAGCTTATTATTAGGATTACGTTGGTAATAAAGTAGGTAAACAACATAATTATGTAACTTTATTTTGCTTTTCAGGGTTCCGTACCCAAAGGTGCCAAACGGTACTAAGTAAAAAAAAATATACGCGTCGAATAGAGGACCTAATCCTTTTTGAAGTTGGTTAAAAACTGTGGTGTTTTGATTTATGTGTTGCCCTTGAACGCATTCTAAGGAGAGCGAGAGAGAGAGAGAGAGAGATAGTACTAGTGTAAACAATGCGGTGAAATATTCAGCATTGCACTGGAAATAGTAGGTATGAGAAAAGCTGACTGCCAACTTAATACGACGGAAAGTATGATTAGGCAATAATTAGGTATTACAGAAACTGGTGACTCCAGTTTCAAGATATAACACTACAAATTCACTATTTAGCATGGAGTACTCACGAGTGAATCTCCAAATCCTCAAGTGCCGCATCCAAGCAAACTCAATGACAGCCCGGCAGTTGACATTTAGTAGCTCTAAGTATACAAACGGTTCGTGCTGCGGAAACGATCAATCAGCGCGTCTCCCAGGCTAAAAACAATATACTGCCTGACATTGCCTGCTTAGATCTCCGCCTTGAGGTCGCTATAAGATGTGTGCCAAGGAGTACATACCAAAAAGTTCTTTACAGCAAAGACCATTTTCTTTTTCTCGTGTTTTCATGCTGGCTGGTTAATATGTTTTTATTTTGAAGTTAGCATATTCAAAAAAGTTTATAAGATTATAGAAGATAACCTATCTGTGTCTTTTTTCACGCAAGCATAAATCTGTGCTTCGATTTCAGGGAGTATTCAGTATTTGTTAGAGAACAATTTACAGGTGAGACAAATACCATGTATAAACATTACATACAATCATGGACCTAACAATGTACAATTAAATTAAAAGGTAATGTGCAGTACTGTATTAATTGCGTGTCATGACAATTTTTTCCCTAATTAAAACAGTTTTTATACGGATTTATGCTCGTTTATTACATTTTTACAATTTTCCAACGTTTCGGCACTTTTACAGGTGTCGTGGTCTCGGATGAATTTTTTTCTTACTTTATGTTTAATATATCATACTTTTAGTTAATTTTATGTTCCCTCTTATCTGCCTACCCCTCTAGGATACAGTCGTGAGTTTATCTAATGTTTTAATAGTGTGTATGTATGTATGTATGTATGTATGTATGTATGTATGTATGTATGTATGTATGTATGTATGTATGTATGTATGTATGTATGTATGTATGTATGTATGTATGTATGTATGTATGTATGTATGTATGTATGTATGTATGTATGTATGTATGTATGTATGTATGTATGTATGTATGTATGTATGTATGTATGTATATATGTATGTGTGTGGGAGTATTAGTGTGTGTGTTAGTGTTTGTAATTAATTGTATTTGAAATACTGCGTATACATGTAGTACTAAATTCAACGCCCTAAGTTCATGTTTGTGGTTTTTAATAACAGTTGTCACGATTAGGAAAATGTATGGTTTTCACATCTTCCAATATTGGGGTGCTAGATAAGCTCTAGCTAGCCCCTTAAGTTCACCGCTGATAATATCAAAAACTAAAAGAGTCTTAAATAAAATAGGAATCTAAAAGATGCCATGACTCTAATTCATTTTTCAACATCCAGCAGTTCCCTCGCTTTTATTGCCTAGACATTTGACGCACTCTTAATTCACCAACCAACCGAAAACTCGGAGCAAGTAAGTATCGTGTGGAAATAAAAGTTGATATGCCATAATTTTACGGTCGCAGGTAAAGCGACACGCGAGCTCTCTAAACTAAGTTACCTATGTAATACGGCTTTATGTTATTTCAGTACCCACTCGCCGACGACATACATTAGGTTGGTATTTATTATGCTTTCAGTTGGAAATAAATAAACAATAACGTCGTTGGCTTCGTGGTATCAGCGCGTGCCGGGAAAATAATGTCTTCTTTTCATGAAATACGTTTTATTTATAATCTTTGGTTGTTTTCTTGTTATTCTTTAAGGATGCTGCTACATTTAAACAATAAATGTATCTTTTGTACTTAAATTTCATCTAGTGCTCAAATATTTTTTTTAGAAATTATCCTATGCGCCATACATGTTTTTTTAACATTATACAACAAACAAAGACTTGACCTAAGGTGGTGATCAAAGTTGTTAGCTTCATAATTAATAGATTATGTGGAGAAGAAGCTAACAAAAAAACTCCATAGTATTCTTTCAATAAAGTATAAAGTTTTTTTAAGTACTATGTTAAGTAAGTACTTAAAAAGATCACTCGCACTTTTAAAAATGTTTCGATATCAACCCTTGTATGTCCCCACTGTTGGGGCACGGGTCTCTTCCTGCATCGCGGGAAGGTTAGGCCATACTCCACCAGGGGGCCAAGTTGTTGCCATGCCAAGCCGGGTTGGTGGAGGGTTGTAAGAAAGTGGCGGGTCTTATTGTCAGAAGTTATCAAGCCGCCCATGAGGCCTCTGACATGGCTTAACGACTGCCATTACAATGACAGCCTGCACCAACGGCTTAACGTGCCTTGTAAAGCACGGAAGCGCTCGGAAAAATGACACTAGCGGTAGTCACAGGACGGTCACCCATCCTGCACCTTACCGCGCCTGTTGTTGCTTAACTCAAGTGATTGATTCCAATCACTCGGTTCGACTAGGCTACGCGCGCTTGATGCAAAAATGTTTGATGATTGTAAAATATGGTATAAGTTTGATAAAGGATGATGGGCGTTTTGGTCCTTATGTCCAATCAAGATGAGTCATATGTCGTTGGATAGCTCTTTTCAAGTGAAAAAATAAATTCTATGAAGACGAATCCGTATGAATTGTCCATTTTGAAATATGCTCGTCGGAAAGTACCATTTTTTGCTCTAAATAGAAATTAGAAAAATTCATATTTCTGGTTTAACTCAACCGATGCTCATGATTTTTACGAAAATCACATCTATGCATACTCTGTCATAAATCATTAGAGCGAGACAGCGACATTGCGCTCCCTCTCCCACTCACGGTCACGGGTAACGCTGGAATTCGGTTTTGACCCCTCTCGCGCTCCGGGACACGGCGCGGGGGCAGGTATGTTAGGGTGAGGAACGCTTGGCCGCTTGCGCAGGTAGTCAGTCGTTTGCTGATATTGTGTTAAGTGCTACGTTATTACGCTCCTCATTGTTCACATCGACTTTGACCTTGGCATCATTTTGGACTCTGTTACCCGTTTTATTTGTTGACCGTGGCTTTATATTGGACTTGGGTGCTTAACGATTGGATTGTTTCGTTGCAATGGAACGTTACCGTAACTGTGTAATGTGCCGAAGAGGGCTATACCGAGGCAGATATCAAGTACGCGTTCTGTCGGAAGCCTTGACAAGAACACACGTGGAGCTAGTAACATTTATACGAGAAAACGCTGCTCTGGAGGTTTGTACCTATTGCACTTTTTTTTTCCACTCGATCCTCACTGAACCTTCGATATAAAAGGAAACCAATTGAAATCATGTGCAACTGCATCCCAGATCTATTCTAGTAGTAAATGAGGTAACGAAGACGTAAAAGTGAAAACCGATTGATAAGTGATTCTGGTCGCTTAAAGAACATTCAAGTGATTCCTTTTTCACTTTTACGTCTTCCACGATGTATTTACCACCAAAACAAGGCCTACACAAAACCACAACCAATTACTGTGGTTGCGGTTTTGTGTGGTTGTGTGTATGCCTTGTTTTCGTACACACAACTACAGAAAACCGCAACCAGATCTCTGAGAAATCTGTGAATCTGTGGCATATATTTGACGATTCGCACACCTTCTGACAGAAAAACAAATCCCTCCCACAAATGACCCCCAATGCGTTATTTTGTTAGGTATTTTTCGGAAACCAAAGTTGTTTTTCTTTTCCTTACATTTTCATATATCATTTTCAGGTCGTGTTTGACAACACCCGAAGAGTATGTTACCGATGCTGGCAAAGAGCCGAAAATGCGACTAGAGGTCATGCAAACCCTCAACCCGAGCCGGAGCCGCAAGAACAAGCAGAACCGCAAGAACAACTACAACCGCAAGAACAACTACAACCGCAATTAGAAGAAATGCTTCATATTCCTGAATATATGAGAGCACCTAATACCGCGACGCATTGTATCTTTCATGGCTGCGCTAATGAAACCCGCCATCGAATTCCAAATGTTGTTAAAATCCACGTATTTTCTCAACATAAATTGTATATCCCCGACAGTGCCAGAGTATGTCACGATCACCTTAATGGGAATGATTGGGATGATTTGCCCCAACATTGCAACATTTCCCATGACTTTACGGCTGCCCACTTCAGGGATGTTTGTGACCTAATGCGAAATGCCTTAAACTCACCCAGATTACGTTTTAGCGACCGAGGCATGAATGAAGAAGAAATGCACTTTTGGACTGGACGTACTAATGATGAATTTAATGCCATCTTAGAGCAAAATCCATTATTAAGAAATAGAAGTGCAGATCCCAGAACCACTTTGGGCATTTTACTAACGAAACTACGCACAGGAGAACCCAACGCGAGACTTGCGACGTTGTTTAACATGTCTCGGAGAAAACTCGAACGCCAGTTGGCCATCGCACGAGAGTGTCTTAGCACTGACTACGTTGTGCGACACTTGGGAGTGGATCACATGAATAGAGAAGATATATTGGAGAGAAACTTGAGGATTCCAAAAGCACTGTATGGAAATGAAGACAACAATAAAGCCATTATTATTTGCGATGGTACGTATATTTATATATACAAGAGTTCAAACTTTTTGTTTCAGAGGCAATCCTACAGTTTACACAAGTTCCAAAACTTGTTGAAACCATTTTTAATCGTAACCACTGACGGATACATTATAGATGTTAAAGGACCATACGCTGCAACAAAAACTGATGCGCAGATAATGAGCGACTTAATGACTGACGAGGAAAATCCCCTTCATATATTGCTTCAGCCGAATGACGTATTTATTTTGGACCGCGGGTTCAGGGATAGTCTGCAGCATATAGAAGCATGTGGCTACGAATTTCACGTCCCCCCGACGAAGAACCGGGAAGAGTCGCAGCTCACGACTTCTCAAGCAAATGATTCCCGGCTGGTGACAATGTGCCGATGGGTAGTGGAAGTGGTTAACGGGCGTTTCAAAAGAGATTTCAAGCTGTTGCGCCAAAAATATTTTAATAACACAATGCCTAATATGTTCGGGGATTTTATGATTGCAGCAGCAATTACAAATCACTTCCACAGGCCTATTGTCGATAGCCAACACGCAGAAGCTTTTTTACAAAAAATTGTTGAAAGAAGGCAAACCCCAAACGTGTTATATGATTATGTAGAAGCAAAAAGATTAAACAACAGAAGAGCCAATTTCCAGAGATTGGAAGCAAATGACATTCAAGACTTTCCACGATTGAGGGAACAGGACGTGATTTTGCTGTCATTGGCGACATATCAGTTAAAACTGGCAAAATCATATTGCAGCGAGCACCTCAACAACGGCTTATATCTTATAGAAACTTATAGAGAAGCTGCTTTGAAGGATATCCATGAATATGGGATCCACGAAGATGCGTGGCTGTTGCGTGCACGCATACAGTCCCGACATGTACGATCAAAACAATATTTTTGCTATATATTATTAGACAGAAATAGTAGAAACATATTACAACATTATTGCACATGTTTGACAGGACGCCGCACGATAGGTTCCTGTGCGCATATTATATCTATTGTGTGGTATTTAGGATATGCTAGACATGAAGGCTTTACTGAACCAGCACTATTTTTAAATAACATTATCATGGATGAAACACATTAAACGATAAAACTTACTCTGAACTTGTTTTATTTACTTCGATAATAAACAAACAATGATAATATAATAATCAATGCTGATCATTTGTAATTAAAATCGATATACAATGTCGAAAAAATATCAAAACGAATTAAAACAACAGAAAAAAAATTAAATAAAAAAAAACTTTTAACGTATGATTACTCAAATTGGACAGAAAATCGGGACTAGCGCTTCGATTATTCTTATTCTACAAAAAAATACCTTTCCAACGACGTATTACTCATTCCGATTGGTGCCAGGACCAGGTTCCATACATTTGTGCCCATCATCCTTTGGTTACTATGTAGCTTTGCTAAATAGTAAAATTACTGTGATATTTTTACCATCCTATAATAAGTTATTGATCTATGAAAGAGATGCTACTAGATTTTATATTTTAAGAAGCGACTTATCTTTTTCGAAAAGTTAGTATTAAAACGAAGTATAACGGTGAAGGTAAACATCGTGAGGGTACCTGACTGTATGAGGTATTCATACCTTAGCGCTAGAAATTGCCAATCCACAATGAGCGCGCGTTATCACTAAGCCTGTAATTTTTTCTGAGAGATGACTTGTACCCCGCCCCCCCGTCCCTCTGGACTTATATATAAAAAAACAAAGATATATTTTCGATTTAACTAGTTATGTACATGCACCACGTACCGCATATATTCTTCATGCAATCCACTCTATCCAAAGGTGGTCTGGAAGAGATCGCTCTTAGCGATAAGACCGCCAATTGTATAACTAGATTTAAGAAATCATGGTTGTATTCTTTTTCTGGTTGTCAATAAAGTGATCTCTATCTATTTACGTATTTATATCTTATAACAATTTTGTTATCTAATGTGTAAAACGTGTAAAAATTGATTGCTGCCCAGAAAACTTTACTGCTGACAGAAAAGGTTTAATTACTGACCAAACCGGTACCTATTTTTGCTGATCATGTAAATACGCTTTCAAATCCCGCTACCGTTTAAATTTTTATTTCCATGTAAGGTTTATTAAACTCTACGTTACATTTCGAACGTTAGAAATGAATATAAAATTGTATCTTATCTTCTGTATCTGCTGTTCTGTATCAATTTTCCGGTATACAATAAAGAATATTCTTATCTTATGTATGTATGTATGTATGTATGTATGTATGTATGTATGTATGTATGTATGTATGTATGTATGTATGTATGTATGTATGTATGTATGTATGTATGTATGTATGTATGTATGTATGTATGTATGTATGTATGTATGTATGTATGTATGTATTTGTTAACATAAAAAGAACACGTTACATAAGCATGTTATAATTGGCCCTCACAAAGCAAATTTTTTTTTTTACTGTGGGAGCAGTCTTCAAGGAACTTCAAGGAATATCCTAAAAAAAGAATTACCGAAATCGGAGATTTGCGCTTACCAACACATTCAGTGATTCATTTTTATATTATAGAAGATATAGATATACATCTATAATCTATGTTAATATGAAGAACTTTATTAAAATAGAAGAAGAGATTAGAATAAATAAGAATAAATAAGAAGAATAATAATAAGAAGAAAACAAATATTTAACGCCACATAGACATACCAAATTCTACAAGAAAAGGAAAATACAGAAAAGAAAGCAGGAATAAAACAAACGCAGAAGAAAAGAGAAACTACAAGTGAATAAAACTAAAACCATTTCCTACGCTACAGAAAAAGGCCCCATGCTCTGTATAAGCTGAGTGTTTGCACTCACAACACTGATTTTCAGCAAGGGCCTTCTGTTGACTCACGGAGCATCAAAACGGAACAAACACGGAAAAACAATGTCTGTATGAAACATGATGTCTAAAATTAATAAAATGCATTGTTTTCACATACTTTAATTTATTTTAGTAGGTGCTCGAAGTTACCGCCGACTTTTTCAATACAATATTCAATACGTTTAGGTAACAACGATCTTACGATTGCATTTTGTATAAAAACAATGCATTTTATTCATTTTAGACATCATGTTGCATACAGAAATTTACTGCTTAAGACCTACACAATCGATATCTAAATAGAAAGAGTGTAGATTTTTTTTTCAAAACAACCTGGTCCGATTCCCGAAAAGAGTACAGATGTTTTTTAAAATGTATGAGTGCAGTTTTTCTTGTTATCAAAATCGATGACATGGTTCCTCAGAACAGATCATCGTATGTCTTATAGTTTCAGACTTTCCCATACTGACCGATTTGAATGAGACACCCTGTATACCGATATACATAAATAGTGATAAATAATACACAATAATTACAATATCCTGAATAAATAATAAGTAATTAAATGCTGTGTGGTGTCGGCCTGGAGAATAGCACCAACCCAAATTATTATTCTTCCCGCGGGTGTCGTAAAAGGCGACTAAGGGACACGAACCGGGGAGTGGGCAGCAGCGCCCCCTGCAGTACAATTCCACTGAACTGCGATCCCCAACCCGCATGCCCAGCGTGGGGATTATGGGTATTACCCCCCAATGATGGCACAACCTTGCGCTGTGGCGCTCATTGGGGGAGAGCTGTGTCCAGCAGTGGACTGGTTTAGCCTGAAGAAGAATTGAATGACACATTTATATAAAAATTTGACCAAAGTTACTGAAGTACGTTAGGACCCTCGGAGCAAACCCAACTAACCATCCAACAAGATACTCGAGGCGTAGATCGTAAAGTAAAATTTTTATCGTCCCAGAGTAAGTCGGGTGACGAATATCGACTGCCGACCATCGTCCTGCACTCAAACACTTTATTGGGGCTCAATAGTTAATAATGGCAGTATGATGTACGTTGCCTAGCCGAGTCTTCCTATACGTCACGTCTGTGTGACTTTGCAAATTGCATTGAATTTTAAAAACCTATTTAGAGGCTAAAAATTCCACCTATGCCGGGATTCGAACCCGCGACCTCTGGCTATCCGTGCCAACGCTCTTTCCAGCTGAGCTAATGGGCGACTCACCGGCATCAGTGAAATTTCGAACCTCTTCACAATACTCTCTTTATTACGTACAGGTTAAATAAGTTTTTAAAATTGTCCTTAGCACGGGTTAGTGCATTAAAAAGAATATAATTGCATTCAATTGTCAATCCTGTTACACACACAATATTAAAAAGGCCAAAGTTTGTGAGTGTGTATGTTTGTTACTTAAAAACCTATTTAGAGGCTAAAAATTTCACCCATGCCGGGATTCGAACCCGCAACCTCTGGCTATCCGTGCCAGAGGTTGCGGGTTCGAATCCCGGCATGGGTGTAATTTTTAGCCTCTAAATAGGTTTTTAAATTTGTCCTTGGCACGGGTTAGTGCATTAAAAATAAAAATAGCATAATCATTACACTATTTTTATTTTTAATGCACTAACCCGTGCTAAGGAACAAATTTAAAAACCTATTTAGAGGCTAAAAATTTCACCCATGCCGGGATTCGAACCCGCAACCTCTGGCTATCCGTACCAGCGCTCTACCAATTGACCAATTACCAGTCGCCCATTGGTTCAATTGGTAGAGCGCTGGTACGGATAGCCAGAGGTTGCGGGTTCGAATCCCGGCATGGGTGAAATTTTTAGCCTCTAAATAGGTTTTTAAATAGCATAATCATGTTTAAACACCTATTTAGAGGCTAAAAATTTCACCCATGCCGGGATTCGAACCCGCAACCTCTGGCTATCCGTACCAGCGCTCTACCAATTGATAATCATGTTTGTTACTTCTTCACGTATAAACGGCTTTGAATAAAATTTTGTATGGAGTTAGCTGTCACCCTGGCTACTTTTTACTGCGGGAAGTATCGTATTCGGAAAACCGATAAACCGCGGGTAACACCGCGGGCCATAGATAGTATAGTGCACGTCCCTATTAACCTATAGACTAAAAGTAAACTTTGGGTTCCAGTGACACATTCGTGACTGACTCATTTGAGACGAAAAACGTGTCGAAGCAGTAAAAACGCTTGCCCTGGTCTTTTATAATGTTTTCAAGGTTCATATACCTGTATGGTACCTGTATGAGTTCAGTAATTATATTATGTTGCTCCTATTCTACTCGGTTTTATAGAAAAACTATTGAAATTATTACATTGTAAGTATTCTATTCAGTATGGTATTTTTCATGATTGCACCACACCGCAGTCTGTAACGCTCGCGGAACACCTCCTGGCACTGACTGAAAATCAGCGCTGAAGGCTTGCCCTTCAGCATAGGCTGAGTCAGTTGCCGCTTATAGCGGCAGTGACACGCCGTAACCTTTAGTGTTTGTGTTATAAGTTTGTTTTGTTACTGTGGCGTGTGTACTGTGGCTATAATAAATGTTTTTCTTCTTTTCTTCTTCTTTAAATAAGACAGAGCGTCTTAGATAGAGTATTTATTTATTTCGATCGATTCGATTCGATTTATTTATTTATTTTATTATAATTCTTCATTGCACTAATTACATGAGTAAATGTACAAGGGCGTGCTTAATGCAAGAAGCATTCTCTTCCAGCAAACCTTTGGTGTTTGGTGTTTTGTTAGAGTAGGCACTCAAAAAGAGCACAGATAAAAACATCGATTTTGATACATATTTTATACATTGCCAGCCCTGTTGCCGCGGCCGGGTCTCTAGTGCTACACGTTTTATAGTAGGTTTGATGGCCCTCAAAATGTAGCACTCAAGCGGTCGGAATGTCGGCGAAATAGTTTTACTGTTATTGAATTTTATTGGGCAGTTTAAAGCGCCGTGAAATTAAACGTGAGCTCAGGATCGCTTTGAAAGGCTTCGCTGGATTTTCATTCTGGTCCGCTTCAGTGTATTGGTGGGCGACTGTCTCGTGGGCCTGGCGGCGACAGGCTTGGCTACCTAGATTGATAACAAAAACACAAAAATGTTTATGAGCAGAACAAAACTTCTTCTTTATCAACTCTTGTATGTCCCCACTGCTGGGGCATGGGTCTCTTGCTGCATCGCAGGAAGGTTAGACCATACTCCACCTCGGGGGACAAGTCCGATGGTCTTTCGGTATCACGTGAGTTTACCATGCCGGAGGCCGTGGGTTCGATTTCTACTTTTTCCTAATTTTGTAAGATAGATAACAAAAAACACACAAATGTTTATTGAGCAGAACAAAACTTAACAGGGCAAAAAGTTTGACAGCCTCGGTGGCGCAGCGGTTTGGCACGCTGCTGTAAAACCGAAGGTCTCTGGTTCGATCCCCGGCTGGGTCAAACTAGGAAACGAACTCTTCTAGTTTGTCTCGGGTCTTGGATGTTATCTATGTATTTATTGCATTAAATCTATCGTCGAGTTGGCACCTATAACACAAATAATTTATTTTTATTTTCAAGACTAACAAGATCTGTGTAATATGTCCATGAATATTTATTATTATATTTATTTTATAGTTATATTACATTACATTTACAAACAAGCACATACATTGCTTCTGGCCCCACACAAGGATACCCTGTGTCGTGGGAAACAGAAACAACGACGTCACAAATATGTAAACATCCAAGACCTGAGCTTTGTCCCCAGCCGGGATTCGAACCCGGAACCTCTTGCACGGTAGGCAGATGCGCTATCGATACGCGACAGAGGTCGTCGTATAAAGTAACTCTGAACCCCAAGCTAAATTCAGTTGTATCTAGGGCACCGATAGCCTCTTGATATAACCCCGATGGTCTTTCGGTATCTCGTCCGTTTACCATGCCGTCGTGGGTTCAATTTCTACTTTTGAAAGAGAATTAACTAATGCTTTGTCATGTAAAGTTATTGATGGCAATCATGGAATGTTAGCGTAGGACGCCCTCCGACTAGGTGGGATGACGATCTGCGAAAAACTGGAGGCAGATGCTGGGTGCGGTCAGCTGAAGACAGGGCGCTATGGCGCTCGTCAGGGGAGGGCTATGTCCAGCAGAAGACTACTATAGCCTGACGACGACCACGACGACAACAACGCTGGAATGATATCATACGTGGAATGATAACATACGTACAGGTGGCAACTGATCTATTAGGTTTAGGATGAATTCAATTAAATTTATTTCAACGTAAAGAATTTACATTCTTTTAAAAACCTATTTAGAGGCTAAAAATTTCACCCATGCCGGGATTCCGGCATGGGTGAAATTTTTCATGGGTGACTTTGGCTATCCGTACCAGCGCTCTACCAATTCAGCCAATGGTAGAGCCGAATCCCGGCATGGGTGAAATTTTTAGCCTCTAAATAGGTTTTTAAATTTGTTCCTTAGCACGGGTTAGTGCATTAAAAATAAAAATAGTGTAATTTACATTCTGTTTGCTGAATGTCAAAGTACAATGTAACATGAAAGTGAAAGCCGCCGCCTTCGGGCCGTAATGACTTAATATAAAAGATGATCGGAGTAGAGTTTTTTTTCCCGTTGCCTTTTTCTCCACTACACTACGGCCCGAAGGTAGCGGCTTGCATTTTACATTGTAGATAGATGGATAGATGGAATATTCTTTATTATACTCCGAAGTTATAGTAACACAGATTAAATAAAAACATAATAAATCCAACTGGCGGACTTATTACTAAAAGCAACTTCTGCCAGGCAATCACATCGACTGGGGGCCGCTCCAAAAATTACCTCAGTCTGGGTGTTTTTCCGTGATTGTGTTATTTCTTGCCCGGTTACGGGTAATCCTGTTTTGGGACCAGGGCAAGTGATTGTATGTTGTGTGGGAGTAAAAATAAGGCAAGGGGCGTGGGTTCAATTTCCGCTAGGGCTTCCGGTACTTTATTTTACAAATGGCCTCAGTCTGAGTGATTTTTTTTCCATGTTTGTGATGGTCATGCCTGGTTACCATAGCACAGGCAATCCTAGTTTGGGATCAGTACAAGATGTTGCATTGTCTGTTGTATGTTGTTATTATTGAAAATGAAAAACGGTTTAATTATCGCAAAAAAGTACAAATCAACTTAAAATGGACTAAGTTAATTACATACGAAGCGCTCGTGGCCTAGGCGAACCGAGTGATTGGAATCAATCACTTGGTTAAGCAACAACAGGCGCGGTCAGGTACGGGATGGGTGAGAGTCCCGTGACTACCGCTAGTGGCATTTTTCCGAGCGCTTCCGTGCTTCGCAAGGCACGTTAAGCCGTTGGTGCCGGCTGTCATATAATGGCAGTCGTTAAGCCATGTCAGAGGCCTTATGGGCGGCTTGATAACTTCTGACAGTAAGGCCCGCCACTGTCTTACAATCCTCCACCAACCCGGACTTGGCCCCCGTGGTGGAGTATGGCCTAACCTTCCTGCGATGCAGGAAGAGACCCGTGCCCCAGCAGTGGGGACATACAAGGGTTGATAACGAATATTTAGTGAATAGATCCGCTTTGCGATAAGAAGGATATGCTCAGCTAAATGCTGCGTATGCAAACATAAACGCAGCTCTGATTTTCAGCACATCCCGTGCTGAAAATCAGCAAACGTACAGATTAAGGTATACTGAGTATTACTTCAGGTATAAACGAAATTATTAACGGCCGCTTTGTCCTTGTTTCAGGTTCTTTGTTCACGATAATGTGGCGGTGTTATGAAATCTAGCTTAAGCTGTAAAAAAACTGGTGAGTACTACTTTCAATTTGTAATTTCAATCGATTAAATCTATTAAATACCCCTTGCAAGTTTTGTACAGCGTTATTTCTATAGTGCGCAACTCTGAAAACACCCACATTACAGTTTTTGTTTTACAACTTTAATTATCATGACTGATTGGGTTGGCTGGAAGAAATTTCTATAGAAATAAGCTTGCCTATTCACTCATTTATATCACGCTTATGTTTTGTGTAAATTCTCTCTTTGTGTACAATAGCGTATAATAATAATATATTTTATTGCACACAAACATTTCACAGGACGTTACATGAGAAATAACATGTACAAAGGCGAGCTTATGTCTGTAAGAGATTTCTTCCAGGAAACCTTAGAACATAAGAGAAGCGTTAAAACACGGGTCTAGCAGGTCAAACTTTTGTATTAAAAGTTTTTTCATACATCTATATTTTTCGATATACATTATCAGGATTGATGTAGTTTCGATAAATTGCGCTTTACGCGCTCTACCAATGTCACAACCTTCAATAAATCATTGTCGTAGCAAAAAGAATGTCCGTCCTGATAAACTATAGAATTATGATGTACCTATGTACCTTTATATACACTGTGAAATATGGGTAGTTTAAAAGCCGCGGTTCTGTAATTAGTAATAAGCAATGGCATCTATTTAGACTACTAGTTATAAATAAAAATGTTGTTTTAACAATTGGAGAGAGAGAGAGAGAGAGAGAGAGACATTTATTTGAAGCCACAAAGATACAATACACATAACACACATAACGATATTAAAATAATACAGACAAATAAGAAAAGAAAGAACAAAGAAAAATATTATATAACAAAGAATACGATATAAAACAAACATTTACAATTTAGAAGGGCATTGTATCTCCGCAGCCACAAACAGGTAGCTGACTCAGCATTTGCTGCAGGCTGGGCCTGCAACACTGATTTTCAGTCAGCACCTATTCTTCAATTTATACATAACGTATAGAATATACCTACATACAGATCTTACATAAAAATAATATTTATAAAACAATGTCAATAGAATAGAATATGCTGTGAAATATACTAAATATAGAATATCTAAGTAACAATGCACATAATATGATAATAAAAATATGTAGCAATAAAAAATTATAAGCAAAGAAATAACAAATAAGTACATATTGGAATTATTAAAATAGCTTAATGTAATTAAAGTTAACATAACATAAAGGAGAAAAACCATATATATATAATATATATATATACTTAAAAGGCGAACTGCAGGGGGATTCGGTTAAGGAGGGTGTTTCCGCAGGGATAGCAGGCACATTTTCAGCTTTCGCTTAAATGTATTCCTACTAGTCACACTGCGGAGAGGGGGAGGGAGATCATTCCAACACTTAGACGCCGCAAACCTAAAACTTCCTCGAAACGCTGCGGTCCGGTACGCCGGCATGACAGCCCTCGCCCCATACCTTTGATCGCGTCCTGACCAATTGAGTTTATCGTAAAGGTAGGCGGGGGCTTTCCACCGGACGACACCGAACAGCAACGTTGCAAAGTGCAGCTGCCTACGCGCCTGCATGTTTAAGAGGTTTGCTTCGTCCAAGTATGGACTGACATGGGATCGAGGAGGGATGCGGAAACAGAAACGAGCGCAAGCGTTCTGAACTCGTTGTATCAACCTCTGTGTACGACCAAGAATGCAACCACCATAGACAACGTCACAGTAGTTCAACCTTGATAGTATGAGTGATTCACATAGGTGGATACGCAAATCCACACTAAGGTAATCACGCACATTATAAAGTACTTTGAGGCGATAGAAGCAGTTGCTCACCACTCCAGCGATGTGTTTCTCGAAGCGTAGCTCACCATCCATCAGAACGCCCAGGTTTTTAACCTCTACCACCCGTTCTACGTGTTTGCCCCTGATGGCTACATTCTCGGTAGTCAGAGTTTCCAGTGTACTACGAATTTGACATTTAGTACCAAGTACCATGTACTTGGACTTGCTTGGGTTAAGCACCAGACAGCTCCTGTCTGACCAGCTCGCAATCCGTTCAAGCTCGTCATTGATACAGCGTACACACTCCGCCGCACCGTTAGGAGTGACGGAGGCATACAGCTGCACATCGTCAGCGTAGAGATGATAGCTACTACTCTTCACATTGTTGACGATGTCTGCACTATACAATGCAAAGAGCAGGGGCCCCAGGATTGATCCCTGCGGCACTCCCCGAGTCATTGGACTAGAGGATGACAGCAGAGTCCTCCCGTTCATCGCACGCAACCCAACGACCTGCGACCGACCCGACAGGTAACTGTCAAACCACCGAACCGTCGCATTGTCGAACCCGTAGTACGACATCTTAGATAATAGTAGGGGGATGCTCAAGCAATCGAAAGCTCTTGAGAAATCAAGCAGGACTAACAATGTGCTTTTGCCGATATCCCGCGCTTGCAGGATATTGTCGACAACATCGAGCAAGGCGGTAGCAGTGGAACGGCCCTTGCGAAAGCCCGATTGCCGTTCCGGCAAAATGCCGTATTTCTCAAGATATTCCGACAGCTGTTCGCAAACCACCCTCTCTATTATCTTCGATGTGCAAGGAAGGATACTGACTGGGCGGAGCTGTGAAATGTGGGTAGGGTTGGGTTTTTTGGGTAATGGCGTGACCTTAGCCATCTTCCACTGTGTCGGAAAAGTCATTGTGTCTATGCTCCTGTTGACAATTGAAGTCAAAACGTCCAGAGTTGTCGGCATAGTCATAACTATCATGTCACTGTCAATACCATCCATACCCTTGGCTTTAGTTCGTATAGTCATAACAATTTTTGCGATTTTGTCGGTAGTTACATTGCTGAGTTTGAATGTCTTGTCTGTGTGTCGTCCAAATTCAAAGAAAGTCAAGTCAGAAATATTCAATTTGGAATTGCCAGGTATGTCCAGGAAATGGTCGTTAATTTTGTCAGGGTCATTGAAGTGCACCGGCAACTCCACACTGCGTTGGTCTGGAACAACGTGACGCTTCAAGTTCTTCCACAGAGTCTTAGAGTCAATAGTTTTGTCATTAATGTGATGTTCAAAGAAGGCCCTTTTTTCGTGGTGGATCGCTTCGATAACCATGTGCTTTAACTGTTTGTAGTACTGCTTATGTGCTTCGTCCTTTGTCTGTTTGTATCGGTCATGGGCTTCATTACGTAGTCGCATCATAAGCAGTACATTGCTGGTGAGCCACGGTTTCGGACCCTCTCTGACCATCACTGTCTTCTCAGGTGCGTGTTTGTCAAAAAGTCCTAGTAAGTGGTCATTGAACAAACTCAGCATATCGTCAACGTTGTCAAGAAGTAAAATCTGTGCCCAGTCTATCGCGGTCAGGTCTTTATTAAACTCAACCAAGTCCATGTCTTTTAAAGGTCGGTAAGTGATTCGTCGGGGGATGGGCTTCTGTCGTTTCACGTCGATTTCAACAGAAACAAGAGCATGTCGGCCTAAATCGGGTATGTGTCTTATGTCTGTTTTAAGTACTCGAGAGTCGGTGCATATTAAGTCAATTGTAGTCTGACTGTGATCTGTAAAATGCGTCGGTTGGTCAATAATTTGTTTCAGATTAACAGTCAATAAAAACTCGTCGAGTGATCTGTAGTTTGTGTCGCGTTTGTCAGTATAATTTACGTTAAAATCCCCTAATAAAACAAGTCGATCGTAGTTAGTAAAAGAAGTCACCGATTCAGTTATTGCGTCAAAAAAGGTGTCCGCGTCATGCCAGGGTGGGCGATAAGCGGTACCAATAATTAGTCTAGTCCTGTTTATAGTCAGTCGTAGCCACATCTGCTCGACAGTGTCCGCGGGAGGGTGCGGGGCGACGCGCGCCGCCAACCCATTGCGCAGATAGAACCCCACCCCGCCGCCGCGTGCGCGGACGCGGATCGGCCGCGGCGTGTGGCGCAGTCTGAAGCCGGGCACGGCGGGAGCGCGTCCTTCCTCACCCTGCCGCAGCCACGTCTCATTGATGGCAACTACGTCAGGGGCTAGCGTCAGTACAGCAGAGATGAACTCGTCATGTCCAGTACCCAAGGACCCTGCATTAAATAATCCAACCGTGAAACGTTTAGAGAGAAGCGCGAATTGAAAAAGGAAATTCCTGCATGATTACCAATGTAAGTACATAAAATAATACATAAACTATTTCAATATATATACGTAGATATTGTATTATCAATATAAAAGTAATATACTTACTTACAAACAATAGATATACTCGTATAAAATAAAATATTTTATAAATATACTCTTTGTTATAATTATAATAATGATTACATACAATATTTGCTATAGTGTTTTTTATACATATAATTCTTATTTTGTTACAGATGAATGAATGCCGACGTGATGAGCTGAAGGTCGACGACCCGTCGATAACTGCGGGGACACTCTGCCCAAAAAGGAGGAAATATACACTAACAAATAAGAAGAAGATAACCAAAAGGTAATATATAGTAAGACTATACACGATCACAACGTAGAAAAATATGTTTTGTTTAAATCTACAATTAAAACTACTATTAACTTCGACAGATTCTCCATAAAGCTCAAACCGCAGGCGCGGGAAAAACACGGCCTAAGTCCGCCTCGGACCGGATTCTGTGAAGCGGCGCTCCGTCGGCTTGACGCACGAGCACCCTCCCGTCCCGCGTCCAGACGTGCTTCCAGCCCTGTTCCCGGGCACGCTCGCGGGCCTTGCCGAACAGGTGCCGGTTCAGGCGAGTGAGCCGCTCGTTCAGGTAGAACCTGCGCGGCTCCCCGGCGAGGCCCAGATCGGCAGTGGTGACGCCGCGGCGGACCCGCGCCGCCCGGAGCAGATCGTCGCGCGTCGCTCGCCGCGCGAGCCGCACCACAAGAGGCCGCGGCCGCTCGCCGTCGCGCCGCGCGCCCATCCGCACCGCGCTCACCACGTCGCGCTCGTCCAGCGGCACGCCGAGCTTCACCCCGATGGTGGTCACGAGGTGCATGACGCTCTCGCCCGGCTCCTCCGGCAAGTTCGCCACCTGCACGTCGTTCGCCAACAGCTCCTGGTCGCGGTAGTGAAGCTGACCCTGCAGGTCCGCGATGGCATCCTCCAACACCTTAGTGCCCGCCGTTACCGTCCGCTCCGTCAGCTTCTTCTCCACTGCCTCCAGTCGCTCCTCCACGGACGTGACTCGCCCGTTGAAGGCCGCCATGGTGGTGTTCAGCTGAGAGAACTCGCACCTAAAGTCCCGAAGCTCAGCTCTTATGAGTGATAACTCCTCCCTGAAGAGCTGGAACTGGACACTTAGATCCACGGCAGGGGCACCGTCGGCAGGGGGCTGGTCGACGATCACCGCCGGCGGGGTGGCCGCTCCCGGCTGCGGCTTCTTCGGCCGCTTGCACTCGGGACACAGCCAGTCCTTCGGCGTCGAAGCGCCCGCGGCGGCCGGAAGGCCTGCACAGGCGCGATGGTATTGCGCCTCACACTTGCAGCACGATATTGTGCCGTCACTGCGCATGTATTTACCACAAATCAGGCACTTTACCATGTTGTTGGTTTTTAATAAATGCGGGTAGATTGATCTGTCCGATGTTATGTGGCTTCAATTGAGTTCAATTATTTCAATATCCAAGGAGATTTTTAAAAGATAACAATTACACTGTGTCTGCTATGTTCACTCTACACATTAACAGCACTTTTCTAAATAAATTTACTAGTTCTGAATTTTTAAAGCAATATTACACGGAGCAATATTGTGCGTTTCGTAAGGTAGGTACTCCAAAAAAAAAAAAAACTAATTGGCAAACTAGTACCGTCTCTCCTTCCACCAGAACAGTGGCTCGCGGCATCCATGCACTCCCCCAGAGGTACATTAATGTTTAGAAAACACCTTTTAAAAAAACTTACTCATAATATTATTGATTGCATGTACACCAGGAATTACATAAGAAACTTAAAAAATAACAGTACGTTACAAGTGGCGGCCTTATAACTAAAAGTATTAAAAGTAAAAGATAGTGTATTCGGTACCTATATTGTTAAGGTACATTCAGATTTCTATTCAATTCAATTCAATTCAATTTATTTCAACGCAAAGAATTTACATTCTGTTTGCTGAATACATTAGATACCACTTATACGCATAAGATTCCATGATTGCCATTAATAACTTTAAATGTTAAGGCATTATTAAATATATATACTTTTTTACATAGGCCGTGAAAACATGACAAGTGCTGCGGCCAGACACACGAACAGCACTCGTTCACGAGCATAACGCAGAGGTCAGCCATCATCAGTCTCAACCATTTTGGAGGGAGATAGATGACCCGGCCACCACGCCACCATTCGAATGACCTTTAGCAAACCTGCAGATTAAGTTTTTGTCAGTTGGCTTTCTAACCAAATTAACGGTATACAGCGATAATACATTCATAATGTAATACCTACTTGCACACAATACATAAAACAGGACATCGCAAATAACAGTATTTCTTAATGATTCGCGATACTCATACATAGTTATGGCTGTGTGGTGTGGCCTGGAGAATAGCACCAACCCAAATTCTTCCCGCGGGTGTCGTAAAAGGCGACTAAGGGACACAAACCGGAGGGTGGGCAGCAGCGCCCCCTGCAGTACAATTCCACTAAACTGCGATCCCCAACCCGCATGCCCAGCGTGGGTATTATGGGCATTACCCCCTAATGATGGCACAACCTTGCGCTCATTAGGGGAGGGCTATGTCCAGCAGTGGACTAATATAGTCTGAAGAAGATACATAGATATATATTTAACGGGTCTAATCTCGATTATTTATTAGGTAACGCTGCCGAAACGTCGGGAAATAAGGTAAGGCATGGGTGGAATTTTTAGCCTCTAAATAGGTTTTTAAAAAAGGTAATTACGTTTTATCTAATAAATAATCGCGATTAGACCCGTTTAATATATAACTATATCGCAAATAACAAATAATATGTACAATTGCAACGGACTGGGTTCCGCACAATGGACACCGACGTCGCGGCAGACCAAGGCGAAGATGGCGGGACGACCTGAACGCATTCTGGCCAGTATGGTGCGAGGTGGCTGGAAATAGGAAGAGAGGAAAAAAGTAGAGGAGGCCTTTGACCAGCAGTAGTAGGACATAAAATAGGCTATTTGAAAACAAATGTGCAATGGCGAGTTTATCTCTCGAGTCTATGTAGGATACTAGAAGTAACTGTAAGCTTTGTTCTTGAACAAAGGCGAGTTTATCTCTGTAACAGATTCCTTGCAGCGAAGCGCGGTGAGTCGGAGAAGCGGTAAAAAACTGGTCTAGGTAGAGTACCAGAAGTAACTATAAGCTTTGTTCTAGAAATTGGAGCCTGATAAATATCCAGCCTGGGTAGTACGAGTCACCCGTTTGGCGCCGAAATGTCAGAATTTGACAACTATTGTACTGGAATCTCGACTTTTGACATTTAAAACGCGCGTCTATCGTCGTCGCACTACTTAGAAAAGGGAGACTGTTCTACAAGCGAATCGCAGTCACTGTAAACCGGTTAAAAGCAGCAAGCACTGCTTCGCGCGAGTTTTTCTCTAGTGTGGGCTCGGCGTGACGTTCTACAACTTTCTGCTCCATGCGAAAGGGCTCGTCGGTAAATCAGCCCACAATACAAAGGCGCCCCAGACACTGATGGATTGATTCTTTCTGTCATTACCCTGTATGCATACGTGGCAGAGCTTCTGTTTTGATTTATGCATTATTGTGGCGTTGTCTACTGCATTGTATTGCTCCCGCGGGCCCGGCGGGAACAATCAAGTATTCTCTGTTTTTGCAACGTCAAGCTGGGCTAAAAAGATTAGCTATCAGAAATCAGCAATTTATTTCAACGAAATTTACATTCTGTTTGTTGAATGGCCTTATCAATGTACAATGTTATTGTTATTTCTGTCTTCGGGTCGAGTTATAGTGGAGAAAAGGTGGCAAGGGAAATTCCACTTTCACCATGTTTTCTTAAAATGGTACGAGTACTTACCTAACGAGATCTCATGAGTGCAATCAACAAGTTGCAATGTTTATTTTTTATTTATTCTTCTTCTTCCGGCTATATTAGTCCACTGCTGGACATTGCCCTCCCCTAATGAGCGCCATAGCGCAAGGTTGTGCCATCATTGGGGGGTAATGCCCATAATCCCCACGCTGGGCATGCGGGTTGGGGATCGCAGTTTGGTGGAATTGTACTGCAGGGGGCGCTGCTGCCCACCCCTCGGTTTGTGTCCCTTAGTCGCCATTTACGACACTTTTTTAAATTTATTTATATAAAATTAACGCTAACATAACAGGGAGCCCCTATTGCTGTAGTAAATTCTAAAAAAATACTTAGTTATGTGTAATTAAGCTACATAGATAACAATGGTAGAAAAATATCTACTTTCTGTAACACAACATAAAAAGAGTAGCTCTTGTAAATTCGCTCAGGTGTGGTGTTATGTAGGTGCATGATAGGTGCGTGATTTCGCCTAAAATATAGGTCGTTTGAGTTCCTTTCTAAATCCAGATAAACTCCAACTACAACTGAAGATACTTGCTATCTACTTACTTCTCTGCGTCTGAAACTATCACTCATCTATCTGCGTATATAAGCGTTGATAGCGCAACGATAGAACGCTGGCCTCACAATAGGGAGACGTGGGTTCGAATCCACCTGTACCAATGCCTTGTTTTCTAAGTCACGTACATTTCAACAAAACCACTCGCTATCCATCAATGTATAGTCTGTTAGTTTTTAGAATACACCTCGGCTACTATCGGATAGAATCGGACATATTCGTGAAATAGAAATATCGGAACTAATATGACACTTAATTCGAAATCGGAACTAATATGACACTTAATTTTGAAATTAGAACTCGATCATCAGTACGAAAACTGGCAAAAATTGGCGAAAACAGAAGCCTACTCTAGAGCCCGGGGTACATTCTAAAAGCTAACAGACCTAGTACCTACCTGAGTTATCTACAGAGCCCAACTATGAGGCTAAGAGCGGAAATCTCATTCCTAACTAACTTCAGTATGTATAACGACGTTCCAATCTCCACGACAAAGCCAAGGCACGGATACGTCTTTATGAGTAAAGAAGAGAGTGATTTATAAATGTCAAAATAAATTATATTGAATTTTATCTGCTCACCCGTGTAGAAATCTCGAGCCAACCTAGCGCGAATTTCATAAATTTCCTCCTCTAAGACTTGTTCAGGTTCACGCACACTGCTACCCTTTACTGCTTAAGGCGCTTTGGGGTGCGGGGCGCCACCAATCGAATAAAAACCATAACTGGTTTTAAAATACGGTTTTTTTCTAAAAGTAAACATCGAATATCTTAATATCTGTAAAAATTACTTTAAGAACATGCACCATAGGACTTTAATCGATTTCCGCTAAAATCGGCCGTTTTTCGCGAAAATAATATTTTTGATGTTTATTTATTGTAAATCGTCGTCAGGCTTTACTAGTCCACTGCTGGACATAGCCCTCCCCTAAAGAGCGCCACTTTGTGCTATCATAGGGGGTAATGCCGATGATCCCCACGCTGGGCATGCGGGTTGGGGATCGCAGTTCGGTGGAATTGTACTGCAGGGGGCGCTGCTGCCCACCCCCCGGCTTGTGTCCCTTAGTCGCCTTTTACGACACCCGCGGGAAGAATTTAGGTTGGTGCTATTGTAAATTATTGTAAATAACGTCTTATAAAACACGTTATTATTTTTATTCCTTTGGTGGCGCTAGTTAGCACCTCAAGGCTCCTTATATGTTCCACAGCATAACTTAGTACATTTAAAAAGTATAGCTAAAAGAGTACTATTTATCATAATAATAATATTCATGGTCATATTAGAAAAGGTTTAGGTTTATTTATTACACACAAAACACAGAATAATTTTAACAAAGAATAACCAATGAAAGAAAAACATTAGACACTTATAACTAAAAGTTAATACAATAGCGAAACTGTGTGTCGTGGCAATAAATGGGTACCTGACTCAGCATTGTGTTACGAGTTTTCCCGTAACGCTGGTATTCTGTCAAGACCCAGGGTGACAGTCACGAGAATCAACAGAACAATAACTTTATGCTTACAAACAAAAGACGAAGTGAGATTAAGTAGGTATGTAGTTTTAATTATTGTACATTTAATTATTGTGGAATTACATATTATAAACAGATCTGGTATATTACACAGATCTCGTTAGCCCTACACTAAGTACAACTAAATGACTTGTGTTATAGGTGCTAACCCGACGATATATTTAATACAATAAATACATAGATAACATCAAAGACCCAAGACTTCATTTTATTTTTTTATTTATTTGTAACACATCACACTACCATTACAGGATTACCTAATTCGATAGTGCAGGAACCTTAACTTACAATTAGTTGCAAAATCAAGCTACTACAGCGGATAAACTAACACTATGTACATCATTGAACTTATAACTAAAATTGTTAATATAAATATTGTAATACAACATAGAAAATTACAAAACACCTAAACAGAAAATATATTAAACAAACTATCCCATTACGGATAACATAGCACATTTAAAACAGCCTCCGTAAACCCTCTCAGGGAACAGTTAAACAAGTCAACATGATTAGCAACAGTGTTGAGCGTACGCAAGGCGCGCGTGAGCGGCGCATCTCGCAGCAGGTTGGTGCGCGCGCGGCACGGCCAGCAGCGGCGGCCGGCGCCGGCGCGAAACGTACCCGTCCGGCACGCACAGCTGTATCTGCACCAGTAGTGCCATCATAACTTTAGGCTGTATTTATTTACTATTTACTACGTATTTTTATTTATTTATTATTAACAGGTATTTGGTCTGTGTCGTGCATCATTTCTGCATAGGTTATTGTTAAGGGTTTTTGTAGTCTATGTAGTTTATTTTAAACACGTATACACAAAAAGAGGAATAGGAATTCTTCTTCTTCTTTTTGTGTCAGCGATTCGACCAGTATTACCTCCTATAGAAACGTTTTTTACTGCGGCTCCGACTCTCCAAGGTTTGGTGAAAGTACTCACTTACAGAGCTGAGCAGCAGAGCAGAGCAAAGATAAGCTCGCCTTTGTACGTGTTATTCCTTATGTAATGTCCTGTTTAATGTTTCGTGTGCAGTAAAGTACAATAGATAGATAGATAGAGAACACTTTATTGCACAACCAGAAAAATATTACAACCATGATTCTTAAATCTAAGTAATGTTATACAATTGGCGGGCTTATCGCTAAGAGCGATCTCTTCCAGACAACCTTTGGATGGAGTGGATTGCATGAAGAATATAGTTGGTACGTGGTGCATGAACATAAATAATTAAATCGAAAATATATTGATAACAAACAGCAATAGAGTGCGAGAATATAATTACTTATAATTACCTACGATATAATATTAACTTATATTGAAATATAATATTAACGAAAATGTTAATAATTCAGTGGCACTTTCTACTCTCAGAACTCAACAAACGGGATCCCACGATACAGGATTTTCCTAGTGTGGGGCCTACCAGACATTGTACACTGCCAATCACCTTTTTTTAAATAAATAATTTTTGAAACCTATTTAGAGGCTAAAAATTTCACCCATGCCGGGATTCGAACCCGCAACCTCTGGCTATCCGTGCCAGCGCTCTACCAATTGAGCCAATGGGCGACTCACGGCATCAGTGAAATTTCGAACCTCTTTACACTATTCTCTGTATTACGTACAGGCAGCGACCTCTGACTTAAACAAATTGCATTACTTACAGCCCCGACTACCTACTTTGCAGTTAGGTTTTAACATCGGAACGATATCACTGTACCCACATGATTATACTATTTTTATTTTAATGCACTAACCCGTGCTAAGGAACAAATTCAAAAACCTATTTAGAGGCTAAAAATTTCACCCATGCCGGGATTCGAACCCGCAACCTCTGGCATACCGTGCCAGCGCTCTACCAATTGAGCCAATGGGCGACTCACGGCATCAGTGAAATTTCGAACCTCTTTACACTATTCTCTGTATTACGTACAACATTACGTACAAAATTTTTAGCCTCTAAATAGGTTTTTAAATTTGTTCCTTAGCACGGGTTAGTGCATTAAAAATAAAAATTGTGTAAATAATTTTTGCTTTACTTATTTTACTACACTCGACTCGAAAATCTTAGTTACATAAGTTAAGATGGGAGTCGTTACCGAGAGCAGTGTGCCAGGCTCCTTAAGGCCATCGCTATCATTATTTTTTTACGTTCTCTTTAACTAACAATAGAGTACTCTCGGCTTTTCATTATTCTATTAAGAGAGGGAAGGTGGGAAGTTTGGAACTCACTTCACGGCGAGTTTTTCCTTCGTTTTATAATGAAATGCTTAAATGCTCGGATGATTGATCGGCTCTCAGACATGACGGCTGGTTTTTATGGCGGAACGCTTCCCCTTAAGTTTTCGATTGAACGTTTTAATCATTGGCGAGTTTCGCGGGGACATTTTCTTGACGTTTTGATTATTTGATTGATCTTAATTGGTTGTGGTATTGAAAATTGGGGAATTGCTCGAGAACATAAATAAGTTATAAACATAACACATGTGCCTTAAGGCTTTAAAAAATATATTTATAGAAGGTAATCTATCATCTCATCCTGGAGCGGCGGTAGCCTAGTGGGTAGAACAATGGACTCGGAAGCAAAAGACCCAGGTTCGATTCCCATGCATCTTTGTTTCATCATGAATCATGGAATCATGACTTTGTTTTTTAAGTTATTTACATTTGTGAAAGTTATAGTAAGGAAAACATTATGAGAAAACTCAGGTTTTCTCACGATGTTTTCCTTCACTAGCGAGTGGTATTGTCACTCAGAGTGCTTAGTGCGAGTTTGACAGATCCAATCGAATAACTATACTACCGCGTTAATCGAGCATTGAGTAGTGAGTATGAGTAAGTTAACCGTTCGAACTGGCAAAACGCTGTCACAGTACAACTCACACTCGCGTTTATTCGTGTTTAGGCTGGTAAACGTGTTCACTTCTCAACGTAAACCATTACAACTCGCACTCAGCAATTTTAATTTCCATACTTGGCGCTAGGTGGCGCTCCCTCGATGCCATAGAAATATGAGTTTACGTTAACGCGATCGAGTAGTTAAAAAACTCGCACTAAGCACTCAGGTGTCTGAGGTGTTCAAATGCCACACCGATGATACTTAAGCCCATACTCTCTCTTTCTGAGAGAACGAACGCCTGCAACCTACAATGAGACGTATACATATGCATTATTATTGTTGACACGTTCACGGACACGCACATTTCATTTACCACCGTCTTATTGTTGGCATATCTATACACACACAACAATGTCCATTGTTTTGTGTGTGTGAAAACGATGCAACCAAAAAAAATGTTCACTTGTATTTTTAAGTAAAGTTTAAGTGAAGCGAGTGGAAGGACCGGTAAGGGACGTCCCAGGCGGACATACTTCATCTAAATAGATTAGGTATTAACCACGCCTGCGTGCGTACAACGTACATGCAACGACAAATGAACGTTGATGAAGCGAAGGTGATCTGTCAGGATAGTGGCGAGTGGCAGTCCCTAGTCTGTCTACCTCTCTGGGATACAGGCGAGAGGTTATGTTATGTTATTTTTAAGTGACCGCATGAGAATTCCAAGTGAACTTTATCAATTTGGACAAGTTTGGCGCGCAAACTTGCGGCGCGGGTCGGGGCGGGGGGTGGCCAATCAATCACGCGGCAACGTAATGACGTCATCCATTATCAATTATTGACAGTAGGTGGGGGACGCGTCCTATGTTTAACACGGCCGCCGCCGCTGAAGTTTCGGAAAAACTTTGGAAGAAAAAAAAGTTCATTTCATACTGAAGCCGGCTACCGACGCTCAAATTCTCGTACGCACGAGAGAAAAGGGTAATGAGCTAAAGTCCATGAAAAAAGTAATATGAACAAAATAGTACACCAAAAGCATATCCAAGTAATTATTAGGGGGTCCCTACAGCTCAAATAATATAACCTCTCTACTTCCTCTGTAACATCGCTTAGTTTTGAAAGTTACAAGTGTACTTACTTAAACGTTACGCCATGTCTTCGACCGTGTAAGCTTGCCCCAACTTAAATGCCCGCAGCACTCCCTCGCGGTAAAAAGTAATGTAAACACCGGGCGGGACAGTTTCACGCGCTGCCGGTGTTATCCGGTTTTATCCGGTTTTAAGCGTTTCCAACCGGCGCGGACCGGCCCAAACTGCCCGAGGGCGGTGTTTAACACCTCGTTGCGGCGGTTGTCGCGAGCCGCGCCTTTTAAGGCGGTTGCTCAGAATGTGTGGAACAGAGGGATAGCTACGGAATTATTTCGAAATTGCTGTATTGTTGTTTATAGCAGTCTCAAAACAAGTTAGTTGAAAAGTTAGTAGTCAAAAGTTAGTTCAAAAAAAGTACTCAAAACAAAGTTTCCCTAAACGTAGTTTTAATTTACGAACAACGTGCGAGATCGCATTTACCAATGCCTTGAGTATTTAAAAACCTATTTAGAGGCTAAAATTTTTTCACCCATGCCGGGATTCGAACCCGCAACCTCTGGCTATCCGTGCCAGCGCTCTACCAATTGAGCTCAATTCTTAGAGCGCTGGCACGGATAGCCAGAGGTTGCGGGTTCGAATCCCGGCATGGGTGAAAAATTTTTAGCCTCTAAATAGGTTTTTAAATTTGTCCTTAGCACGGGTTAGTGCATTAAAAATAAAAATAGTATAATCTTGAGTATTGCTTAATAACTCGCGATGCTCATACATTTACTCGTATTAAACGGTTACCACCTATCCTCGCTAAAATAATTGACTGCTGACTGTCATCGGTGGTTTGCTCTTGCTTAGAATAAGGAATTTTGGAAAAATATATATCTTAAATTGTCTTGGCGTGTCGTGAGCAGTACTATGTCCAGCAGTGGACGAGTACAGACTGATTGATTAACTGACGTAAATATTGCAATATAACGGTAAAATCAAAGCGTTATATTATTAAAATTCAGCACCACCAATAATCTTCTAGAATTCTCTTACATACCTTCTGTCTATATATTTAATCAGCTCATAATCCGAGCTAAATGTTGGGCATAGGCCTCTTCTCTTTCATGCCAACCCATCCGGTCCTTTGCTAGTCTCTTCCAATGTTTACCAGCCGCTTATCACATATCTTATCACAATGTCACACCGGGCTGGTGGTCTGCCCACGACCGTCAGGCTAAGCGTAGGCTGAAATGCAGGCGACGCAGTAGAGCACAGCACAGTTCGTTATTAACCCTTGTATGTCCCCACTGCTGGGGCACGGGTCTCTTCCTTCATCTTGAAGGTTAGGTCATACTCCACCACGGGGGTCAAGTCCGGGTTGGTGGAGGATTGTAAAACAGTGGCGGGCCTTACTGTCAGAAGTTATCAAGCCGCCCATAAGGCCCCTGACATTGCTTAACGACTGCCATTATATAACAGCCGGCACCACCGGCTTAACGTGCCTTGCGAAGCACGGAAGCGTTCGGAAAAATGCCACTAGCGGTAGTCACGGGACGGTCACCCATCCCGTACCTGACCGCGCCTGTTGTTGCTTAACCAAGTGATTGATTCCAATCATTCGGTTCGCCTAGGCCACGAGCCACAGCACAGTTCAGTTCAGTTCAATTCTGTCTTGGCCACCACTCAGTGGTTACCTAGTCCATCTTTCCGCCGAACCAAATACCCCGTCGATCAGATCGTCATCCTACCTCGTCGGTGGGCGTCCTACACTACGTTTACCGAGTCGCGGTCTCCACTCAAGAACACGTTTACTCCAACGGTTGTCGGTTCTTCGCAAGATATCCCAATCCCTTGCTACATCCTTACTGGTTACTAAGTCCCCCGTAACCATACACGCATACCATCATGGTGTTAAATAGTCTTACATAACCAACTAAGTTTTTTATTCGTGAATGGTTCGCCTAATTGTCCTGTCTAGACGACGTCGAGGGTGTACTTAATTGAGCTTCTGTTGGAGCAATGTAAGCATCCTACGTAACTGGCTGAGGCTTACATTAAGTACAGGGTAGGCTGTCTGTTATTCGAAAGGTTATCATCTCAGGGTTAATTGGGCCAGATTTGGATACCATCGCCTGTACAGTCTTGACTTTGGCACATTTTTGATGTAGGCAAAGAATTATATTTTTCACTAGCTGTGCCCTGCAGTGTTACCCGCGGTTTATCGATTTTCCCATGGGAATAAGATGTTTTCCCGAGTTAAAACGTAGCTTATGTGTTAATCAAGAGTGCCGGCTAACTTCATACCAAGTTTGATTAAAATCGCTCCAGCCGTTTAGACGTGAAGAAGTGACAAACATACACGCTCGCAAACTTTCGCCTTTATATTCTTAGTGTGATGTGATGTGATCTGATGTGATTTTGTTACACTTAAAATGGCCACTCCGCATGGGCAGGCGTTGTGATAAAGCCTATCTTTCTCTCTCTTTGAGAGAAGCCCTATGCCCTAGATTGGAACGTAAATTAGGTGCATTATCATTAGATAGATAGATAGAAAAAAATGCCACCATCATGGTCGCAAATTTGAATGACGGATTTACTGCAGTTTTCCTAATTCATATCAAATGAAATCAATTTATTTCGTACGTAAACAATTTACATTCTGTTAGCTGAATTTCAACGTAAAATGTAAGCCGCTGCCTTCAGGCCGGAGTGGAGAAAAAGGCAGTGGCGAAAAAAAAAACTCTACTCTGACCATATTTTCTCAAGTCATCTTAAACCAAATACATGAGTTGCCACCTAAACGTTTACCTAATAAGATTTCATAATTGCCATCAATAACTTTAAATGCCAAAGCATTAGTTAAATGTCTTACAAATTTAGGGAAAACATAAGTGCTGCTAATTAAAAGCAGTTATTAATAATAAAAATAATGATAATAAACATTTATTTCGCAAAAAACCGTGATCCATGGTGATGTTAGTAGCTTTAAAACTAAAACTAAACTAAAGGTAAAAACTATAGTATTTTCTAACACGAGCAGTAGACATAATCAAAACTGGTAAAAACTATGTTAGTAGGCTTAATAGGTTATACTATTTTTATTTTTAATGCACTAACCCGTGCTAAGGACAATTTTAAAAACCTATTTAGAGGCTAAAAATTCCACCCATGCCGGGATTCGAACCCCCGACCTCAGGCTATCCGTGCCAGCGCTCTATCAAACTGAGCTAATGGCTTAATAGGTATCTATCAAATATCTAATTCTAGGTTCTTGTAAACCCATTTGGACAGCCATCACGTGATAAAAATAAGTTATGCTATTTTCTTCACATTCTTGCAAGCCATCCAAATATTGAACAGTTCGGCCTGTCCGCCAATACCTGTAGGAAGCCGTTGGTACTGCCTCGCACGCGGCCTAGCAGGGAGGCCGCACGCTTGCGCATTATGGCATGAAATCCATCCGTGCGGGCCTCCGCGAACATGCCCGAGGCACTGCAGTACCAAGGCAGCCCCAACAGCATCCTAAAGACATTGTTATTATGTTCGGAGGCTACGAGGTATTATTTGTCTGGAAAAGACCCAACGTGGCCACGAAGTAACGCGCTAACTCTACATTCCACGAATATCGCAGATCTTTCACAACAATTTGCACAACCAAAAGCGAAAAAAGTGTCCTATTTTATCTTCCGCCGTCCAAATATTTCGGCGGGGCCGTAGGAGGTGTAAATCAAAACAGTCCGTGGGAAATAATAGCTGTAAGTCTAAACTTTCGTTGTACAGAGTAGGCGAATATCCACAGCGACGGGCGGCTCTCCGGAACAACCACAGATGTTGTCCCTTCACAAGAATTTTTCTGCTAAACAAGAGTATAGAACCTATTCTATAGAAAAGGATTTATTCGCCAATTAATTGACTTAACACAGTAGAATGTTACTTAAAGCTCAAAAGGAACGTCAACAGAGTAAAGGTTATGTCAACATAAATTATTATTGTATTTTCTGATGCGACTTTTCCTGTATTGTGTCTTCATGTACAATATTTTAATATAAAAACTATGTCATATATTAAACTGGTCTAATTGCATTTATTTATGAGGTAAAACGTAATTACCTTAATTCCCGACGTTTCGGCAAAGTAAGTAGATTTAGTTTACTAAATCTACTCAAATCTATGTACGCCCGGCGAACCTCGTACCGCCATAGAATCAGTTTATACCAGTTTATGCCGCAAGCTATAGACAGGGCGCTATGGCGCTCATTAGGGGAGGGCTATGTCCAGCAGTGGACTACTATAGCCTGAAGAAGAAGGAGATACGCTTCTTATTTAAATGCTAACACAATTAATAAGGAGGGAGGGAGGAAGGGGGGGGGGGGGGGGGGGAGGAAGGGAGGGAGGGAGAAAGAGAGAGAGAGAGAGAAAGAAAGAAAAACATTTATTATACCAACAAGACACATCACAGAAACAAAAAACAGGACAATTAACACAACATGACCTCAACCAAATAATATATAATAAATTAAATAAAAAACAGACATAGCTTTAGCCTGTGGTGTGTCTAAATTGCCACAAAAGGCAGCTGAGTCAGCGTTGGGCTGAGGGAGTGAGCCCTTGCTAGCTCTAACTTTGGTGACTAGCCGGAGGGCTGAGATGTAATGCTAATATTTACAATTTCTTAGCGTAGCCTGGCTTAACTAATTATTCTATTCCATCTCGGTGTCCGCTATATGGCTTTTATATATTGATTGGGGGACTACTTTTGAAGGTATTTTAAGGACAATTCCAAGTATCCACCGTGCGGGGAATCCGCCAACTTTTCGCTTCCCATACGAAAACTTTCGCCTGACTACCAGTGTGATAACTTATGAAGTCGAGGGGGAGCATCTACCGCATTTAATTTTTCAAAGTTTAAATTATTTTCATTTTCATTGTGTTCCAAATGTTGTGGGTACGTTTGTGATATTTGGCGTATTTTACTTTTACATAATAAACGGCTATTTATTAGGTGACACGTAATTACCTTAATTTCCGTACTCACACTTTAATCTACACGTGACCATGGCAACTTTTTTTTTATTAAGTTCTTTATTTCCAGATATATTAAACAATTTTGTAACACCACAACACAGTATAGGTAAACAAGAAAATTAAGGTTATCATGTTTACAGGCTAGACTCACCTCTTAAAACATTCACAAAACATTGGTTTCACATAAACTCGACTTTATGGGAATTTAAGTCGAATTCCCATATATAAAAGCTAATTTTATTAAAGATCGGACAATTTTACCACGGCAACTGCAACGCTGCCGAAACGTCGGGAATTAGGGTAATTACGTTTTACCTAATAAATTATCACGATTAGAACCGTTTAATGTATAACTATGTATGAGTATCGCGAATCATCAAGTAATAATATTTTACGTTATTAAATATTGTAAGGAATTAGGCGTTACTTTGCGGAAATCCATAATACTCGTAGCATTAAAAAGTGAGAATTACTTTGCTACATTCTGCCAAAAATCCCACAAGCACCATGAACCGCATGGTGCTTGTGGGATTTTTGGCGAAATTTAGCAAAGTAATTCTCACTTTTTAATGACATTAATAAATGTTTACAGCCACGTTGGTTTAGCCGTTAAGGCACTTGGGTACCAAGATAAAGGTAGTGGGTTCCAATTCCACGATTCCAACATCATTACATTTGTAGTTTGACCTCAGTCTGGGTGTGTTTTCACGTTTGTGTCGTCATTGTCTGGTTACCGTAGTACAAGGTATTCTAGTTTACGACCAGGTTAAGTGAAGTGTGGTGTGTTGTGTTGTGTGGAAGTTATTATTAATATTCATGGGGCATTGTATACGCTTCTATAATAAAATCCCTGAAAATATATAAAGCTTGCCTAAAACGCGGTTCAAAAAATGTGTTAAGTACACTTTGTGCCAAAAGGCCTACTATGACATAAAGGATTATTTAGATGACAATGATGTCTGAAATTAAAGCCAGTACAATGCATGAGTTCTATGTTTTATAATAATTATGTAAACTCTGTTAATTAAGGTCTGTGAAAAGACTAAGTTTGGAGTTTTCTTGTCCATTTTTTCTCCAGAATGATCTAGATTTTGAAATGGACAGCTAGTTTGAATTGTAACGTCGATTAAGTCGCAGTTTCTGCGCTACTTCAAATAAAACCTTTTCATTTCATTACTCTTTAGTTAGTTTAGTTTAGTTCACTTTCTGCAAATTTTTGAAAAGAGAGATTTCGATGATAGTCACAGAATCAAATATTTATGTATCGCAATCTGTTCAATCAATAAACCTATTGCTAGGCAAAGTTGCAAATACCCTGTTACATGAGGAACGGAATTCGACTGGATATTCCCAATAACACAATATTCCACATATCGTAGCCAAAAATTGTTTGTAGATTCATTGCTACAAATATGCAAGTGCAAATAAATATATGTACGTGTATGAAGCGCTCATGGCTTAGTGGAACCGAGTGATTGGAATCAATCAGCAACTACAGCCGCGGTCAGGTGCTGGATGCGTGACCATCCCGAGATTACCGCAAATGGAATTTTTCCGAGCGCTTCCGTGTTTCTCAAATTATTAATTTCTTTAAAAACCTATTTAGAGGCTAAAAATTTCACCCATGCCGGGATTCGAACCCGCAACCTCTGGCTATCCGTGCCAGCGCTCTACCAATTGAGCCAATGGGCGACTCACCGGCATCAGTGAAATTTCGAACCTCTTTACACTATTCTCTGTATTACGTACAGGCAGCGACATCTGGCTTATTAATTTCTTATATAATTTTTAGTTTTTTAAGTTTTAAAGATAAATTTCTTTATATTTTGGTATGTACCTATGCTATCAACTTACGAATGCTGTTGCATGCCTATTAGTAGTGCACAGATCAGGCCAGAAATTAATAATTGTTTTGTTTTAGTTAATTGATTTTTATCTGTGTACTGTTGGTGTGTCTATTATCAATAAATAAATAAAGAGACACGTCCGTTGGTGCCGGTTGTCATGTGGTCGTTAAACCATGCGAGAGGCCTTATGGACGGCTCGATTACTTCTGGCAGTAAGGCCCGCTGTCTTATAATCCCCACCAATCCGGACTTGGCCCCCGTGGTGAAGTAGTCAATGTACAATATAAAATGTAAGCCGCTGCATTCGGGCCGTATTGTAGTGGAGAAATAGGTAGCGGGAAAAAAATCTCCACTGTGATTATTTTTTGTCAAATCATCTTAAACAAAATACATGATGAGATTTAATTATTGTACGGGTCTCTTCCTACATCGCAACAAGGATAGGCCTTACTCCGCCACGGGGGCCAAGTCCGGGACGGTCATCCAGTACTTGACCGCGCCTTTGTTGCTTACCCGAGTGATTGATTTCAATCACTCGGTTCCACTAGGCCACGAGCGCTTCAATTATATAATATCTCTACATATAATTGACAGGGTGGAAGCCCCAACTAGATATTCAACCACTAATATCACCCCCCACACTCGGATCGTAACAATATCGGTTTGGCGCCATTGTACCTCTGGTGGTGATTAATGTCGCCGATCCGCAAGCCACGCCCCGAATGCATCGGAACTTCTAACCACGTACCGAAGAGACTTGAATTTGGAGGTCTCTCTGCCGGAATTATTGCATTCCGTAGCGTTTCTCAATCCGTGCAATCTATAAATATATTTAACTGTGAAGGAAAACATCGGTTGGTTGCTCACGTAATGACTTGTCTTTCTATGGGTGCTGGGCAAGCCTTTTGGAATTTTTGACGAAATAAGTACACAACACTTAACACATTTTAATTTCTAAGACTTTTGACATGCTTAATTCTCAATATCACTCTGGTTTCTGTTTTTGTACGCCGCTTGGCAAAGTATAGAGGACAATTTATAGTTGATCTGGCTACACTGTACTATAGGGCAAACAAAATACGTATGTCTGAACAAATAATTTGTATGTATTTTTATTTGATTTGATCATCTAATAAAAAATGCCCCAGACGCTGCAGTGTCAGAGTGGTCCCTTGTAGTGTGAGTGAAGCCATCTCAGTTAGCATTTAGAATATACCTCGACTGCTATTTATTTATTTATTAATTAAGATACATAGGGCTACACAAATAGAATTCGAAATTGAAATTTAACATAACAAGTCTGTTGTGCACCCAATGGAATGTATACAGCGTTCGACATTAAATATAGCAACACTGGAAAATTACTTAAAAGTAAGGAACACAAACTAAAAACCTTAAAACTTAATCAAAAAATAATTAAAAACAAAAATAAACTTCTGGAACGTAAACAATCTAAATGTTAAACTATCTAAATTTTAATTAACTTTACTTATTTTCGACTTAAATATGTTAAGTTTATGACAAAATATATCTATGCTGGGATCTTTAGAAATTATACAGTTGTAGCTTTGTTTACTATCGGATAGAATCGGATATATTCGTGTAATAGAAATATCGGATCTAATATGACATTTAATTTCGTATATTCATTAATTAATATACAGAGCAGGAAGTAGTACGAGTATAACAGCACACAGTCGGGTGCTTTCGGTGAAAAGCGAAACCTAGCTCTAGAGCCCGAGGTATATTCTAAAAGCTAACAGACTATACGTAGATGCGGAGGCTACAGTTTTTTTTTCATTATTATAACTATTGAAGCGCTCGTGGCCTAGGCGAACCGAGTGATTGGAATCAATCACTCGGTTAAGCAACAACAGGCGCGGTCAGGTACGGGATGGGTGACCGTCCCGTGACTACCGCTAGTGACATTCTTTCGAGCGCTTCCGTGCTTCGCAAGGCACGTTAAGCCGTTGGTGCCGGCTGTCATATAATGGCAGTCGTTAAGCCATGTCAGAGGCCTTATGGGCGGTTTGATAACTTCTGACAGTAAGGCCCGCCACTGTCTTACAATCCTCCACCAACCCGGACTTGGCCCCCGTGGTGGAGTATGGCCTAACCTTCCTGCGATGCAGGAAGAGACCCGTGCCCCAGCAGTGGGGACATACAAGGGTTGATAACGATAACTATTGTCAACTCGTCACTTTAATTAATGTTAATGATGCGTAAGAGGTGTACATGGCCTCCACCTACCGTGGTGTATGTATGTATGTATGTATGTATGTATGTATGTATGTATGTATGTATGTATGTATGTATGTATGTATGTATGTATGTATGTATGTATGTATGTATGTATGTATGTATGTATGTATGTATGTATGTATGTATGTATGTATGTATGTATGTATGTATGTATGTATGTATGTATGTATGTATGTATGTATGTATGTATGTATGTATGTATGTATGTATGTATGTATGTATGTATGTATGTATGTATGTATGTATGTATGTATGTATGTATGTATGTATGTATGTATGTATGTATGTATGTATGTATGTATGTATGTATGTATGTATGTATGTATGTATGTATGTATGTATGTATGTATGTATGTATGTATGTATGTATGTATGTATGTATGTATGTATGTATGTATGTATGTATGTATGTATGTATGTTTGATAACAGGGATTCTAAAGACAAATACAATGTCTCAAGTCGTGAGTACCACGAGTGGATCATTTCGTGCAAAACATGTTTACTTACTTAGATAAATGTACTTTTGCTAGACTCGGAATTTTTACCTTCAACGCTTGAGTGGCCTCGGTAAGTTGCATCGTACTTGGGATGGCTCAGATTTGTTGGGAGATGCATTTATTTTTCTATCCGTACGTTGCACGTTTTATGAGGAGTCGGGGGCGGATCGAACGAAGCTTCTTCGTTTCCAGGATATTGGATTGTAGTGTAGGGTAAAATAAGATTTATTCAGTTCAAAATAATGAACCGTTTGCACAGTAAACGACACGTAAAGGTTGAGGTGCTGTTGTGTACACACTGTGCAAGATACAATTTTACAACACAGATATTATTTTATTTTTAAAGTTCAACAATTTGCTTCTACAACTTCAGAAATGTACGTAACTTAGAAAAAATCATTGGTACATGCCGGGATTCGAATCCACTTTCTCTCGAATAGCGCGGCGCCACCACCGCTTCACTCGCTTAGGGTATTTCCTTCACTGTGATCACATCGTAAGGAAACCTGAGTAGCTGTGGTATTTACACACCTCAGCGCTTGTAATTGCCAATCCGCGGTGGGCACGCGTAAGCCAATACCTACTCTCTCTAAGAGAAGTTCGGTGCCCGGAAGTGGGACGACAAAAAAGTATTTTACTAAGTTCTCTGTTCAGAAATCCTTTTGACTCTCAAACGAAACTCTTCCCAAAACAATTTAAAGCCAGTTCTAAGTTTCAGAATAAACTCTGTTAATGAAGGACCGAATTTGAAAAGACTGTCGCCCTTATGTATACAATAACACGATTCAGCCAAAAGGGCTGCTATAACATAAAGGATTACTTAGATGACAGTGATGTCTGGAATTAAATCCAGTACAATGCATGAGTTCTTGTCTTGTAATTATTATGTAAACTGTGTTAGTTAAGGACTTTAAAAAGACTAAGTTTTGTGGAGTTTTTTGTCCTCTGTTTCTCCAAAAGCATTTAGATTTTGATTGGACACCTAGTTTAACTTGTAACATTCATTGAGCCGCAGTTTCTATACTATTATTTACCTTATTGCACATGAAACATTTGACAGGATATTACATAAGAACTAACATGTACAAAGGTGAGCTTATCTCTGGAAGAGATTTCTTCCCGCAAACCTTGAAGACCGAGACCCCGGCAACTGTAACGCTGCCGAAACGTCGGGAAATAAGGTTATTACGTTTTAGCTAATAAATAATCGCGATTAAACCCGTTTTTTTTAAGTAGGACAGGTTACACTTGACCCCAGTCACGCCTGATGGTAAGCGAAGACAGGGTCAAAGCGAAGACGATGTGCTTACCTGTTAAATGCCGGTCTTGTCTCCGGAAAGACAGACGATGGCAGCGTGTTCCGCAACTTTGCTGTTCTTATTATGAAATAATTCGCGAATCGCTTGGTGCGGATTTGCTAAATTTTGGCGACAAAAGCGTGCGTTTAATATATAACTAAGCCTTGGAGAGTCCGAGCAGCCGTAAAGAGTTATTCATATCATCATTATCATCGTCAGGCTATACTAGTCCACTGCTGGACATAGCCCTCCCCTAAAGAGCGCCAAGTTGTGCTATCATAGGGGGTAATGCCCAAAATCCCCACGCTGGGCATGCGGGTTGGGGATCGCAGTTCGGTGGAATTCTGCAGGGGGCGCTGCTGCCCACCCCCCCGGTTTGTGTCCCTTAGTCGCCTTTTACGACACCCGCGGGAAGAATTTGGTTATTCATATATTACATATATATTCGTTAATCGTTCGTTATCAACCCTTGTATGTCCTCACTGTTGGGGCACGGGTCTCTTCCTGCGTCGCAGGAAGGTTAGGCCATACTCCACCACGGGGGCCAAGTCCGGGTTGGTGGAGGATTGTAAAACATATATATTATTATCATATATTACATAAACTTTCGTCTGTATTCAGGAGGGGTTAGTTAGTAAGACCTAAGATTTTCCATAGTTGGACCATTGTATATAAAAAGAGGTATGAGGTAAGAATAAATGTGGAGTTTCTTTGTTAGTTTCTTCTCCACTTCTTCTTCTTCAGGGTATATTATGTGGTCCACTACTGGACATAGCCCTCCCCTAATGAGCGCCATAGCTCAGCTTGCCGCATCCAGCATCTGCCGGCAGTTTTTCGCAGATCATTATTCCACCTGGTCGGAGGGCGTCCTACACTTCGCTTGCCGAGTCGCGGTCTCCACTCAAGAACACATTTGCTCCAAAGGTTGTCGGTTCTTCGCGAGATACGGTCAGCCCACTGCCACTTCAGCTCGCTAATTCTCTGAGCTATGTCGATAACTCTGGTTCTCTGTCGGATGTTTTGCATCACATAATCTAGTAATAGTGAAACTAACAGCTTTGACGTTCATTAAGTAAAGATCAATTGGTTTACTAATTGAACGTCAATATTAACATTATGATATTGTTATAATTCCCTATTCTTCCCGCGGGTGTCGTAAAAGGCGACTAAGGGACACTAACCGGGGGGTGGGCAGCAGCGCCCCCTGCAGTACAATTCCACCGAACTGAGATCCCCAACCCGCATCCCCAGCGTGGGGATTATGGGCATTACCCCCTACGATAGCACAACGTGGCGCTCTTTAGGGGAGAGCTATGTCCAGCAGTGGACTAGTATAGCCTGACGATGACGATGATGATTGTTATAATGTTAATACTGAACGTCAATATTGACTGTTAATATGTTTGCTCCGCTCCCATCGCCTCTGATCCCGGAGAAGTTAGCAGAGTCTCTGCCTACGCGAGTACGCGGTCGATGACGCGGGTCGCGCGTTTTAAATGTCAAAAGTCGCGACTTTCCGTTATATATGAATTGTCAAATTCTGACATTTTAGCCCCATAAAACACGTGACTCAAACTTTGCAGGATTTGTCATTGGACAATATCCTCATTTAACTCCAATCCTTGATCAACATTCGTCAACTGCCTCGAGGGTCTAGCGGTTAACATGCTTGACTTCCGAAACAGAGGTCGTCGTCGTCGTCGTCAGGCTATACTATTCCACTGCTGGAGATATCCCTCCCCTAAAGAGCGCCACGTTGTGTTATCATAGGAGGTAATGCCCATAATCCCCGCGCTGGGCATGCGCGTTGGGTATCGCAGTTCGGTGGAATTGTACTGCAGAGGGCGCTGCTGCCGACCCCCCGGTTTGTGTCAGTTAGTCGCCTTTTACGACACGCGCAGGAAGAATTGGGTTAGTGCTATTCTCTAGGCCGACATGACACAGCAAACAGAGGTCATGGGTACGATACCCACTGGAGGCTGCCTAACTAGATCAGTACAAATGGCCGCAGTCTGGGTTATTTTCCTGACCTTGTCTGGTTACCATAGCACAGGGTATCCTAGTTTGAGACCAGGAAAAGTGATTCTGTTGTTTGGAAGTTGTTAATATTCGTATTGATGATATAAACCCTTTTGTATACCCCACCTGGGGTATGGTTCTCTTCCTGCATTGCAGGAAGGTTAGGCCATACTCTACCACAAGGGCCAAGTCTGGGTTGGAAGTAAGTATAATAAATAATTAGTTCTTTTTCCCATACCGGGTTATTAAGACAATTTCTTAAGGCTTAATTACCTAGAGCCGTCCCAAAACGGCTCTGGGGTGTGTCGTGTCCCGTCCGATGATTTTGAATGCTAAACAATTAATTGAATTGCGTGATCCCGCGTCATCAGCGGACAATGTCCTCTTAATCCGGACGCGTCACCGTCCGAGACGAGCAATTTATATCATTACGCCGCGCACAATGGGGGTGGATTAGACAGGGTGGAGAGCTGGCTGGGCCAAATTAAGTGTTTGTCTGGGCTCGGCATGGTGCGCTGCTTCCAGAGATATATTTGCCGACTACATGTCCTGAATTCAAAGTTTCAATTTCTATCCGTTTAGTATGGATATTATTGATAGCCGATTCTACTTGCAGAAGGCACTTATTATTAACATGTCACAACAAGTCGTAAGTAGCCTGCGTATTTAGACTAAAGTTGAGTCATATCTCCAATTGAATACAAGTATACAATTGATATTGTACCTATATTGTAGCTATGAGTAATCCAGATAAACAAAATAAAATAGTTGTAATAAAAAAAACACTTGCTCATTACACAATCACTTGATCTGATCCCAAACTAAGATACCCTGTGCTATGGTAACCAGGCAAAGACACAGCCATCTACAGCCTACACCCAGAACTACACCCAGACTGAGCTCATGTGTACTAATTTAGTACGGTTTCCTCCAGTGATGATCGAACCCACATCCTGTGATTCAGTGGTCAAGAGTGTTAACCGCTAGACCATCGCGACAGTCGATATTTAAGAATAAGGATATTATTGTAAGAGAAACGGCATTTTTTAACAAATTAATCTGCCTATCTTTGTCCCAGTGTAGTGATATTGAGTCGTGCTTACCGGGTATTGGCGATATAAACCGCTGAGGTTTGTAAACAGCTCAGAGTGCTTAGTGCGAGTTTGACAGATCCAATCGAATAACTTTACTACCGCGTTAATCGAGCATTGAGTAGTGAGTATGAGTAAGTTAACCGTTCGAACTGGCAAAACGCTGTTACAGTACAACTCGCACTCGCGTTTATTCGTGTTTTAGCTGGTAAACGTGTTCACTTCTCAACGTAAACCATTACAACTCGCACTCAGCAATTTTAATTTCCATACTTGTCGCTAGGTGGCGCTTCCTCGATGCCATAGAAATATGAGTTTACGTTAACGCGATCGAGTAGTTAAAAAACTCGCACTAAGCACTCAGGTTTCCTTAGGATATTCCCCCTCACAATTAGCGAGACGTATTGGTATGTGAGAAAAGAAAAACAAAAAGTAATTTGTACTCAGCAATCAGTGCTCCTTCAGTGAACTCATTTTAAAAAAAGAATAGATAAACATTTAACAAGTGCACGGAAGTGATATACACGCAGCAGCTTTTAGTTGCTTGTGTATTAACTAATACTATTCATTACACTATTTTTTTTTTCTTTTATTTTTAATGCACTAACCCGTGCTAAGGAACAAATTTAAAAACCTATTTAGAGGCTAAAAATTTCACCCATGCCGGGATTCGAACCCGCAACCTCTGGCTATCCGTACCAGCGCTCTACCAATTGATCCAATGGGCGACTCACGGCATCAGTGAAATTTCGAACCTCTTTACAATATTCTCTGTATTACGTACAGGCAGCGACATCTGACTTAAGCAAATTGCATTACTTACAGCCCCGACCACCTACTTTGCAGTTAGGTTTTAACATCGGAACGATATCACTGTACCCACATGATTACACTATTTTTTTTTATTATGGTAGAGCGCTGGTACGGATAGCCAGAGGTTGCGGGTTCGAATCCCGGCATGGGTGAAATTTTTAGCCTCTAAATAGGTTTTTAATAATAATCATAGTAAAATACCTGTTAAAAGCCGGGTTTCGAACCTATTACCTGTTAAATGTGAATCAAGCGTTCTAATGACCGAACTACTACCGTGGTCGATCTGCCAACAAGATCTTTACTTCGGTTTATTTATATGCTAGTTTTACCGCTCGGCTACGTCCGCGCTAGAAATTGTCTGACGGGAACGTATTACCAGAACATCAGGTAACCTATTTCTTAATTCAGATCTTTATCTATCTGTACGCCAAATTTCATGTGAATCCGTTCAGCCGTTAGTGCGTGATTGAGTAACAAACACTTCGAAAACTTTTACATTTACAATATTAGTAGCTGCTCTGGTAAACTTCTCACCGCTGATTCTGATTCTGACGACTTCATACCCATTACTGATTCGTCGTCATCGTCAGGCTATACTAGTCCACTGCTGGATGAAGGTCTCCCTTAATGAGCGCCATAGCGCCCTGTCTTCAGCTTGCCGCATCCAGCATCTGCTTGCAGTTTTTCGCAGATTGTCATCCCACCTAGTCGGAGGGCGCCCTATACTACGTTAACGGAGTAGCGGTCTCCACTCAAGAACACGTTTACTCCAACGGTTGTCGGTTCTTCGCGATATATGGCCAGCCCACTGCCACTTCAGCTTGCTGATTCTCTGATCTATATCGATAACTTTGATTACTGATTCGGATGCAAGTTAATTTTAAGAAAATTTTAACGTTATACTATAATCTAAAAGTAATTTAAAGCATGAAGTAATAATTAATCACCATAGGTCATCAAGAGATAAAATAGTTAACACTTTAAAAGTCCTTCGAGAAAACAAATGGATAAAAACCAAAGATAATGAAGAAAAATTTTTAGTCACTCCGAGATATATTTGAAGCAAATGTCCCCATAATACTAGTTGCATTACCATGTTGAATAGCCAGGCGATACGTTGCATGAGATATGTCCTATGGTAATTAAGTAAATTTGAAATAAACATTTTCAAAAAACTTATTTAGAGGCTAAAAATTCCACCCATGCCGGAATTCGAACCCGCGATCTCTGGCTATCCGTGCCAGCGCTCTTTCCAACTGAGCTATTGGGCGACTCACCGGCATCAGTGAATTTCGAACCTCTTTACAATATTCTCTGTATTACGTTAAGGCAGCGACATCTGGCTGAAGTAATTTGCGTCACTTGCAGCCCCGAGTACCTACTTTGCAGTTAGGTTGTGTCAGTCATGGCAGTCGTTAAGCCATGTCAGAGGCCTTATGGGCGGCTTGATAACTTCTGACAGTAAGGCCCGCCACTGTCTTACAATCCTCCACCAACCCGGACTTTGCCCCCTTGGTGGAGTATGGCCTAACCTTCCTGCGATGCAGGAAGAGACCCGTGCCCTAGCAGTGGGGACATACAAGGATTGATAACGAACGGGTTAGTGCATTAAAAAAAAGAAGAATATAAACATTTTCAACTTCAAATTCCGTGCTTCGCAAGGCACGTTAAGAACCGTTGGTGCCGGCTGTCATGTAATGGAAATCGTTATGCCATGTCAGAGGCCTTATGGGCGGGTTGATAACTTCTGGCAGTAAGGCCCGCCACTGTCTTACAATCCTCCACCCAGACTTGGCTCCAGTGGTGGAGTATGGCCTAACCTTCCTGCAATGCTGGAAAAGGCCCGTGCCACAGCAGTGGGGACATACAAGGGACAAATTCCATGGGGGTATATCACAGAAATAATTTGTTTTACAAAGCTCTGATAAATAAGATATCTACAGGATTAATCCCACCGAAAGTTAACAAACGTGTACGCCGGCCACACCTACACAGCAAAGTAGGTACAGACGTAATCCGTTCCTGTCGATTACGGATTACCACGGCTACCCCGGTAATCTGATGTAACAGTAAATTATCAATATTCACCGAATGGACGAGACTCGCAGGCATAAATAGCCAACATATCGAAGATGATCTCAACGGTTCGCTAAATGTTACGATGCTTAGGAAAGCGGGGCATCGAGGAAGGAACACTTAAGACTACTGGAGTCGATATATCCATTGAAGGTGTCGTAAAAGAGAGTCGAGCTGTTACGCGGCATCACCCTGGGACCAAGTTGCTTTATTAAGGTGTGCCCAGTTGAGTGGAGTAACATAATTGTAAACTTGTACTCGAAAGATACAAGGAACATCAAAATGCCTTATTAATGTTATAAATGCAGATGAGGTCCTATTGCATATTGCCCAGTATACATTTTCAGATATAGGCAGAAAAGTATATGTTTTTTTGTATACTTGACTTTGACTTTATTTGTGGACAAAACTGCTGTGAGTGTTAAATCAAATAAGTTTTATTTGAAATAGCACAGAAATGCGACTCACTGAACTCATTTTGGAGAAAAATGGTCATAAATACTCCAAACTTAGTCTTTTTAAAGTCCTTAATTAACAGAATAATTATTATAAAACATAGAACTCACGCATTATACCGGCTTAAACTTCAGACATAATCAATCTAAATATTCCTTTATGTCATAGTAGCCTTTTCGGCATAAAGTGCACTTTAGAGGTTTCAGGCAAACTTATTATATGTTCAGAGATTTTGTTGTTGAAACTTATACAATGTGTTATTGTTATAATTATATTATTTTGTCTCTCGCCGCGAAAATAAAACGCTAACACGGAACGCAATATGTTCTGATCAGGCCAATTGAAAATACTGAAACTTTTGCGAACATACAAAAACGTCGCTCCGATGTGAGGGCACCTTATTGTCAGCTAATCTCCGGGCGACGATTTCAATTTGACTGGCCCGGGGAATCGGGTACAAGTGGCGAAACTTGGCGACACGACCGGAAACTTGCCCGCTACGTATTTATGTTTATTTTTGGATTACTTTCCGCAACAAACCGTGTGGAGTTCGAGGCAAGTTTTGTAGAGCTTAATTGAAATTCGGGTCGAAGGTCCCAACTACAGGTATCCTCGATACAATGCTGAAGATATTTCTTGGGAATGGATTAAGGCGCAAAAGGCGATGTTTTTTAAGTCCGACCTAAAGGTTGTACTTTTTCTACCAAATTACAGGTTAATTCGGACTTAAGTTAGTAATATAAAAAAAACCTATTTATAGAGTTTAAAAACCTATTTAGAGGCTAAAAATTCCACCCATGACGGGATTCGAACCCGCGACCTCTGGCTATCCGTGCCAGCGCTCTTTCCAACTGAGCTAATGGGCGACTCACCGGCATCAGTGAAATTTCGAACCGCTTTCCAATATTCTCTGTATTACGTACAGGCAGCGTCATCTGGCTGAAATAATTTATATCACTTGCAGCCCCGAATACCTACTTTGCAGTTAGGTTTTACACCGGAATGATATCGCTGTACCCACATGATTATATTATTTTTAATGCACTAGCCCGTGCTAAGGACAATTTAAAAACTAAACCTATTTATAGAGGTTAAAAATAGGTTTTTAAATTGTCCTTAGCACGGGTTAGTGCATTAAAAATAATATAATTAAGTTAATAATATGTTTATCGGTTATTAGACCAAATGATCGTAAATTCAAAAGATTTTCATCGTGTGTCAATAAGAGAGCCATATCACGCAATATTAACTTTTGACTGCTTCGTTGATCTAGCAGTTAAGGCGCTTGTGTACCAAGCCAGAGGTCATGAGTTCGATTTCCACTGGGTGCTTAGTACATTTTGTACAAGTGGCCTCAGTCTGGGTGCATATACATGTTTGTGACGTCCTTGCCTGGTACAGGGTATACTAGTATGGGACCAGGTCAGGTGTTGTTGACCTGGAAGTGGTTATGTTGCAGTTATGTTGTTTGGAAGTTGTTACTATTAACAAAAACTGTGTGAAGTGCCTAAAGGACTTAAACTCTTACTGCTCTATTTATAAAAATACGATTCCACTAAAACACTCCTACAGGCGTTTTATTTAATCTGTGGTCACGTCTTCTCTGTGTGGAGAATTTACAGCCTATTTTAGTCAGTGTTTTTGGAGTGTTTAAGGGATTCTTCTTCTTTTTCAGGCTATATTAGTCCATTGCTGGACATAGTCCTCCTCAATGACCGCCATAGTGCCCTGATTTCACCTTCACCGCATCCAGCATCCAGCTGAATTTAAGGAATTGTGTCTTTAAAAAAAAGGCCATTAGGGTTCCGAACGAACTATTTGAAACTTAACATTTGCAGTTAAAAGTACTCGTGTAGCATTAGTTCCTCTACCCAACCACAGCTGGCGCTGTTTGTGTTCTAAATTGCGGTATGGTTTTGTCCGAAGGCCCTACATATATTAAGCAAACACCAATTTTGTAATTAATTAGAAATCGGTTATTATATGCGCTTGCGAATCGCTTCCACTACTGGGACGACTAGTGATGTTGATATTTAGGAGTGGGTCGTTGTCCGATTTTTCGACGACGAAACGCAACCGTTTTTTTCTGGAACGAAAACAGGTCTTCGAAACGGTTTTCGTTTGCAACTGATTTCATTGTATGCGAACGAGCATGGCGCAGAGGACGGTCAAACGAGAGAGACTCTCGTTTCGTCTCGTCGACATTCGTCTCGAAGACTAGTAAAAGAAATGGTTGCGGAATGAGGTTGAGGACTAGTTAACGTTTTTCGTTCGATTTCAATATTTTTTTCTTTAAATTAATGAACTTCCCTTCATACTTTTCCAGGCTTAGGACAAAATATTAAAACTTAACTTTAACTTGAGTAAAAAATAAATAATAAATTACATAATTAACATTCACAATCAGTAAGTAGCATTGAATTATTAATTAAAACTGAAAAAATGTAAACAATAACCGCCACCCACGAGCTGCGCGATCGAGCGAGCGAGCGAGCGTCGCAACTCGTTACCATTTATTGCTAAACGACATTAGACGCTATACCAACGACATTAAGATACACAGCAATGACCACCGCTTTGCGAACGAGGCGAAATCACGAAACATCGGAAAAAGAAGTTGTTTTACACGATATTTGACTGTATACTCATAGACATAAAGATTACTTTATTGTATCACAGACCAAAACGAACGGAACAAGCAAGGAGCCGACGACGACGTCGCAATGATCTCATTACGTTCTAGGCTCTATTAATATAGCATTAAAGGACATATCCGCGTGAAACAATCTAAGGACTGGTCTCGCGACGAACAAACGCTGGCACTGCTTTAGAATCGCTGGCACTGCTTTAGAATGAAACGTAAAACGGTCCTATCGTCGCAAAACACAAAACGGTCTTATAAAACGGTTCGTCTTTGCAACGATCACGCCTATAGATAATATACCTCGCTTCCGCGCTGTGGGACGAGTAGTACTATAATCCTTAGCTTCATATTGCTTCAATAAATAAATCCCTAAGTACGTGCTAAAACAACATTTCTCTTCTTGTCTGCTGAAACCCTGTCCTACACTCGCGTAGTTAGTCCTATATTAAAAAAAGTTTAGATATTTATTACAAAGTCACCGACATAGCCCACCGAATTAGCATGCTGAAGTGGCAGTGGGCCGGTCATGTCACCCGAAGAACTGATAACCGATGGGGTAGTAGAGTTCTTGAGTGGAGACCGCGGATCGGTAAACGTAGTGTCTCCCGTAGTATCTCCCATAATACAGATCATTCTAGCTTGGGAGACAGAAGACTCACCAACTTAGTTCCTTGTCAGCCATCTGTTCACTCCTACTTTGTGTATATTTAAGCTTATTGATTGTATGTGGCTATCAATAAAGATTTTATTATTATTTAATTATTATTATTATTATAGTGTAAGACGTCCTCAGACTCGGTGGAGCGATGATCTTCGCAGGGCGGCTGGCAAGAGCTAGATGAGAGAAGCCGAGGATCGTGCTCAGTGCAATGGGAGAGGCCTATGTCCAGCAGTGGACAACCGTAGGCCGATGATGTTAATGATTTATTCCCGTTTTTTTCTTCGAAATATCTACAAATTAACGTTATTCGGTTTTTATACTCTTCCTGTGCCACGATTCAGCGAAGTTCTGAAGTTTCACTGAATCGCCCACCTTTTATACCAGCAAAGTCATTCTAACGACCGCCACTATACAGACTATGTGCTTATTGAGTGCCTATTTTGTTAATATAAACTATTCTTATTATTATCATGAAAGATATAGCTTTAATAATATTGGTGTAAGAGGTGTGAGATTTGCATACAGTATATAGTCGTAGTACGTATAGTCGTATACGGCTCCCCCAGTACAATACAATACAATACAAAAATCTTTATTTCTCCATCCACAAATTAGTTGAAAAATAGCAGTGGTACAATATGGTGCAATAAAAGCGATTTGTGGACAGACTGGGTCCCAAACTAGATCAGAGATCTGTATCTTAGGATGCCAGGCCACCCAAAAAAACTAGTACAACAAAGTATGAAACATACTGTAGACACTAAGTCGGCTCAAATTACGACCGACAGAGATATAACAGAAAAAATAAAGAAAATGTACAAAAATTATAAAATACAAAAAAGCAAACAATAGTAGGTACTCATATTTATACTCAGCCCTACGACTAGGTCTTGGGATCGGGTTTAGCCACTGAGTGAAGGAGTCTGTGTGTGCGTGTGTATGTGTGTGTGTGTGTGTGTGGTGTTTGTCTGTGTGTGTGGGTGTGGAAGTAAAAATAAGTGAGTTTGTGTTAGGTTTTTATTTCTATTAAGCTTTCAGTTCTTGTGTAATCTAGTTCACTTAGATACAAGAATAGTTTTTGTTTTACCTTATATTTTGTAACGTCTAGAATGCCAAGAATTTTGTTGAAAAAGTTATACAGTTTGCCAGATCTATAATAATAAAAACGTTGTGCAAATGAGGTTTTTGCAGATTCAGCTTCGCAAACTGTGTAGAATCTTCTGCGGCAGATTTTATCATTTTTATTAGCAAAATTAGAGACGGTAGAATGTTTGTGAAGGACAGTATTTAGGAGATACAGTTGCCTGATCGTTAATACCTTAGCGTCAGCATACAGGCTAGAGGTGCTGTAAAGTCTAGGTTTAAAATATATGACCTTAAGTAGCATTCTCTGGGCTCTTTCAAGTTCGATCAATGTGGTCTTGGGAGCTCCACCCCAAGTTCTTATGCAGTATGTTTGGATAGATTGAGCTAAGGAAAAATATACAGTTTTTATAACCTCTGAATCTGCAACATGACGGAGACATTTAAAAAGGTAGGTCAACTTCCGGATTTTTTGAGAAAGCATGTGTATATGTTCTTTGAAAGACAAGTTTTTATCAATGATAACACCTAAGTATTTTATTTTGTCTGTTTCTTGAATGAAAGGACAATTACAAGATATTGCGGGATTAAATCGACACTTATGAGCTTTGATAGAGGGGAGATTTACACCCGGATTATTTTTGATTTGATAAACTACATATTTTGTTTTATCGTCATTTAAGGTCAGCCAATTTAAAGCCAGCCAGTGACAGACATTGGTAAAACCTACCTGCGAAACATCAAAAAGTTCATTAACTGTATTCGCATAGAAAGTTAAGGCGGCGTCATCTGCGTATGCTGTTATTTGACAGTTTGTTAAGTTTAGTTGACATAAATCGTTTAAATAACATAAGAAGAGTGTCGGTCCTAATATGCTGCCTTGCGGTACGCCATAACTCATCGGTAAATCTTCGCTTATGGCATCGCCGATTTTTACCCGTTGTGTCCTACCCGAAAGGTAACTTTGGAATAGGTTAAGAGGGACACCCCTAATGCCCATTCCCTCTAACTTTTCCAGAAGGCGGGGGACATATACCGTGTCGAATGCCTTCGCAAGGTCGAGGAAGATAGTAAGGCATTTAACCCCTCCGTCAAGTTTTCTCACCACGCAATCAATCATCGTATGAACTGCATCATCAGTAGAGATTCCTGCTCGGAAGCCAAATTGTGTTTTAGACAAAAGCTGAAAGTCTTCGAGGTACTTCGTTAGTCTGGTGTTGATTAGGCGCTCATATAACTTTGACAGAGTTGTCAGAATAGCAATAGGACGGTAATTATTAACACATGATCTATCTCCCGCTTTGTGAATTGGGTGGACTAGTGACTTTTTGAGAGCTTGCGGAAACGTACCGCTCTGCATGCACCTGTTTAGAAGGACAGTAAGAACTGGAGCGATAGTCTTACATGTGGCAATAAATACTTTGGCTGAAATCATATCCCACCCCGGACCACAGTCTTTTTTTAGATTCATAATCAGCCTTTTTACTTCATCACAACTAGTAGGCAGGAGGACAAATGAACTAGAAGGAGGTTCGATGTTAGATATTGATTTGCTTAAAGGAGGTAAGTCAGTATTAATTTTTTCAGCCAAGGATTGCCCTATACTTGCAAAGAATTTATTTACTGTATTTATTCCAGAGATATCATTACAATTTAGGAGTTCATGCGGAATAGAGCTTTTTCTGCTTGTATTTGTTATGGATTTTATTGAATCCCACATCTTTTTAGAGTTATTCTTTGCATTGAGCAATTGATCCCTTTCATACTGCCTTTTTAACTTTTTTAGAAGATTGTTACAGTAGTTGCGGTATCTTGTATAAGTAGTTTTCAAAATTTCATTATTTGTTTCGGTTCTTAATCGTTTATGCATTCTATCCCTGTTTTTTATGCAGCGTAATAGGCCCACTGTAACCCAGGGTTTTAAAGTAATTTTACTTCTAGGTAATCTCACAGTAATAGAATTATTAATCAAAAGTTTGTTCATTAGTTCAATAAATAAGTTTGTTGCGGTCTCCAAGCAATTTGTTTCGAAAACAATCTTAAAATCTGTTTTATCACATTGAGATTGTAGCGATTCATAGTTAATTTTATTAAATATTTTAATCTTTTTACAATTGTCTTTTTTGCCGGTATGCAAACATAGAAGAGTAGTTAAGTGGTCAGTAACAGAAGTGTTTAAAGTAAAACTATAAGCCCTCAATTTTGTTTTTAAGATAACATGATCAAGACAGTTCTTAGATCTTGTGGGGAGATAGCTCGCAGGTAGAAGACCGTGGAAAGATAACATGTCGAGATATGCAGCTGTAGTAGAACCCGTATCTGTTAGGTTAATATTAATATCACCTGTTATTATTATGTTTTTAGTAGATGTAAGAGTCATCAACAAATTATCCAATGATTGGAGAAAATTGTCCAAGTTTGAAAAACTAGGGGGTCTATATAATGCTATTACAACGGTATCGTTATCAATTTTTATAGTTAGGCAATTAGCATCCACAAAGTTCGGTTCTTTTACTACGCAATTGATATAATCTTTTGAGTATATCACAACACCATCGTTTTGGTTGAACGTTTTGTAAGTTCTATGCATGTTATATCCTTTCAATGATGGCAAATGTGCAGCATAGGATAACCAGCATTCTGATAATACAATCACGTCACATTCAAACTCTAGTTTTGCCAGCATAATATGGAGACTGTCATAATTGCAATTGATGCTGCGTATGTTCTGATGTACTATTTTTAGAAGTGTGTTAGGGTTTTTAAGGTAATTTTTACAATTTTCAGGGTCACATGCAACCGGAACCGCAACGTTAAAATTGTCAATCGAGTTTATTATATTTAAACTATCGAAGATGCATGTGTTTTGGAGCTCGTAATAAGGCACAAAAAGTTGTAGAGTAGGGTATTGAAAACTTTCATATACAAACGACGCAAATTGTCAAATATCAAGTGTACTTGTTTTGTGTGAATTATGTTTATGTAGTAGTGTATTACTGTTGCTAGAATAATTTCAGTATTTTGGCTTAAACTGTATTTAGTTACAAGCGTAAGTAGAGTGGCTGAAACGAATATTACTACAAAATATGCTTCGTTATTTTTTAGAGCTAGTATCAGAGTCGTCTCCAAAAACACGGGCGAGGTCTTTGTCGCAGCGAATCTTAAAGTACGGAGTATTTTCTTCACGTTTGACAAGAATACGTCCTTCCTTGGTCCATATAAAGCGCCAGCCATGCCTTCGGCCCAACTCTTTCGCTTTGCCGAACAGACTCCGGTTTTCCTTTGTAAGCCGCTCGTTGACAAAAAAGGGATGGGGCTCATGCTGAGGCAGTCCTATATCAGCTGTAGTGACACCTCGACGAGCGCGGAAATTTTTCATCAGCTCATCCTTGAGTGTGCGCCGGGCCAGGTGGACCACAATAGGCCGAGGGCGAATGGATGGTCCATTAGCATTGGTGGCTTGCAGGCGTCGAGGGCCAGCTCGCATCACGTTGGTGACGTCATGTTCGACCAACCGAACCCCTAGTTTTGTTGCCGCTGCAATCGCTAGATGCATGGGGGTTTCTCCATTCGTTTCAGGGATGCCCGTGAGCTCTACTACGTTTTCTAGAGCCATTTGGTCCCTCTCGTTCAACTCTAATCTTAGTTGGTTAATCGACTCTTGTAGCTCTATATTGTGGGATGTGATGACATTGGAAGCACTTTGCTGTTCACAATTTAAGAGAGCAGATTTTAGTTGTAGATTTTCGGCCTCCACTTTTGATATTCTAGAGTTTAAGCTTGTGATTTCAACGTTTACCTCTTTCTGCAACTTTGCAATAGCGCTTTCGAAATCACAGGCCAATGAAGATCTCATAGCTTCAAGCTTAGTATCCAGTAGGGTTGAGAATCTATCAAAAGTGATGTAATCTTGTGGGATGGTTTCAGCTTCTTTGCCAGGATTGTTAGTCTTGCGTCGAACAGTCACATTTAGGTGATCTGTAGAGTCAAGGCCACGTACCGGCGTAGAGCAGTTTGGTCCAACTTTTTTTATAGCAGACCTGCATTTAGGGCAGATCCAATTTTCTTTCTGGTCCGCTTGCGGTATAGGCCCACCTATGCAGAGGTCTGTATGGAAGGGTAGCCTGCAGTTCTTGAATGAGCAGCAGACGTATTCGTCGTTTGTAATTTTCTCAAGGCATCCTCCACATTTTAGCAAAGCCACATTACGGAAGGACATGGCAGAATGCGCCTGTGCCTGTACAAAGAGTATCGACCGGAATGTGAAATATTGCTCGGATAACTTTGCAAGGCGCAGTAATACAGTGGGTTGGTTAAACAATCGGTGGCAATATTTGTATACCCACTATACGACAATACACAATACAAATAGACACTGTATTTTAACCAAGAAAATCACTTTAACCTATGTAAAGGTAAGTTTTATGATGAGTCTCACGTTTCTCACTGTTCACGCAACACAATATCACTCTAAAACTTGAAGGTGCAATTTTAGACAGGATATCCAATATTTAATTCAGAGCGACAGTAAAAGCGTCTACTCGTCAAAGCGCGCGGCGGCGGGGGGGGAGTGCAAGTGCCAGCGCCAGTGGGCGGTGGGATAGCTGTAAAAATGCATTTACATAACACGTGCATGCTCCCGCTGGAGTTTTGACTTCATAAAACATGCCCCGGGCAGCGAATGGACAGCTGCATGTTGTGCCCCACATTTGCTACGGCGAGAGCGTGAAAACTGACTCGATGCGGTAAAGCTACAGGCAATTCAAGTACATCCGTCCATCCACTAACAAATGTCGATGAAGCCGAAGAGATTTGTCATGCACGTGGAAAGAGGCAAGCTCTGGTCTCTATCTACCTCTTCGAGTATGGGCGTGAGTTTATGATGTTAGGTTTTTTCGCATACATTATACGAGATAAAATAAAATAATAATAATTAAAAAAGTAAGAAAGTAATTAAGAGCGGTATTATTCTATTATTCCAATAGTTGGATATCATATTTTTTTTATTTAATGCAATAATTATATGGTGTTGGCTGGGACGCGGCCTTTCGAAGACCCGATCACCACATTCCGAAGGTGTTTCTCAACTGGGAACCCGCCGGGGATTCACGACGACCCAGAAGACCGTCCCAGACGTGGAAGAGATCCGTTCTCTCTGAGATGAAGGAGAAGGGAAAAACTTGAAAACTTGAAAAGCATCCCTAGCCATGAACAGAGATAAATGGAAAGCCCTTGTGTCAGCCCCAGACTCCACGGATGAGTAAAGGGACCAAAGAAGAAGGAGAAGAAATATTTTGTATTTTATTTTATATTAGCTGGCCCAGCGAACGTCGTACCGCCTAACAGTCGATTCTTTATTTATTTATTTTTTCTCCGTAAGAACAACATACTTCAAAGAATATTCTGAAAAAAGAATTAGCGAAATCGGTTCAGCTGCTCCCTAAATTTGCGCTTACCAACACATTCAGCGATTCATTTTTATTTATATTATAGATTGACGAGTAGAATCACCCATTTCGTACATATATGAATATTTCGTTGTACGTTGTATAAGCTGAAGGGGAGATTTCTTTAAATTCACCCCCTCTATGGGGGCTTATTCTTGGTGACTCGGTAACTTTACGCACGGCCTACCGTGCGGTAATTTCGCCCAAAGCTGCTTTTTATAATGTGGTGAATCTTGCTCATCCTTCAAGCATAGTAAGTGGGTGTTAAATTGTGTGGAAATCGTGAATAGGCGTTTTTACGGTCTTAAAGGAACGAACCTGAGTGTAGTTTGCTTAAGTGGTCGGTGAAGTAAAATATTTTTATCAAGAATAAACGCCTCTTATTCTCTAACGAAAAATAGGCATGTTATGACGTCGTGTAATCTAGGTGGTAATTTGAAATGGTTCCAATTCTGCTAAGCTGCTTAGCAGTCGACATTAGATCTGACTTTGTACTTGTGTTGTAATTAGATTAACACTTTTTAATTAATTAGAAAAAAAATGTAATTAGATTAACCATGCGAGAGGTCCCGGATTCGAACCCCGGCTGGGGACAAAAAAAGCCAGGTCTTGGATGTTTACATGTTTGTTATGTCGCAGTTTCTGGCTCCCACGACACAGGGTTTCCTAGTGTGGGCTAGAAGAAATGAATGTGCCACTTTTTAATAAATTAGAAAAAAAATGTAATTAGATTAACCATGCGAGAGGTCCCGGATTCGAACCCCGGCTGGGGACAAAAAAAGCCAGGTCTTGGATGTTTACATGTTTGTTATGTCGCAGTTTCTGGCTCCCACGACACAGGGTTTCCTAGTATGGGCTAGAAGAAATGAATGTGCCTGTTATGTTATATTTATTCATTGTATGTAAATGTTATGTTATATTTATTCATGCCATTCAATTTTGTTGATAAGTCTGCGTTAGCATTGCGAAATAATTAAATTATAAATATATTTCTAGTACACACGATACAAGCTTGCTTAGTGTTGGACCAGAGATAAACTAATTGTACCAATGAATTACTTTTTATTATTGTTATAAGGCGACCTGATGTGTAAAAAATCTTTGCTGAAATAAATAGTTTTGTATTTAATTGTAGACATGGGTATATGTTATTAATTTCAACTTGATACCTCTACATGTTGAATAAATAAAGATAAAGAAATTTATTGAGCAACACACGTTGGTATACGTGTAAAGTTATGCTAATTTACAGGTTGCCTTAGATACGAGTATTAAGTATACGTAATTTTTGACACATTAGAAACAAAGCTAGGTAGGTCCTGTATTATGGTTTCTAACGCCCCCCTTCAGTTATCGTTAAGTCAAATTAAAATTTAAGGAAATAGTTACAGCAAATCTAGATAAAACTACACACTCTTTCCTTTTTTCATTAGCAATAATCTGCTCCTACATTACGCGCACCAAATGCTCAGCGATCCCGATCGTGTATTTGTCAAATGCCATATAAATTGCTATCACAAATGCCACGGTTGAAGGTTTCTGAGCTAAAGGGTCTTTACAGTCAGACGGACGGACCTCAAGGTGCTCCTATAAGGATTCCGTTTTTCCTAAGCGGTTCGAAACGTAAGAAAGCGAGCTGTGTCGTTGTTTTGCCTGTATAATGTGCTACGCTTTGCTCGGATTTGGCTTGGTGCCTGCTGGGTCATGCTGCGCTCAATTAGGATAGGCTCATCATTTGTTGCCGACCATTTTGTAACAACTATGCAGTAGGACGCTTTCTTACTCAAAAATGCTTACTCAAACATCGTCGTCGTCGTCGTCAGGCTATACTAGTCCACTGCTGGACATAGGCCTCCCCTAAAGAGCGCGATGTTGTGCTATCATAGGGGGTAATGCCCATAATCCCCACGCTGGGCATGCGGGTTGGGCATCGCAGTTCGGTGGAATTGTATTGCAGGGGGCGCTGCTGCCCAGCCCCCGGTTTGTGTCACTTAGTCGCCTTTTACGACACCCGCGGGAAGAATTGGGTTGGTGCTATTCTCCAGGCTGACACCACACAACAGTACATACTTACTTTATATTATCCGGCTTCACAGTCTTTGTTTCTTATTGTTATTAAACACATTATTTCGCTGTTATATATACTGGCGATGGTATTCACAATTGTTTCTGCTGCCTAAAGTTGGGTACTGACCAACGTTACGAGGTGTAACGTAACATTTGCCGACAGTTGTAGATCACTCAACCTGCTGCACAGTCGCTTGTTTCCCTGTAACACTGTGTACTGACAACAAGAATGGTCGCTGTGTAACATGTCACATTACACCTCGTAACGTCGGTCAGTACCCAGCTTTAGATATTTTGGATGTACAGCGGCTGAATCAAACATTGCATTGATTAAGACGCTGATAAAATCCTAGAACTGCAGGCAGATTCTGGATCGATTCGTGACAATCAACAATCTCTGAAATTAACATTTTTACAAATCAACATTTTTGGAATTCTATTTACCTAACGGCCCAGAAAGAAGTTTCATAGGATTTCATGCAAAGAAATATTTTATTGATTTTATTTGGGGTATTTTACGCTTTCGGCTCGACGTTGTACATTCACACACCTGGCTTTCTGTATTTCGAGCCCCTGTGGCCGAATATGCCACAAGTTGCATTATTGAGCACGCCGTATGAAAACGTGGGTTCTGGATGCTGCACCTCTTTGCATCGTAAACAACTTTTATTGTTCACTATACTGCCATGTGTGTTTTATTCAAGCTACTATATATGCCGTACGGTTGGATACCGTAATTTTATGCTTATTATTCATGAAAACTAATGGCAGTCAGTTGACTAACTCTTTGGCGTGGATGTAAGGTGACTTCGGATTATGAATTAGTTTCTACCATAAAATAGACAAAAAATAAAATAAAAAAATAAATATTCATGGACATGTTACATAGATCTCGTTAGGCCTATACTAAGTACAACTAAATGACTTGTGTTATAGGTGTTAACTCGACGATAGATTTAATACAGTAAATACATAGATAACATCCAAGACCATCCTTCCGTTTTACAGTCGGCGTGCTAGGTCGCTGCGCCACCGAGGCCGACAACTTCCATCAGATGCTCTCTGCAGGAAATAAAGACGGAGAATAAAATAACCACATCGGCTGAAAGTTGTAAGAGCACGTACTGTGCACGTCATGTTGTGCATCTCACTATAGACTGTACAGTACTCAGAGGTTTTCTGAGGTATAGTACAAATACTCAGTGGCACTTCTCATAGCGTCATTGTCTGAGACAGCCAACATTGCGGAGGAAAAAGTGTTCTTGCTTTGAAACGGACCCACAGGATTAAAGACTGATAATTTACAGTCAATAAATGAAATTAATCAGTTCTCTTGTACAGTTGCAAGTCCTGGTTCGTGCGCTCAGTTATCTCACACAGGCTCCAAGTATTTATTAACAAATGTCTCAGACAGATACTGGGGATATTCTGGCCACAAAGAATACCGAACCAGGACTTCTGGAAGTGTTCCAATCAGATACTAGTCCACCTAGAAATCCTGGATAGGAAATGGCGCTGGATAGGACATACACTACGCCGCGACAAGAGATGCCTGACCAGACAAGCAGTTACGTATACCCCATTGGGCAGCCGAAAGAGGGGGCGGCCAAGGACCACCTGGAAAAGATCAATAGACCAAGAGGCCAAGTCGATCGGCACTAGCTGGCCTGAATTGGAGGCTGCCGCGGACCACCGTCAGAAGTGGAAATCTGTGGTTGAGGCCCTATAATCCGCTAAGAGTTAAAGGGCCAAAGAAGAAGAAGAAGAAATGAAATGAAAAGGTTTTATTCAAAATAGCGCAGAAACTGCGGCTTAATGAATGTTACGGTTCAAACTAGTTTACAATTCAAAACTAGCAAACGATTTAAACAGTCAATAACTTTTATTTCATCTAGTCTTATGTTTGCAAAGGAGGAAATTTCATAAATTTATTTGTAATTATATATTCAGAATTAATTGGTATTGTATGTTATTTATAAATAAATATCTCGTATCGCAATAATTATAATCGAACTCGTTCATTTCGGACGATATTGCGATTCTTCGCCGATTTTTTTTTAAACCTTTTATGTAAATTAGTTTAGAATAGCTCGTAAGCAAAATCAGGATTGCGGGTTCAGATAGGAACTTTTAAATTAATTAACTAAGGTTATTCATAAGGTTAATCAGATATCGTGAGGACACCTGCATGTCCGAGATGTACAGCAATTTAAAGCGCTGTGGTAGCGCTTGAAATTGCGGACCCGCGGTGGGCATTCGTAATAATTAACCCATACTATCTCTCTCTGTCTCTCTCTCTCTGAGAAAAGGTCTTTGCCCTGTAGGGGGCGTATATAAAGGCTACATAGGCTACATAAAACGATTGTATATTACAATATTTGCATCACCAATGAATCAAATCAAACGAATGCTAATGTCGTCTCAACAATACATTATGTACAGTCTATTTATCCTTACTTGTCCAATTTAGTAAACAAGATTCTACCGGTAAAGTATGACTTTTTGGTCGAAAACTGCCATATTCCATGAAATGAAGTAAACGGGGACAATGTTTCAGATAACACGTTGCAAAATTTATAAACAAAGTTCATGATTTTGCGAGAAAGAATACATTTTTGCCATGAAATGTCAATTTTGAGGTTACGAATTTTGCTTACTACATTGGACAAGTAAGGATAAATAGACTGTACTATATACAGAGAATATTGTAAAGAGGTTCGAAATTTCACTGATGCCGTTGAGTCGCCCATTAGCTCAGTTGGAAAGAGCGCTGGCACGGATAGCCAGAGGTCTTGGGTTCGAATCCAGGCATGAGTGGAATTTTCAGCCTCCAAATAGGTTTTTAAAATACAAAATTATGTATCTCCAGTGCAATACTAGAGCGTCAATGTTTATGTTCTTATAAATCACAGTATGATTGCACCCTGCGCCATTGTAGTTACTGCTTAATAAATCGTCGTTTTCATAGGCCAATGATGTCTTAATGCGTCTAGCCTGAATTAATTCTGCTGTTACGAGTATTCAAGGTCAATGTGACATAATATTTCTTGATGATCATAGTTATATATAAAATAAGGTAATATTAAATGAGATAATTAATTTTACCTAATAAATAATCGCGATTAGACCCGTTTAATATATAACAATGTGAAATAAAATAATATCTAACAATGTGACATAAATAAAACCAAAAGAGGTGAACTAAATAAAGCTATGGAAATTTTATTAGTGTGAAGCACGCACTACTAACTAATCAAAGTGGGTTTCGGCTTTTGTTTTACTGTAAAAGTGTTATTAATAAAAAAAACGATAAAAAAACCCAGGTCTTGGATGTCTGTGATGTCGCTGTTTCTGGTTCCCACGACACAGGGTATACTAGTGTGGGGCCAGAAGCGATGTATGTGCCTATATGTAATATACAACAATAGTGTTGTACAAATCATAACATCGAAGGAAATAAGTAAATTCTTATCTTATCTTAAGGATTCATTATTCATTTCATTCTAGCACTTAGAATTTCACGGGAAAAAACATAAATAGGCTAAGGTAACTTAGTGGATAAGTAATAATATATTTTGTTGCTAAGTGCTTAATATTAAATATCTACAGTTGTTTTGTTTTGACATATTATCACTATATCGCATTAAATTATTTTATTTTTTATCTTGTGACACGATTAAAAACATCCTTCTAGTTTAAACCTACCTAAGTATTGAGGTAAGAAGATACATTTAATGCATTTCTTATCAACTAACCACTATTTAGTTACCTAGATGAATTTGCTTCTTTCTGAGTGCTTAAGGCGAGTTTTTTAACTACTCGATCGCGTTAACGTAAACTCATATTTCTATGGCATCGAGGAAGCGCCACCTAGCGACAAGTATGGAAATTAAAATTGCTGAGTGCGAGTTGTAATGGTTTACGTTGAGAAGTGTACACGTTTACCAGCCAAAACACGAATAAACGCGAGTGCGAGTTGTACTGTGACAGCGTTTTGCCAGTTCGAACGGTTAACTTACTCATACTCACTACTCAATGCTCGATTAACGCGGTAGTAAAGTTATTCGATTGGATCTGTCAAACTCGCACTAAGCACTCTGGAAGATTTGGTTTTTTCACTGTCATGTAGTCTTTGAAAAAAACAGACTACAGCCACGTGTTACACAGTCATTCTAATGACCAACGAATTCGCGCAATCGTTTGATATCTTTCATAGACAGAGAACACTCTTTACTGTGTGATCAGATAACTATTGAGCCACTTTATCTATGTGTAGATTGTCACACAGAGTTCATTGTAACTTTTGATTTGTTTATAGACAAATCGGACATAGTATTGCATGTTAGGTTGTTATGCTGTATGCTAATGAAAATATTTGTATACTTTTTTAGCAGAATGCTGAGAACATAAATTATTTACCAAGTGATGTATCCACGTCATCATCATCAACCAACCATTGTGTCCCCACCGAGGGGCACGGGTCTCTTCCCTGAGAAAGGTATTGGCCATGGGGCTCTTCCCTGAGGAAGGAATACAGCTGCTTTGCCCCATTCAGATGAATCTTAACAGGTGGAGCTATGCTCTAGAGTCGAAACAAATCCGTATATGGATCAGTAGTAACAGAATAGGTGTGAGCCAATTGCACAAATAGACGATTTTGCATTTGTAGATCTTATATTATTTTTAATGCACTAACCCGTGCTAAGGACAATTTTAAAAACCTATTTGGCCTTTTTAAAATTGTCCTTAGCACGGGTTAGTGCATTAAAAATAATATAATCATGTGGGTACAGCGATAGATACAGAGGTTCGAAATTTCACTGATGCCGGTGAGTCGCCCATTAGCTCAGTTGGAAAGAGCGCAGGCACGGATAGCCAGAGGTCGCGGGTTCGTGTCCCGGCATGGTTGGAGTTTTTGGCCTCTAAATAGGTTTGTAGATCTTTTTCCATATTACACTACAACTACTCATGGTTTACTACGACAGTTCGAAGTACCTATATTGCGTATTCATGTGATTAACCAATACATCAACAAGTAGGAAAACTAACCGGCTGCGCAATATTCATGGAATTGTCATAATGAACTGTGAATTGAATTTTTATTAAACGCGGCTCATGTCGCTCGTGGAAAACTATCTGAAATATCCAAACGCATTAAAACCGAACCGGGCAACTGTACCGGACACTCTGGCAGCCTGTAAGTCGCCGGCCAACCCGGTTTAAAAAGTCATGCTCGCTTTGAACACACAAACATTCGTAGAAGGCCCACAAGGCGTTACGCGGTGCTTACAAGCCTCACCAATGGAAAACAATATCTTATTTTATAACTGGTCTTTGGAAAAAGTGAACCTCATAAATGTTTATAAATATTGTAGATAATTTTATTTTATTTATTTAGGACTACCAACAAGATATACACGTGTAATAAATACAAAACCGACACACTTACACAAACATACTCACGCACGCAAACACACCACAGGTCTATAAATAAATTATTTAACTAAACATATGTAAATTTTACTAAAAAGAAATTCTTTTATAAAACTTGTCTTTATATAAAACTAGCTGACCCAGCAAACTTCGTACCGCCTAACAGTCGAGTCGATTCTTTATTTTTTTTTAATTTTTATCTCCGTAAGAACCATCCTCGTACTTCAAGGAATATTCTAAAAAAAGAATTATCGAAATCGGTTCAGCAGCTCTTGAGATTTGCGCTTACCAACACATTCAGCGATTCATTTTTATATTATAGCTAGAAATATTAGACTTAAGCTGTCACTAATCAAAAATATTACACGAAATTTAATTTTAGTTGTTCAACCTTTATAAGTTATGGAAGAGCGGGTTTCCCTGTCACAGGTATTTCATACTTAAAAGGGAATCTCAGCAAAAGTGTATTTTAGAAATAGTAATAGTTGTATTAATAAATATTTATGATTTTTTTTATACACTAATACATTCACAATAGATCGTAACTATAAATAAGCTAAGTGTTACCTCACTTACAGGCAGTCACAAAATGTACCGTTAGTGTAAAGTTGCTTGAGGACTTAATGCTTAATTATAGTTTACACACTTATTTTATAGTTAAGTTTGCTAATAACCCATGCTAATGACTCATAATAATAATAAGATTATTTAATAATAATATTACTTCACTTATAAAATGTTTAAGTCTAAGTTTCAGAGGTAGAGAAGATACTCTTTGTAATCTTTTAAAACCTACTGACAAGAACTTAGGTCAAGGAATCTAGGACTTTAAAGCAGTTTTGGCGAAAACGGTCGTTTTATAATAACCTAGAACTATAAGCGGGAACCGATTATAGTTCTAGGTTATTGATCCTAATAGGTAATTTATGGCAATAAATGAATTGAATTGAATTGAATTGATCCTAGGTTCTAGAATGGAGATACTAAAAATGTTGTCACAGTTGTAAAAACTTACTTTCTTTCTAGCTTATTGTAAATCTTTGCAACCAACATCCAGTGAAAACCGGATGCTTTGAATGCAATGGGATGCACTGGATGAAAAAGATGATGTACAAACTTCTCTATAAATAATCTTGACTTCCATATTTTACTCCGGCTGAAATAATATAAGACCTTACGTTTCATTCATCTATTTGCACAGTTTATTTTACAATTTGCTTTTGATTTAAGAATTTGCTTTCAATAATTCTCTAAAAAAAATTTGTCCATATTTATCGCCAAAATGATCTAGAGTTGGAAATGGACTCCTAGTGACTTGTAACGTTCATCAAGCCGCAGTTTCAGCGCTACTTCGAATAAAACCTTTTCACTTCATACACACTCACAAACTATCGCCTTTATAACATTAGTGTGATGTGATAATGTGATTGAAGATGTCTATTTAAATATAAATATAAAAAAATACACAAGTTCTAACAGAACAGGCAACAAATTGTATGACATTTTGTTGTGCAAATATGTATTAATAAACTGAACGGCCAGTAACACGTGTCGATAGCCATCTTGCAGTCGTCGACAGACTAAGTTGTAAATGTAACGAGAACGAAGGCCAGTTTCATGTAAGTTTGAGATCCTCTTTCATTGGCATCACATTTTTACTCGTACATTGTTTTGGGTTGTTTGGGAAGATGTCTATACCTAAAAATGGTCTCGATTCAGTGGACAACGGGTTCGTAAAGGAAATTAAGTTACGAAATGAAAACCACTATGCTCAACTTTGAGAACGAAGCGCTCATGGCCTAGGCGAATCGAGTGATTGGAGTCAATCACTTGGTTAAGCGACAACAGGTGCGGTCAGGTACAGGACGGGTGAGCGTCCCATGACTACCGCTAGTGGCATTTTTCCGAGCGCTTCCGTGCTTCGCAAGGCACGTTAACCCGTTGGTGCCGTCTGTCATATAATGGCAGTTGTTAAGCCATGTCAGAGGGGGCGGCTTGATAATTTCTGACAGTAAGGCCCGCCACTGTCTTACAATCCTCCCGGACCTGGCCCCCGTGGTGAAGTATGGCCTAACCTTCCTGCGATGCAGGAAGAGATCCGTGCCCCAGCAGTGGGGACATACAAGGGTTGATAACGATTGTTGGCAAATATTTGGTACAATTTGCGGCTGGGCGGTCGTTTTGGGTGGACTTTCTGTTCTTGGCATTTATCGTTTTGAGTGATACGTGGCCGAGAATCATGCCAGGCAGTGGCGGGCGCAATGGAATGCTGAATTTGTGATAGGGATTGTGCGCGACGCTCCATATTGAGGTTGAGTCGGGATGTTTTCCCTTTTGTTTTTTTAGCGCAGCGCCGCCATCAGAAATGCAATTTAGAGTGATTTGATTACATTCCCATGTTGTTTAGTGGTATTTTTGTTACTTGAACGAAACATTTATGTTTTCCCGACTTTTGTGTTACAATTAACTGGTGGCCCGGAATTGAAAGTTAATGATGGCAATCATGAAATCTTATCATAATCATGTAGGCGGCAACTGATGTATTAGGTTTAAGATGACTTGAAAAAAGATGGTTAGAGTAGAGTTTTGCTCCCGCTGCCTTTTCCTCCACTAGACTACGGCCGGAAGGTAGCGGCTTTCACTTTCACTTGCATGTTACATTGTACTTTGACGTTGAGCAAAACGAATGCAAATTCTTTACGTTCTGATCGTAATCTACGATTTGTGAATCTGCGATTTGTGAGTTGACATACCTCAGCGCTTGAAATTGCCAACCGCGGTGGGCACTAGTGGTAATTAAGCCTATACACTTTCTTCGAGAGAAAACCTGTGCCCTGTAATTTAATAGAGTTATCTAAAGCTACATAAAAAATCAATGTTGAAGGTATTTTATATTTTTTTCCCTTTAGAAACTTACAAAAATAATACTTCTTTTTACAACCCCATTGTTAGGATGCGTCGTACTTATAATGATCTGGTGGCAGGTAACACAGATGTGAACATAGATATTTTTTATAAATTTCACGTATTTATAAAAGCTATCCGTGGCGCTCTCAGGGCACACTGAGAGACTAAAATAAATTAATATAAGTTTTCAGTCTAATCTAGTTACTCTAAGTGCATGCTAGGTACACAAGTTTAGGGTTATAGGCTAGATCTGATCTATAATGTAAATGTATGTCAATTTGGTAAATCTGTCTGTAATCTGTTTTGTGTTCTAAATAAATAAAAAAAAAAATATATGTATCAGCTATATTGATAACTTGTTATAAATATAGCAATATATTTTTTGCATTAACTCTTTTCTGGCCCTCCAATATCCACATATCCCAAGGGTAGAAAAAACATTAATATTAATCTCGCTTTTGTACGGAATGTTGCTACAATGTTTTTAATTCAATTTGAATTTATTCAATATTTTATTCATAGACACGAACTAAATGTGGTTTGACTGTTGAAATACTCTCATACAGGCCACCGTGACAATTCAGTGTTCGAATAGATGGCGCTAGTGATCTCGGCTCTAGTAAAAACTACAGAATGTCGATCACCCTTATCGCTAAGGCATATAGTTCATTTCATACTGTCAGCATAAAGTTCGATGTGGTGTTGTGTGTACTATTATGAAAACAAAACGGTGCATATATGTGCATGGTTGAAATGCCACGCAATGTTAATTCGTTCGGTGGTTATATCAACATTTCAACTCACGGACTTTACAGGGAAGAGCTTAGTTTGCGCGCTTTCCTATGGGGAGAGCTTAGCTTGAAAGGTAGGCCATTTGCATTTTTGGAATTGAACATCCTGTGAAATATGACTAGTACAGACGACAGCTTGATAACATTGACAACTGTGTCACAATAGGGATGTGGACTAATGTTCGGAATGGATTTTGTTTCATAGATAGACGCTATTTAAACACGAAAAAAATAATTTCATGAAAAAATACGTCACATTTTACTAAAAAAATACTTATTTAAAACTACTTTTTAAAATTCCCGCCAAAACGTTCTAAACTAACGCGTGAGTATGATGACGTCACAGACCGATAAACAATCTCGCGCTCTATGAAAGTTAACCTGATATTCAGTGAATTCTTACGAATAAATAAGTTTTCTGAAAGGTGTAAAAATGAATACGATGTACAAATGCTGTGCAAGTACCCATGTGTAAAAGTACGTCAGTAAGTACGCCGCAAAAAATGTTCATAAATGTTCCAAAAATTGCTAAAATAAGGAGAAAGTGGCTAACGCTTGCTAGAAGATGTTCAACATCATTGACATCTACAAGTACCAGCTATTTTTGTGAAGACCACTTTGATGTAGGTAAGCCAAATATTCTAAAAGTATTGTACGATAAAATTTAAATAGTTTTAGATAGGTAGTTTTGACTTTACCCACCAACCATAGGTAGGTATTTCAAACGTACATACAATGACATTTTTACGTTTCTAAGCTCCGCTGCACAAAAATCTTATTTCGGGCAAAATAACTTGCCACCATCAACGAATCTATCTTCGGTAAGTTAGATTCGTTGCTACTTCCTTTGATGAATCCAGTCTCATTGTTATAATATTACAATAATATTATAATAATATCGTTGAAATTAGTTCGCCGGTGTTACTTTTGACTACGTGAGCTTGTTTTGTTTAGCGGTCAGTGACGTCACCCGCGCTTTGATTGACGTTCGCAGTCACGTGATAATGGGTATTAAATAATGCAATTTAAACTATTTTTATTTATTTTATGGCAAATAAATATATTCTTAGAATGTTATTATACGTTTTAAAATACGGTCTTTAATTTAAAAAAAATAACTTAACATGAATTGGTAACATGTGTCAACATCCGTATTCAGAAGCAAATTGAACGAGCACTACATTTGTAATCTATAATAATATTATTTTATTCATGTATTTTAGTATCTTATAACTATATGTTAGTAACGTTTTTATTGTGCAATGAAATGTAACAAACATTTTTGCTGCAAAATTACCTGGAACCAAAAATTAATGAAGGTCCAGTAAAACTTAAGGCTTTAAGTTATGAGGCTTTAAGTAAAACATAAAGCCTTAGACTCATAAATGTAAACACATTTATTGTAAGATACAACGTTTGATATCGATCGATTGTAAGATAAACTCTAAAATTGCCTAACCTAAAAGTAATGACCTACCAAAATTTAAATAAAATATATATTTTAACGTCATGAATTCACATTCTATTCGCTGAACATCTCCTGAACTCTAAAAATCCCATCCCATCACACCACTATCTACGGTTGTTCCTTCACCGTGCAGGCAGTCCGATTATGGAATGCCTTACCGGTGGAGGTACGGAAAACCCTTCCCATTTTTAAGGCTATGGTAAAGGAGTTCTATCTCACTACTACACTGTAATACTGTTATTATTTAATTTTGTAATATTGTCCTGCTGTTGTTGTGTTCTACTTATGTCCTTTGAATGTGTATATTTTGTTAATTATTTATGTATTTATGTATAATATTTATTTTTATTTTTATTTATGTAAATTATTTGTATGTATCTGTTGATAATTTTATTTATTCAAACTGTTATTGAGGCATGTATTTGGAACCTATCAAATTAATGTTTTCTATGTTTTTTTTTGTACATCTACTTCTTTCTCTAATATATTAGTCCAGTTAATCCGAAGGTTGTCTGGAAGAGATCACTTTTAGTGATAAGGCCGCCGTCATGACTCTTAGGTTAAGAAATATCTGTGTAATTTCCATTTTTATGTACAATAAAGTGTTCTATATCTATCTATCTATCTATCTATCTATATATCAGTGTTCCCTAATGAATTTTAATACTCGCTTTAGCCAATGTACGAAACATTTCATTTTTTTTTACAAGTAGATTTTAAATCTCTTATTTTTACCGGTCATTGTCATTAATCATTAGAGGCTGCGGATTGTGCCTTCAATGTGTGGGTGGCAATCAAATATAAGTTTATTAATAATAAAAATACAATATTGACTAAAACATCCTTATACTTCCAGGTGAAGATGCGTAGTAAATAATAACAAAAGACAACTATTTAAAAGAAAAAGAAAATTAACCTTTTTAGTATGTAATATGCACCTTCTTGTTGTACTGTTCCGTAAAGTGTGTTTTAGAAAACAAATGAGGCATAATCTAATTCTGAATAAAACAAGGAAAGCATGGGGTTACAACGGTACTGAGTTGATCTTTTGTAGGAACTATTTCTTCTGCAGCTATGTCGTATAGCTTGCTGGTGATCTGCGTTTTACTACTGATAGTTCAAAGGTAAGGTTCTCCGCATTCTTGCCCGTGACAGCCTTTGAGGCCCCAGTCACAGATACATTTCTCATTATTACGCTTGGCCTTGCGTGCGTGCGTACGTACAATTGTGTCCTTGTCTCTCTCATGAGAGATGAGTTAAAAATTGCTTTGTTAGTGATACATCTGCGAAAATGTTGATTCGTCGATGTTTGCTAAAAATGAGGAAATCTAATCATGTGGGTACAGCGATATCATTCCAATGTAAGACCTAACTGCAAAGTAGTTACTCGGACTGCACGTGATGCAAATTACTTCAGCCAGATGTCGCTGCCTGTAAGTAATACAGAGAGTATTGTAAAGAGGTTAGAAATTTCACTGATGCCGGTAGTTGCCCATTAGCTCAGTTGGGAGAGCGCTGGAACGGTTAGCCAGATGTTGCGGGTTCGAGTTCCGACATGGGTGGAATTTTTAGTCTCTAAATAACTTTTTAAAATTGTCTTTAGCAAGGGTTAGTGAAATAAAAAAAGAATAAAATCTAATGCAATTTTATTACGTACACGTTTCAATACGTATTAATATTAATACCTCACTACATAGGTATATATAATATAATATAATATAATTTAATATAATCACTTGTTTGTATAATGTTCTTTGGCATTTTCAGCACTTTTACTTTGTTTTGCTTTGTAAAATTTATTTTCTAATATAGAGCAACCTCTGGAAGCATTATAATCTTATATGAAAGATTTTTAGCCTCCAGAACAAGAAAACTTTTGTGTACTTTTTTACTATGAAATAAAAGTTAATTTTTTTTTTACGTAAACTCTAATTACCTTAAGTCTGAGGTATTATTTCCCATGAGAGCGAATTTACATTTCATTTACTTAAAATGGTGTAAACATGATAATAGTCTAAAGTCTTATTATAAAAGTGCGAATCCTTAAAACACTCCTCAGAGGGTGTTCAAATAGGCTGTGGCAGAGGAAAAATCGTTTCCCGCAGCCTTTTCCCCCACTACAATACGGCCGAAGGCAGCGGCTTACATTTTTCACTGTACAATGACATTCGGCAAACAGAATGTAAATTCTTTACATTGAAATAAATTGATTTGACTAGGTTAGGGGTGACTTTGCAAAGAAAACACCAGTATTGTCCTCTGTACTTACGCCTGTCTACAATAGTTTGGAAATTTCCAGCTGTTCAAGTATAGACAATCTCAACCCCTTGAACAGTCTATACTTGAACAGCTGGAAATTTCCAAATTATCTAGGGAAAGATTGTTTACAATGCTGAATGAACAGGTGGGCAGCTCCTCTATTTCCCCATTAATCGATATATTTGCACAAAACAATAATAGCCCATAGGCGGTTGAAACGGTTTAACGGTCACCAGTTTAACGGTTACATTGCGTCATCGGGGGGAGGGGCGGCCTAGCCTATAAATACGGAGCGTTTTTGCGGAGATGGTCACTTGCATTTGGGAGCCTGAGGATGCCTCGTGTTAGAGGCGAAACGCGTCGCGTGTTTTCTCACACAAGTATTGGTGTTGGTGGTGGTGTGTTCGTGTCTTGCTTCTGCTTGAAAAAGTGGGAGGGAGGGCGGTGCATTAGCTAACCGCATGGTGGTTGTGGGATTTTTGGCGGAATACAGCAAAGTAATTTTAACTTTTTAATGCTATTATGGATTTCCGCAAAGTAACGCCTGATTCGATACAATAATAATAATAAAAAAAATTAAAATAAAATTAGCAAATAGTATTAAAATTTTTAAATGGTATTTACAAAATATAATTTAACAGAATTATCGTGTTTTCCCCGGCGCCTTATCTCTGTCTACTCCGACGAGTAGTCACAAGCAAGGCGCCGGGGTACAGAATATAACTAGTTAAAATTAAAATTATTATAAAATGCTTACTGCCCCTCGCTCGACCGACCAAAAATAATTTAATAAAGGAGTAAGGCCCGGGTTAGACCCGCCCCCATTCGCCCTTGAGGCCGCGCGCGTCACCCCCAGGGCGAAGGCAAGGAAGGCCTCTCGACTCTTGGAGTCGGCCATAAAGGCGGCGAACGCCTCGCACCTCACCGACTTTCCCAGGCATATCTCGCAATCGGCCCTAGCAGCTCCAAAACGGAGACACTCCTCCAGCAGGTGCTCCAGCGTTTCGGGAGTCACCTCATCGCAAATGCATAACGGACTCCCCGCGAGCTTAAACCTGTGGAGGTACGCTCGAAAGCCGCCGTGCCCCGTGAGGAGCTGCGCCTTGGCATTGCACATAGTGAGTTTGCCAAGGACTTTGTGGGCCGATGCGACGTCCGGGAAGAACAGCGAGGTGACGCGGCCTGTGGCAGACTCGCTGTAGCGGGTCTGCCACTTTGCCACTGTCTCCCGTCTCACCTGCAGTTTTGCGTGTGAGACGGGATACAGGTCGTAGGCTGCCGCGTCTTTGCGGGACAACGCCGCCCTCTTGGCCAATTCATCCGCGCGTTCGTTGCCGGCGATCCCGACGTGGGCTTTGATCCAGTAAAACCGGATCAGGCTCCCGTTTTTGTAAATCTCCGCCAGCTGGCCGTGGATTTTCACGGCCAGCGGGTGTGTGGGCGAGGTACTCCTAAGCAACTCCAGAGCGGATCTGGAGTCGCTCAGAACACTCGCTCTGATGGGAACGGGACCCCCGGCAACGAGGTCGAGAGCCTTAGAGATCGCCACCATCGTCGCTTGGAAGACGGAGGCGAATCCCTCCAGCCTGAACCCCCTGGTGCGGACCTCAGCGCCGCCCTTCCACATTGTGACCGCTCCCCCCACCTTGCCCTCGATCTTGCTGCCGTCCGTATAGGCCCTGGGCCAGTCGTCGGGCACCTCACTGAGCTCCTCCACGCTGGCCACCTCCTCGAACTCCACCGGAGTCCTAAGAGCGTGTGTGCCAGCGTGAACGGGCTGCATCGGTGCTCGACTTCCCGGCCCGGGAGCGGGGCGAAGGGCCTCCCCCTCTTTAACTCATAGAGTTGAAGGGCCTCCTCAGCCATTAGGTTGAGGGGGAGGATCCTCGCCAGGAGGACGGCAGCTGTGAGGGAGGTGGTGCGATGGGGCCTTCGCAATGCGGTTCGCGAAGGCCCTGGTCACCCTGTCGAGCACGGCCCTGGGGCCCGCACGTAGCGCGACAGGCGCGCAGACGTTGGCCGCATAGAGGATGGTAGGCTCGATGACGGTAGTGTAGAGCAGCCGGACGATATCGGCATTTAAGCCCCAAGTCGCCCTGGCCGCTCTAGACACCATATGGAACCTAGCCATAGCTTTGCCGCAGACCCTGTTGAGGTGACTAAGAAAGTTGAGGTTCTTGTCGATCGTCAGACCCAGTACGGTGATCTCATCCGAGAACGCGATGTCCTCCCCCCAGTCTCCCAGTCTCCCCTCAGACTCAGTTTGGGTGTTTCAACGTTAGTGCACGTGACTGTACACACTTCACTGAATCTCGAGATTTTGTCCGCAACTAGTTATATAACAAGACTTATGAAAGTTTGGTCAGTCACTTTTACTTTATTGGTGAAGTTAATATACGTCAGAGCACACCCGAAATAGAAGGACGGGCCGCTTTAGTATAATCCCACGCTCTATGATTAGCCGATCAGCGAATGAAATATTGGCTAATTGAATAAAAAAATGGGATGAATAATAATAAGAAGACTTAATAAACCAGCCAATATATGCCCAACTGCAGGGCACAGAATATCGTGGTAATTAAGCCAATACTCTTTTTCTATCAGGGGGTATGGGTTCACTACCCGGATTTTTTTTATCTTAAACACGATTAATGTTATTAAAACTGTTTTTATACGGATTTATGCTCGTTTGTTACTTTTTTTACAATTTTCCAACGTTTCGGCACTTTTTTGGAAAATTGTAAAAAATGTAATAAACGAGCATAAATCCGTATAAAAACAGTTTTAATTATGTCTACTGCTCGTGTTAACCTTAGAAAATATGATTAATGTTAATAAAAAAAATTAATAAATGCGACATAGTGATAATATTTTAAAACAAAACAACTGTAGAAATTTAATATTAAGCACTTAGCAACTAAATGTACCTACTATTATTTGTCCACTAACTTACCTTAGCCTATCTATGTTTTTTTCCGTGGAAATCTAAGTTGTAGAATGCAATAAATAATGCATACTTAATGAATACTTAAAATAAGATAAGAATATACTTATTTCTTACGGTGTTATAATTTATAAAAACCTATACGGTACATATCATAAAAGTACCTTCGGGAATCTACGTTCGCGCAGACTAGGAAGAAGTGTAACGAAAGTACCCGAAGCTATAAGTACGTTCAACATGATCTTTAACCGATACGGTTAAGGTGCAGAATTGATTGCCGCAATAGCGCTACCTATTTCGCTCACGCTAATATTGCCAAACTAATAGTCACCTGCATCGATGACGTTGAATCAACCAATAGTAACAAAGGCGCGCGGCCTGCCATAAAATGAAACTATCTGATTGGTCGATCAACTTGCCGCACCTCCAAAATTTGGTCATCTGCGCAGGTACATCCGCGAGACTTATTTCTTGTGTAGCACTGTACACTGTCTTACAATCCTCCACCAACTCGGACTAGGCCCCTGTGGTGGAGTATGGCCTAATCTTCCTGAGATGCAGGAGGAGACCCGAGCCCCAGCAGTGGGGATACACAAGGGCTAATATCGATTCTCTTCTATTCACCTCATATCCACCCTAAAGTACCTAGAACTCTCATAGATGAACTCCTCTTTCATATTTTAAAGCAATACAGGAAAGCTGTTTAATATCCAAACCGTCAAGTCTGTATAAAAATATTCTCCTTCTCATCTCAGAAGAATTTTTCGCGGAAATCTCTTATTAATATCCGATTCGGATTAGCACAGTCAGTGTTGTGGTTTTATAATTGAAAGAGGGGTTTGTGGGGGGCGGGGGCTGCGGAGGGGTGAGGCGAGGGGCGAGGTCGCGCGCCTAGGGAGGACAAGCTGGGGCATTACCCTGAAACATTTGAAATTAAGTTTCCTATATTCGGTGTGAAGCTAACTAAGACAATGATGCACGAGAACTGAGGGGAAAATTGCAGCTTAACATCAAAGGATGTTGAAAATTGCAAGACATTGATTTTTCCTGTTTCTCAGTGAGTGACAGAGCGAGACAGTGTGATTATGTTATATTTTTTTAATGCACTATCCCGTGTACGTAATACAGAGAATATTGTAAAGAGGTTCGAAAATTCACTGATGCCGGTGAGTCGCCCACTAGCTCAGTTGGAAAGAGCGCTGGCACAGATAACCAGAGGTCGCGGGTTTGAATCCCGGCATGGGTGGAATTTTTAGCCTCTAAATATGGATTCGACCCGCGACCTCTGGCTATCCGTGCCAGCGCTCTTTCCAACTGAGCTAATGGGCGACTCACCGGCAGCAGTGAAATTTCGAACCTCTTTACAATATTCTCTGTATTACGTACAGGCAGCGACATCTGGCTGAAATAATTTGCATCACTTGCAGCCTACTTGTAACTACTTTGCAGTTAGGTTTTTACATCGGAATGATATCACTGTACCCACATGGTTATACTATTTTTATTTTAATGCACTAACCCCTGCTGTAAGTGATGCAATTTACTTAAGCCAGATGTCGCTGCCTGTACGTAATACAGAGAATAGTGTAAAGAGGTTCGAAATTTCACTGATGCCGGTGAGTCGCCCATTAGCTCAGTTGGAAAGAGCGCTGGCACGGATAACCAGAGGTCGCGGGTTCGAATCCCGGAATTGGTGGAATTTTTAGCCTCTAAATATGTTTTTGAACACTGTCTCAAAGAACATATTTAGAGGCTAAAAATTCCAAAAAATTTAGTTTCGTAATTACGTGAGCCTTTGGTGGATTGACAATTTCATGCGCTGAGGTATGTGAATGCCTCAATATTCAAGTTTCCTAACAATGTTTTCCGAAATGTCTTTAGGATATAATAATATGCTACGATACTATACGATGTCAATTCTATCTTGTATGAGCATATCTTAAATTGCATTTCTATAACGCGTGTTCTTTCTTTCTTACCAACTCCTGTTAACTGGTAGAAATTGCTTGAGGCACATAGTCCGCCGTATTGTACACGTATGTTTAAGTGCAGAAAAATACTAATACTAATAATATCCTATTTTAAATTTTCGCGACTTTTATACATAGTTAGAATATTTTCGGGGCTTAATCGCGTAGTAATAAAATAGCAATAAATTACTACGCGATTAAGCCCCGAAAATATTCTTACTAATAATATCCTCTTAAAACGTAGCTGACGACCTCAATGTCACCATGTAGTTACGTGCGGTGATCGATCGAAGTACAACTAACTTTCGGACATTCCGAAGTAAGGGCCCTGCTATCTACGATGCCAACTTTCAAATAGAAAAACTTGTGTCGTTAGTCTGACCGTTGACTTTATGTATAGCTCTAGTTTATGTCCACGGCTCCGCTCATCTAATCTTTAGGCTAATTTACATTGTAAATTACTTAATTAAATCATAGCAGGCAATTGGACGCTCGAGCCCTGAATCATATTTTTTGCTGCACGATTGTTCAACTTCTCTGCTGGGTGAACTTTTTAACTCATAAGCTTATTGACAACCTAATGATTATCAAAACAAACCAAACCGCGGATAACTAAACCAGGTAACTATTTATTGATGGTATGATATCAACTCTTTGTATGTCGCCACTGCTGGAGCACGAGTCTTTTTGTGCATCACGGGAGGGTTGGAGTCCGGGGTGGAGGATTGAAAGACAGTGGCGGACCTTACTGTCCTACCAACGGCTTAACGTGCCTTGCGAAGCCTGGAAACGCTCGGAAAAAATGTCACTAGTCACGGGACGGTCACCTATCCAGAACCTGACCGAGCCTGCTGTTGCTTAATCCAAGTGATTGATTCCAATCACTTGGTGCCACTTAGGCCACGAGCACTTCTAATTAAATCATGTTCTTAAAAAATCTATTTAGAGGCTAAAAATTGTCCTTAGCACGGCTTAGTGCATTAAAAAGAATATAATTCATATTTGTAGATATAAAATAATTAGTTGCGTTACTCGCTAAACGTGAAGGAAAAACGTAGTGAGGAAACCTGAGTGTGAGGTGTTTAAATACGTGAGCGCTTGAAATCCGCAGTGTTCACGCGTGGTAAATAAGCCTATGCTCTCTCTGACAGAAGACCTGTGCCCTGCAGTGGGACTAAATTTTTTTGTACATGATCAGTTTTTGTCTAATTAAATATAAAATATAATCTAATTTAAAAACCTACTTTTTTTTTTTATCTTTATTTCATTAGAGGCTTTTGTACCTTACGAGGACATGTCAGCCCCATTGTACCTTATTCTAAAGTTATTAACTTACGTTAACAGAGTCTTAACGATTATCTAAACTATCTCTGACAAATTTATAAATTAACATCGCTTCTTTCGAAATGGGATCGGAGAGTAACGTCTGGAACTTGCCTACTTCTAAAATGTTTATATTGAGTGCATCTATCAGTGCGTCTCTTTTATGTTGGTTTCCTATGCATTCCATTAACAAATGTTGAATATCTTCCACAGTACCACATTTCTCACAGTTTGGTGATTGGACTTTTTTCATAAGAAAACGCATGGTAGGGTATTGGGAGCTATTGGGAGCTCTTAAATTTAAAAACCTATTTAGAGGCTAAAAATTTCACCCATGCCGGGATTCGAACCCGCAACCTCTGGCTATCCGTGCCGGCACGGGTAAGTACATTAAAAATAATAAAAAAAAACTAATAATCTAATTTATTTATTTATTATGTTAAATATATGAGGAACCAAAGGGTTTTTCAAACTTACTTACATAAAATAAGCAAGTTCATAGAATATAAGTAAACCTTAACTTATAGTGTCAAAATAAAGCTAATTATTATTATTATTATTTTAATACTATTATTTTAATATATACGTTTAGTGTATTATATGTGTAAGTATATTATAATGTGGAAGGTTGTCTTTTTCGTTTTTTTTTTGCACGCCTGCCAAGTTTTCGTTCTACCTCCTGCGGTTGACTGGTAGAAAATGCTTATGGCATTAAGTTCGCCGCATTGTACAATTTTATGGTGCAATAAAGTATTAATAATAATAATAATAATTATTATTATAACTACTTCAGCAGCCTAAACCATACCTAAGGTAATAGATAGCCGATTAATCAATTCAATATTACATAAAAAGAATTGTGCGATGGTAGTACTGCCGTTGAATTTTAAAATTCAATGGTACTGCAAGGGACTTAACACACAGTCTTGACTGAAAACCGGACCCTTCAGTATTGTTATTATTACGAGTACGTGCGATAAGAACACCGTGTTTACGGCGTAGTATTGGCTGGGTACCACTAGCTCAAGTCAACTTCGAATAGTCGAGATAAAATCAAAATTGAGCTTTTAGATTAGATTAGACTAATATTGAACACCATACAATTGGAGAGTACATAAATTACTTAAATATTTTAGTTTTACACATCATACCATAGGCGGTATTATCACTTAAAGCGGTCTCTTCCAGACCATCTTAGGGTCGATAGGATTGAAAGAATTTAGATTTTATCTTGTCTATTCTCTCAGATCCTATTAAAGCGGTCTTACCAAAGTTAGTAAACAAATAAATATATAAAAAATTAGTTATTGACAAGATATTAAAGGGATAAAAATAAAAGCGAAAAATAACATAAAGTTTTTGGTCTTTCATCAGCATGTCTTTCAGCCTGTACTCGTCCACTGCTGGACATAAATAAATAAATATTTGTTGACATATTACACAGGTCTTGTTAGCCCAATATTAAGTACAACTAAATGACATGTGTTACAGGTCACGGCACGGATAGCCAGGGGTCGCGGGTTCGAATCTCGGCGTGGGTGGAATTTTTAGCCTCTAAATAGGTTTTGAAATACATATATGCAACAGTATATATTCTTTATTGCAAACAGTAAATTTACCATTGCGTTATTTCAATAACATGTTGGTAAACATTTTACTTTGTATTTTTTCATAAAACGGATAAGAAAGGGAACCTTTGCGGCCTAGTTGTTAAGAGAGAGAGCCCGCGTTACCCCGGCGACTGGCGCGGACATTATTCTCTTAAGAGGATATTTTTATCTTGATCGCCGTTGTATTTTCCTTTAGCTTTTCAATAAAGCCGGGGTTCCCTGGCCGGCCAGAAGCCTCCTAGATTGCAGGTTCCTTAGGGGTATTACAGTATGACGGCCTTATTTCTAATAATAATAACTTTTACACAACACAATCACTGGAATTGGTACCAAACTAGGATAACCTGTACATTACAAAACAAAGTGAAAACAGGACTTCTTAAAATCTACGATTTTTAGTTTTTTATGATATATTTCTTTATATTTTGGTATGTACCTATGCGATCACCTCACGAATGCTGTTGCATGCCTATTAGTAGTGCACAGATCAGGCCTAAAATTATTTGTTTTGTTTTATCTGTGTACTGTTGGTGTGTCTATTATCAATAAATAAGTGCTTTTTAAAACCGTGTTTTTATAAATAAGTCCGCACAAGTTTTAGGACCCAATTTCGCTAGCAGGTGTTGCGATTGGTACCATTTTTTTACGTACATTTTTTCTTGCCGTGAATGCTTAAATTGTAACTAAAAGATGTAGAACCTTAAATACAATGTAAGTTTCTTCGAGAAGCCGAGAGACAAGCGGATTCACATGGCGGGTTCTTTGTAGACTATGGAACCCTAAAAAAGTACGGAATCTGATCCCGTAACTTGTACAATGCACGAGGCCCTCTATGATCCCTGTCACTACCTAGTGAGACAACTCAGCGGGGTGGCGCTGATACCAGTGTAAAGAGTAAGGTTCTTAAGAGACGTGATTCTTATCGGATAAACGTGGCAATGTTTGAAAAGATTTTGCTCCATTGAATGTCTGACAGAGCTTAGCAGCTTAAAAAATGTGTTGTCTGTCTCATTTTTGAAGACCGTTGGAGTAAACGTGTTCTTGAGTGGAGACCGCGACTCGGCAAACGTAGTGTAAGACGCTCTACAACCAGGTAGGATATCCATCTGCGAAAAACTGCAGGCAGATGCTGGATGCGGCAAGCTGAATACAGGGCGTCATGGCACCCATTAGGGGAGGGCTATGTCCAACAATGGACTAATATAGCCTGAAGAAGAAGGTAGTGTAGGGAAGTCGAATCATCATTACCACACCGGAAATAACTTTAAATAGGTACCGGGAATTAAACAGTTTGTGAAGATGTTCGGATGTTGTTACTCAATCACATAGCAGCTGCACGGATTGTATAAAACATGGAGGTAGACAAAGATCTGAATTGAGACATAGGATGACGTTTGCGGGCTCAGTTAATCTTCTATAATATAAACATGAATCGCTGAATGTGTTGGTAAGCGCAAATCTCGAGAGCAGCTAAACCGATTTCGCTAATTCTTTTTTTAAGAATATTCCTTGAAGTACAAGGATGGTTCTTACGAAGAAAAAAATTAAAGAATCGACTGTTAGGCGGTACGAAGTTCGCTGCGTCAGCTAGTTTTAAATCATTGCATAGACATAATTAAATAATAAATCATTATCATCATCAGCCATTTGACGCCCACCGAAGGACATAGGCCTCCCTCATTGTTTTCCAAGCTTCATGCTCTTATGCCCTTCAGATCATTAGATCAACAGACCATCTGGCGGAGGGCCTGCCCACGCTGCGTCGTCCGGTCCGCGGTCGACATCACAGGTTAGAACTTTTTCGCCCCAGCGGCCATCAGTTCTTCGAGCTATGTGCCCCGCCCAATGCCACTTCAACTGAGCAATTCTTCGAGCTATATTAGTAACATAAATAATAAATACGATTTTCAAAAGACAGCAACTACCATGTGAAGTGCTCATTATGACGATTTGACGACCTCTGTGGCGTAGCGGTAGCGCATCTGCCTACCATGCAAGTGGTCCCGGGTTCGAATCCCGGCTGGGAGCAAAAAAAACCCAGGTGTTGGATGTTTACACGTTTGTGATGTTGTTGTTTCTGGTTCCCACGACACAAGGTATCCTAGTGTGGGGCCAGACGCAATGTATGTGCCAGTATGTAAATGTTATTATAGTTTTGCATCGGTTGTAATGCCAAGAAATGACGGCACCTTCTCCAAGTTCTTGTCAAGTATTGAGTTCTAATTTCCTTCAGCGTACCTATTCCTTTGAAAACAAAACGTGTGGTTAAGTTGTGCGCAAACATTTAAAAGCAGAAACGGACCTGAGTTCTAGAAACGCCCTGTGCCAGCAAGATTTATAGATTGTTTTCCTGGCTATAGGGAATGGAATGGAATGTTTTTTTTCGTCTGTACGGTGCGAGCCTTTGTCGTTGTCTCCGGGGACCAATTAGTTTAATGTAAACGCCGGACGTTACGTTCGTTTGATGGATTAATTGAAAGCAAAAATATTGTTGTCATGAATCCTTTCTATTGATTTTCCAACGGTGTGACGTGTCTTTCTAACGATACGATGGATGACGGAACTATTAAACTCTGCTGCAAGCTCCTAAAAGCGTATATTTAAAGGTAACAGGTTGCCATGAAGCATTGATGATGATGATGATTGGCCTTTTTGCATCTACGTAATGAGATGATTTATACAGCGTCCAGTGGTATCCTCACTCACACTAGATGGGTGAAGGGACCACTCCGACGCTGCAGTGCCTGGGACATGGTTTTATAGATGGTGTAGGCTTGCCCAGCACCTACACCATCCTGACAGCTTAGTCGGCCTAGCCCACAGGAAAGACTAGTCAATACGTGCGGAGCCAACCAAGCCGCGGGTTTCCTCACGATGTTTTCCTTCACCGATAGCGTATGGTATTGCGACTACAAGTTCGCAAATGTACATAACTTTGAAATTTAACAAAGTCATTGGTACATGCCCGCACTCGGGTTCGAACCTGGGGCTCTCGCTTGCCAGTCCATGGTTCTACCCACTGAGCTACCACCGCTCTGAAGATGAAGCATTGACCTCTAAGATAAACAACAGTATAGAGCAAACGTATTTTGATTTAAGAGTTCTTTCAACCGATCAACATTACTATCAAAGGATGGTTCGGGAAGCAATTAAAATTAAAAAATTTACACAAATTTCAACAGAGAACATGGTTTCAGGTTAAGTAATTACAAATCAGGCGCCTTGTCACCAGAAATGTCCGCGGACGTAGTGAATGTTGTGTATCTTACTATTATACTGAGAATATACGAAATAGGTACAAAGGGTCTTTCGCTCGTGCAATCATTGGTCGTCACAATTTACCTGTAAATGCAAAGTATGTCACGGCCGAGGCGGCTCCTGTTTTCGATTCCTGACATTTCTTTGATGGTGTGAAAATTAGTCCCGTCAAGGAAAATTCCTCAAGAAGAAGAAGAAGTTAGCTTATCCAGGCAATATTAAGTCGTGCTGTAGTGGCGATAACGATGAAATTTAGTCGAGTGCGGTTTGATTTCGGAATGAAAGAAAGTGATGCCTTTCTCGTTTCCCCGTAAATTCAAATGGCAAATGAAATACGTAACCGTCAATTGGCCTCGTTGAAACATATTAACAAGTGTTGACGTATAACGTGGGAGTTTATTTAGTGACCTAGATTTGTTAAGGGCGACCCGGAGCTAACTGGCGCCTCCAGCTGAAAAGAAAACATTATTAATAACTTTATTGCGACCACGAGTAGTTCGGATGTTACATATTTAAAGTTTGTCTCATACATGATACATCATGTACTTAGGGTACACCAAGTTTTGAAAAATCATATTTTCTCACAAAATTGGCACGTAAAAGGGCTATGGAAATGGGCGCATCAGTATGGGCCGGTAACCAACGAGATGGACTGACAACAAGTCCTTATATTACTCGCACCAAATCCTGAACGAGTACAACTGTCTCACTGTCAAATTCATATGGAATTTGACAGTCGGACGATTGGAACCGCTCAAATTTGGTATGTCAGAAAAATACCGGGTGCAAAAAGGCAATTGCCGAAATGCATGCATTAGAAGAGACCTACATTCAGAATTGGGTGTCTATAAGTTGAAGAAAAGAGAGAGAGAGAGATTTTTACTTTTTTGTGTAGCCTTCATAATAGAAAAAGCTGGTAGAAAATGCGTAAGGTATTTTGTCCGCCGTATTGTACTCTTGTTTAAGTGATATGAAGTATTATTATTAATACTAATAGTAATATGGGTATCCTTCTGTAGGGCAAAGACATCCCCCCTTTTAGACCAAGATTTTTGCTTATTTGCTACCTCCGACCACTCCGTTAAGAATTTGTCTAGATCATCCCGTGTCTGCGACACAACGGCGCAGGCGCACGTTGGCCATTCACGGCCAAAGTATAGAGGCTGCTGCGGCCTCTTGCGAACACATTCTTTCCGATCGAGGAGACAAGATCCAGACGTGATTACTATATTGTCAGTTTTTCTTTATTTGAATTTGAAACCAGTGTAATACAGTCAACGCTTCTAACTTTATCATCTGGCCTATCTATGTTGCAGTGTAATACAGTCAACGCTTCTAACTTTATCATTTGGCCTATCTATCTTGCGTCATTATTTGTTCGTCCCACTGGCCGTGAAAAGGGATGAGGTAAAAGTTTTTATTAGGGAAATCGGTCGGCGCCTGAGGAGTCAGGGGTATGATGTTCGTTCCGGGGCATACCTGATGCAAAGGATCTCCCTGGCGGTGCAACGAGGTAATGCTGTTAGCGTCTGTCCCGGGCGGTATTTTGTTTTCATTTAGTTGTATATTGTTTATTGTGGCACTTTTTATGACGAAGCTTTCTGCGAGTCTTTAGAATGTGTAATGCCTCTTTCTATGCTCTTAATAAAATGATTTTAACTTGAAATCTATCCTGCCATCGTCTTCTCGGCCGCTCCCGTATGCGATGACGCGCATAGCGGATGTGGGTGCTGAGACCGCCAGCTAAAGTGGAACTGGGCCGGCCACGTAAGCCGTATGCGCCCTAATAGGTCGGTGAGACATGTCGCCGAGTGGGTACCACGCAGCTGTCATCGCATACGAAGGTGACCGAGCAGACAATAATAAAAACTATATTTAATAATAATTATAATAATAATAATAATAAATAGATATTCATGGACATATTACACAGATCTCGTCAGCCCTATACTAAGTACAACTAAATGACTTGTGTTATAGGTGCTAACTCGACGATAGATTTAATACAATAAATACATAGATAACATCCAAGACCCGAGACAAACTAGAAAAGTTCGTTTCCTACTTTGACCTACTTCCTACTTTGTAAATATATCATACATTCTATAACTGACAAAAACTTAATCTGCAGGTTTGCTAAAGGTCATTCGAATGGTGGCGTGGTGGCCGGGTCATCTATCTCCCTCCAAAATGGTTGAGACTGATGATGGCTGACCTCTGCGTTATGCTCGTGAACGAGTGCTGTTCGTGTGTCTGGCCGCAGCACTTGTCATGTTTTCACGGCCTATGTAAAAAAAGTATATTTATTTAATAATGCCTTAACATTTAAAATTATTAATGGCAATCATGGAATCTTATGCGTATAGGTGGTATCTAATGTATTAGATTTAAGACTTGAGAAAAGATGGTCAGAGTGGAGTTTTTTTTTCCCGCTGCCTTTTTCTCCACTACATTACGGCCCGAAGGCAGCGGCTTTCACTTTCATGTTACATTGTACTTTGACATTCAGCAAACAGAATGTAAATTCTTTACGTTGAAATAAATTGAATTGAATTGAATTGAATTGAATTGACCCGGCTGGGGATCGAACCCGAGACCTTCGGTTTCACAGTCAGCGTGCCAAACCGCTGCGCCACCGAGACCGTCACGGATTTTACTCGTTTAATTCGTCGTTCGTCACTTTTTCAAGTACCGTGGTCTCGGCAGTCTTCCGATTCCGATTAAGCGAGTAAAATCCGTGTAAATACAGTTTTTATTGTGTCTTGTGCTCGTGTTAACCTTAGAAAATACGAGAACACAATTGTAAGTTGTGATTTCTTTTTGTGAAAAGTCCACATGAATATCCTCAATGAAAGTGAAAGCTGTTCTACAAACCCGTTATAGCCTTGTCCAAGTGTTAGTAAGCTAGGACTTAAGTTGATCTCACTTCAAACTGTCTTTGGCAAAAATACTTTTATTGGACCGATTTTTTAGGCTGGCCAGGTTTAAAAAAAAGTTCATATTATTGAGATTTATGATTTTTACGTTTCGTAGAAACGTATTATTCTAAGGGAAGATATGGTTTTGTTCCATTGGTGACGCTAGTTAGCTCCGGGTAGCCCCTTAATCAGGGACAAAGATGAAAGAAAAATTAATTAGCGGAAGTAATTAAGTTTCCACATCAACTATTTGGTTGCTAGAGGAGTTAAATTCCACGCCTGTTTGTCACCAAAGAGTCTTACTTGTACCGGTTATTATTCGATCAGTTTTTGGCTCAGTTTTTCTTTTTTCGGGTTAGTGCATTAAAAAAAAATATTACCATGTGGGTACAGCGATATCATTACGATGTAAAACATAACTGCAAAGTAAGGTACTCGGGGCTTAAGTGATGCAAATTACTTGAGCCAGATGTTGCTGCCTGTACGTAATACAGGGAGTATTGTAAAGAGGTTCCAAATTTCGCTGATGCCGGTAAGTCGCCCATTAGCTCAGATGATAGAGCGCTGGCATGGTTAGCCAGAGGTCGCGGGTTGGAATCCTGGCATAGGTGGAGTTTTTAGCCTCTAAATAGGTTCTCTTTTATAGTTTCTTTACTTGAGAATTATCGAGCACTTACTATTAACTTTGTTGCCCGGACGGCCCAGGTGAAGATGTGACTTCGCATCTTACACTTAAATAAAAACCAACCAAAGAAAGAAAAATAATAGACCTTCTCCTTAAAGCCCGGTCCAAGCCGATAGGACGTGGGATGAAGACGAGGCGCAGACACGTGGCGTCTTTTCCATTCAATTTAAGGCCGGCCACATGTTGTTGGAATTCCGAATATCGATTCGGAACTTCGTAAATACGTACGTTTATTTCAGTTTAGAATACAATGCTCCGTTATTGAGATGCTGAGAGATGCTAGTGATTTAATGAACCTTTTTTAAGCGAATACGTAATATTTTTTACCGTTTCATTTATCAGTTGAAGACACATTGTACTTAAGTTTGTTGTCCTTGAATTAACCTTTTTTAATTAAGCGAATACATCATATTTTTTACCGTTTCATTTATCCGTTCAAGATAAATTGTACTTAAGTTTGTTGTCAAAAATAAAACAACTATAATATTGCCTACGGATTTTTGATTGTGGTGGCATAGTTGCTGTATTTTGATAAGGAGTAGAAAATACTTTGAAAGTCCAGGCGCAATGGCTTTTTTCCGCCCATACGGAAAGGCCAAAAATAAATGGAAAGTTGCTGCATGTGGTAGGTCCATAGGTAATAAATATAATAACTTCCACGTAACACTATCCTGGTCCCAGACTTGGATACACTATGCAACCAGGCATGGAAATCACATACATGGAAATACGCCCAGACGAAGACCTTGTCCAAATGTTTGTATGAATTTACTGCATTTGGAATCCCCAGTCGAATTTAAATTCGGAAACGGAATTTCAACTCTATGTGGCCGGCTTTATAAAAAATCCACTGATCAGTGGGACATAGCCCAGACACATAAGACGGGGCAAAGTTTGGTCTCGACCCCACCATGCCCCACTCCCATTTTTGTGGCTCGACCTAAGTGTCACTAAGTATCAGTCTTTTATTTAAAATTCAATAGATTGTTAAGCTTTTTATGTATTTTGTTTTCTTGTGTGTACAATGAAGATAAGATAAGAATATTCTTTATTGTATACTGGAAAATTGATATAGAATAGCAGATACAGAAGATAAGATACAATTGGCGGCCTTAAAGAGTTCTAGTCTAATAACCACATGTAGGACATGTGCGCAATTTTGGGCATTACGAGTATTGCCAATTTGCCCGAAAACGTTTAAGGTGCATTTAACATTTACATACAGGCACATACATTGCTTCTGGCCCCACACTAGGATACCCTGTGTCGTGGGAACCAGAAACAACGACATCACAAACATGTAAACGTCCAAGACCTGGGGTTTTTTTTTCCAGCCGGGGTTCAAACCCGGGACCTCTTGCATGGTAGGCAGATGCGCTACCGCTGCGCCACAGAGGCATTGAAAGTGAAAGTTTTCTAACATTGGCAATATTTCTCCGTGTGCATCAACAGTCACGTTTAAGTATTTCGTAATGCCTAATTCCCGACCCGGTTTAAGAAAGCTTAAACGCCTCACCAATTCCTTGCGCTAAGGAAGGGTTACCTTTGTGACTGGCACCGTGTAATTTCTCTCTCCTTCTTTCTTGTTTTGCAATTGAATCGCGATAATTAATTGAATTAAGAACGCGACCAGTTAACGCTTCCAATAAATAGAGGAATGATGCTTCAGAACGGTGGATAATCGAAAATTGCGAATTGAAGGAACTTAATTATTATTAATTGAAGGAAATTATCTGCATAATTTTTTTTGGCTAAAGGAGGCTTTTTAGATAGCAGCACTTCATTATTACGAAACTGACAGACATAGCCAAGGTGATTGCCCGTAAGAAATGGAAATGGGCAGGCCATATATGCCGTAGACAAGATTAAAGATGGGGTGTAAAAGTACTGGTTTGGAGGCCTAGAGAGGGGCGCAGAAGTGTGGGCAGGCAACCAACAAGATGGACTGACGACCTGGTCAAGGTGGCAAGAAAGGACTGGATTCGAAAAGCCTAAGACCGAAATAAATGGCGTGCATTAGAAGAGACCTAAACTCAGCATTGGGTGGCTATGGGTTGAAGAAGAGAAGAGAGAGAGACTTCATTATTATTATTATACCGGAACGGGCTGGGAGAGGTTGAGACGGCACGCTACAGGACTTAACGAGACAGGTTGCGTAGAGACAGGAGAGGAGAGATTGGGTAGAGACGGAACAGGAGAAGAGAGAGTTGGTTTTGGATCGAGGTGGGGAAGGAGAGCTCGGGTAGAGACGGACGAAACAGGATAGCAGAGGTCGGGTAGTGATGGGACATGGGACGAATTCGTGGCAAGTGGCAGTCCCTGGTCTCTGCTTCACCTTCTGGAATACAGGCGGGTTGTTATGTTGTGTTTACGTATGAGCATCGCGAGTAATTAAGAAATACCGCATTATCAGTCACACTTTCTTAAATTTTCATTTTCGGCAAAGCAACATGCGTATAATCCGTAGTGCGCGTAAGTCACTAAAATCGTAAGTAAAAAAATCACTTGTTACTTCGGCAGAATGAAGCCTTCGCTGCTCTATAGTAGTGAAGGCTCTCTCTCGCTTCTCTAGGCGAGAGTTTATTTCAATCCATGTCCATTCAGCGGACGTGTTTCATTCAACTGTAAGTTGCAACGGAATGTGCTTGTAGCACACAAAGCATTATTCCATGGCAAAGGCATACCTAATATAAAATACAAAATATTATAGATGTGACAGTTTGTAAGGATGTTTCGATGTTTGTCACACAGTCACGCAATTACAACTGAACGGAGTGATATGAAACTTGGTATAAAGGTAGACAAAGATCTGAGCGAATTATATGTTACTCGGTATCTATTTAATGCATTCCCGTGGGATAATATTATATTATTATTAATACTTTATTGCACTTTATTGAAAAAGTTGGCAGGTGTGCAAAAGCCTCTAAATAGGTTTTTAAAGGTGTGCAAAAAAAAAAGAAAAAGAAAAATAATATACTAAAATGGTTATATTGATACTGTAACCTTTTTTCAAGCTAAACTTTGAGGTATATATTTTTTGCGTTGCCATGGTAACAAGAATCTTACTAACTTACTTACAAAGTTCGACGGGGAAGTTAGTATACAATATATATTTTTTACTTAGCTTCTTTTGTGTGTTACTGCTGGGCAAAGGTATTATTATTATTATTAAAGGTATCCCCCACCTTTTCCATCTCTCCCTGTTTCCAGCCACCTCGCACCATCCTGGCAAGAATGTGTTTAGGTCGTCCCGCCATCTTCGCTTTATTCTGCCGCGACGTCGGTCCATTTTACGGAACCCAGTTGGTCGCATTTTGACCCAGCTATCTGTGCTCATGCGGCAGTCATGGCAACCACAGTCCTTTTTAACCTGGCGGTCGCAACTGCAACATCCGCAATACGAGTAAGAGATATATTAGCACTCGGCTGATGTTAGGAATGTGCTTCTAGTTTCCGCTCAAAATTTCTCTCATGTCCGCATAAGACCACAAAGTTACTCTAGGTATTCAAATTGGCGATTTCAATAAGCATTAGGATTTTTTTACTTTTGCTTGTTATTCAATAATTCTACGTACGTCCCACCCTGCAGTTATGCTCGTGACGTGAGATAACGAGGTTACCTTTATGGGTTATACGTGTATTATTACACGGGATGTTTGTTTAACCTCCCTCGATCGCTCTTACACGCCGAAATATTCCATGCTGATCGATTTTAGAGCCTATGTAGGTAGAAATAAAGTCTTTCTTGCCGTGCGTTCTGAGATGTGACTAATTGTATTTCGTGCGAGAGGGATGTTTATTTTATTTTGCAGAAATAATTGCGTTGAGACTAAAAATAATGCGGTGATTAGGGTTTGATTTGTGTCTGACACTTTGGTGAAGAGTTTAGTAATTGTGGTCTGTAGAGATTTAAATTGACTTAGCTATATGATTAACTCAACATGTTTTAAAAACCTATTTAGGGGCTAAAAATTCCACCCATGCCGGGATTTAAACCCGAGACCTCTAGCTAACCATGACAGCGCTCTCCCAACTGAGCTAATGAGCGACTACCCGGTATCAGTGAAATTTCAAACCTCTTTAAACTACTCTCTGTATTACGTATAGGCAAAATTGTCCTTAGCACGGGATAGTGCATTAAAATAATAATAGAAACTCAACATGGTTTAATGTTTTGATGTAAAATATAAAATTCTTCTAGTCCTGGCCAACGGAACATTTTCTGGGACAAGGGTCTCTTCCTACATCGCAGGGAGGTTAGGCCATACTCCACCACGAGGGCCAAGTCCGGGTTGGTGGAGGACTGTAAGACAGTGGCGGGCCTTACTGTCAGAAGTTTTCAAGCCGCCCATAAGGCCTCTGGCATGGCTTAACGACTGCCATTATATGACAGCTGGCACCAACGTCTTAACGTGCGTTGCGAAGCACGGAAGCGCTCGGAAAAATGCCAAAAAATGCGGAAAAATGTCACGGGACGCTCACCCATCCTGTGCCTGACCGCGGCTGTTGTTGCTTAACCAAGTGATTGATTCCAATCACTCGGTTCGCCTAGGCCACGAGCGCTTCTTATAGTATGATTATGTCAACCCTTTGAACGCGGTGGGCACGCGTGGTAATTACCCATACTCTCTCTGAGAGAAGGCCTGTGCCCAGCAGTGGGACGTTTATAGGGTACGTAAAAATGAGTGTTTTAGTGGAATCGTGTTCTTATATGAAGCAATTATTATGAAGCGCTCATGGCCTAGGTGAACCAAGTGGTTGGAATCAATCACTTGAGTTAAGCAACAACAGGCGCGGTCAGATGCAGGATGGGTGACCGTCCGTGACTAGCGCTAGTGGCATTTTTCCGAGCGCTTCCGTGCTTCGCAAGGCACGCTAAGCAGTTGGTGCCGGCTGTCATGTAATGGCAGTCGTTAAGCCATGTCAGAGGCCTTATGGGCGGCTTGATAACTTCTGACAGTAAGGCCCGCCACTGTCTTACAATTCTCCACCAACCCGGACTTGGCCCCCGTGGTGGAGTATGGCCTAACCTTTCTGCGATGCAGGAAGAGACCCGCGCCCCAGCAGTGGGGATATACTCGTACAAGGGTTGATAACGATAACGAACGTGTTCTTATAAAAATAAAAAAGGATCAATAGTTTTTTTTCATATTTGTTCATTTTATTTGCTTTAGCTGCTGTATAATTTTACTGTGTTTGTGACAATACAAATAAATGGTACATCTATCTATCTATCAGTTACGTAAATATTCATCGACCGTCATGCATGGTGAAGAAAAAAAGGACGACGCAGCTACTTGACTGAGCGCGTGTCTTTGTAATAACTAATATGCTATCTTTTGGCAGTCTGCCTGGGCCGCGTTCCATAAAACTACAATAGTTTTTAGATTAATACGATATCTATTTTATTTACTTAGCCCCCGTAGTCCACTACTACTCCACTACGGCAATAACCTTCCTGCGATGCAGGAAGAGACCCGTGCGGGAACATACTAAGGGTTGATGTCATCATTATCATACGATCCATTAACGATAGAAACAATTAGACTTCCTTCTTGTTAACCTGCTGTGGGTTAAGCCGCTGCAATGTCATTGAATTATACTATTTTTATTTTTAATGCACTAACACGTGCTAATGACAAATTTAAAAACCTATTTAGAGGCTAAAAATTTCACCCATGCCGGGATTCGAACCCGCAATCTCTGGCTATCCGTGCCAGCGCTCTACCAATTGAGCCAATGGGCGACTCTAAATAGGTTTTTAAATTTGTCCTTAGCACGGGTTAGTGCATTAAAAATAAAAATAGTATAATCATGTGGGTACAGTGATATCGTTCCGATGTAAAACCTAACTGCAAAGTAGGTAGTCGGGGCTGTAAGTAATGCTATTTGCTTAAGCCAGATGTCGCTGCCTGTACGTAATACAGAGAATAGTGTAAAGAGGTTCGAAATTTCACTGATGCCGGTGAGTCGCCCATTAGCTCAGTTGGAAAGAGCGCTGGCACGGATAGCCAGAGGTCGCGGGTTCGAATCCCGGCATGGGTGGAATTTTTAGCCTCTAAATAGGTTTTTAAAAAATGGTTTTGCTTAAAATTGTGAACTTTCGCCTGCAATTGTGACACCCAAACCCTAATTAGGAGAGGGCTATGTCCAGCAGTGGACTAACATATAGCCTGAAGAAGAAGGAGAAGAAAACCTTCAAGGACATTGTCAGTCTTCTAGCTCGCTCCAGATGCTGCTAGCAAGTTGGCTTTTTGATATTCTTAGGTTTGTTCGCTACCTCCCAAGGTCTTTCGATTTGTGGGAGACTGAAAAGACACCTCTCTGATTGGAATCTCTTTCCTTTCACTTTGTCGAAAGTTATGGGCTATAGCGTCTAGTGTCGTTTATGTTCCAAATGTGTCGCAAAACTGTCGACCGTGCATGCCATAATTTGTATCCGCATCTTATTTCCCTGAGGGGCGAGTTTGTCTCTCTTTCCCACCTCATGGAAGTCTCATAAGATAACATTTATTTATTTCGACTGAGTGTATTTTAAGGAAGGTTATTTTAGTCGACAATTTGGCATGACGACGACGTTGTTCGTTTAGTCGTATCTGGTTTGGAAGTCAAACAGAATAGACTTTCACAAATGTTCCGATATTTTATGATGTTTTGTGATTTTTTCGCTATGCAACAAGTGCCCTATTTCTCTTATTCCTATCTCTTCTACTTTACCACATTAAAGTTCTTTGAGACTGTCAAAAACAAAAGGTGAAAATGTGATGTGATACAAAGTAATACAAAAAAAGAAAAGAAGAGGATCTTCACGAAGAAAAAGAGGACACTTTGGACGTCGTAATATGATTAAATGGTAAAATAATAATAGTTGGTGCCGGTTAACATGTAAAGCCAGGTCCGAGGCCGTATGAGTGACTTTATAACTTCTGACAGTAAGGCTCACCACTGTCTTTCAATCGTCCATGAACCCGGACTTGGCCACCGGGGTGGAATATAGACTTACTTTCATTGCATTGGGGACATACAAGGGTTGATATCGATATCGTGAAATAACTGGTTTTTACATACATAGATAACCTCACGCCTGTTTCCCAGAGGGGTAGGCAGAGACCAGGGACTGCCAGATCTCCTTCGGTTCATCAACGTAACTTCATCACACCGGTTCATGCGAGGGGGCGGAAAGCGGACTTTGGACACCCGCTTTGCTACAAGTTGTAGCAACTACAACTGGTTTTTAGCTGAATCAAATTGCTGACGATCCACTGCCAAGCCGCTGTCTATAGAACATTTATTGTACTTTGCCTAATGGTGATATTTACAATCGGCAGTGCATCAGCACATAACATCTACTCGGTTACTTTTCTAATAGTGTGCAACAAAAAATATCTAATAATCAGTGTTCGTTACTGAACAAAGTTAATTAAAGAGAAAGAAATATCAATGAATTTAGTTTTTAATTTTGGTAGGTATTATACAAAAACAAAAAATCAGAGCGCTAGCCAGATCAAAAGCGGATACGGAAAAAAGTCAAATGTTATATTCATGACAGCTAAAACAATGAACAAGCGACAATCAGAACATATAAAATATTTTACTTACTTTGTTGAAAATCCATTTAAAAAACACTTGTCAAATTAGAAATACGTAAAATTGTTTATAATGAAATAGCGCTCATAAAATATTTAACAATAAAATTATTAAAACTAAGTATAGTAGGTTTCGTCGTAGACAATCAGCAGCGGCTGACTGTACAGTTTGGGATCGAGAAACATTATGTTAGACTACATTTTCTAAGAAGATTAATCTAAATGAGTTTCTGAAAGAGGGCTGTCCTCGAGGTGGCATGGATCAGAAGCCAGACACATAATAAACTAGGTAACCTTTACTTATTTATGACGACTATTAAGCCGCTATTTACCACAGCCCGGACTAAATTACTTGTCAACGAATCGAGGGAAAATGCCCCAGGGAGATGTATAACACGAGCACAAGGTACCATTGTACAGAAGCTGCTACTTTCATTGAAACACTGGGCAGACGTTCAAGCTGACTCCGTCCACGTTTAAAAACGGCCGAGTCTATTGCTATCATGTGTTATTATTATTTTTTTGTAGAAATTGGGAAAATCGAATACGATTATATTTGTCATTGTATTTAACGTTAAGGCAATTTTTTTATGCAGCCTATAAACGGCCCACTGATAGGCCTTCTCTGAGAGAGAGAGAGAGAGAGAGACAGAGAGAGTGGGCTTAGTTATCACGCGTGCCCACCGCGGATTGGTAATGTCAAACGCCGAGGTATTTTAATACCTCAGATACTTCGGTTTCCTTACGTTAGCTTAACTCATCGTTAGCGAGTGATCTTGCTACTATAAATTCTCAAATGTACATAGCTTAGACAAAAAAGCCTTTGGTATATGTCTGCACTGGGAATCGAACCTGGGTCTCTCGCGTTGCAGTCCATAATTGTACCCACTGGGTTCCCGCCGCATTCAATAAGTAATTGTTACGCACAAATAATTTTATTGCATACATATACAATGTTAGGGTCGAATTTGCAGCGGAGAAAAGAGAAGAATCCGAATCGGATCTGAACGAACCATAAGCTGCACTTAACTCCGTTCCTCGTTAAATACTCGTATAATTAACATTTAGTTTTCGCTGAAGCTTCTGTAGGACGCAATTTCATGTAACAAGATAGGTGACTATTCTCATGTTCTGTCCGGGTAAACTTGTGTTGGATGTGCTTACGTGTTGGAAAATAAATCGTATATTGTATTAATAGTAGAACATATTTGCTTGCAGTAAAACATAGCATATGTTTCCAGGTTGTTTCAGCTAACTCCATACCAAATTTGATTAAAATCGATCCAGCCGTTGGGACGTGAAGAAGTAACAGACACAGTCACAAACTTTCGCTTTTAAAATATTATAAACAATAAATATACAATTATAGTGTGTTGTGATATGTTAACACACGGCAAATAAATGTGGGCTTTCAGTAACTTTATTCCTTTTTTTTTGAAGCAGTGGCAGCTCAGTGGGTAGAACCATGGACTCGCAAGCGAGAGCCCCAGGTTCGATCCCGAGTGCGGGCATGTACCAATGACTTTGTTTAATTTCAAAGTTACGTACATTTGCGAATTTGTAGTCGCAATACCACAAGCCAACACCATCTATAAAAACCATGTCCCAGACACTACAGCGTCGGAGTGGTCCCTTCACCCATCACTGTATAAATCATCTCATGACGCAAATGCAAAAGGCTATTATTATTATTCCTTTTTATATTTACAAAAAAAAAATATTGGATATTTTGATATTTGCGAGTTTCCTTACCCTGATTGGCAAATTTCTTCATCACGATGGCTTACCATTGACACGCTAAGAAGAAGATTTTTATATGAGTATGTTATTAAACTTGTGTAAGTTTATTTCATTGCACCTTCTATGTATAACCATAAGGTGTAATGAAATAAATATTAAAATGAAATTCAGCCAATTTCATTTTAATATATTTTTATTTGTACGCCTGCCAACTCATTACCTCTTGCGGTTTAAAATAAAAAATAATTTTAAAATTAAATAAAGACAAAGTTTGCGGATTGTGAACTTTGAGTTTGAGTAATATGTATAACCATCGCGAATCAATATAAAATTATGTTATTTCCTGAAACTGTCAAGTATGCTGTGATTTTTAAAGTTACATTTTGTCACAATTGAGTACATGTAAATCCCACCAAAAAAAAACATGCTTCTTGATGACACCTAAAAAGAGATTATAATGTGCAATAAGTTACATTTTGTCTCAATTGGCTACTTACTTTTTTTTAGTTTAAATCTTAGTCAAAGTGAAAAATCATAGTCGAAACGTTTCGTTTTACTTCTTTCATTAAGTATAGTTTTTGTTTTATTGTGAATAGTATTTTTTGACTTTGACTTGGACTTTGACGTTACTTACCAACAAAAGCCATCAAATGTACAAATCACGTAAAGGTCATCCCCGTCTTCACCATTTAACTGCAAGCAGTCTTTATGATAGCAAGTTATGAACCCGTACTTCATTATCTCATAAAGTGAAGAATTTAATAAAGTTAGAAAGAGCCTCTAGAAGCAACACCTGCACGAGTATGGTTCTCAGCCGAGAGAAAAAGGCACAAAATAAAACACAATATGAGGGCTTTCTCCTTTATTTTTATCCTCCATTTAAACTGGAAATTGGAGCCATTTTATTAGAAGTTTTATTCTGTTTGCGCGTCAAAAGCAGCTTTGAGTTTGATAAATGTTTTCTCTTAATAGTAACACTACAGTATTAAATGAATGTTGTAAAGTAACATATTATCTACACAATAGAACGCTGGATGATTTCATATTAACATTTTGAATTAACTATCTTGGCATACAAGGTCGCAGCGATATGACTAGCAAAGTTACCTGGAGTTACGAATGAAACAGTTACACAGAAGACACCTCAACGTAAGGGTCACAGGTCCAATCAATCACTGAATAGTTACTCCACACAAAATTACCCTTGATACTCAACGGCGCTTCTAAGGCTAAATATAGAATGGCTTTCGCTCCTTTCTCAAATACTTTTTTGTTTTTCCTGTCGTCTTTTGTTTGTAAGTTGCCAGGATTCACGCAATTTATTACTATGCCTTTATCACTCCATTCTCTGTGCTGTAGAAACGTCAGAGCGTTCAGTGCCACTTTACTCACAGACTGAACATTGACTCCCCAGCCTTCTGTTTTCTCTATACCTTTTCGCGCTGCCGCTTCGTACTCCTGTAGTATCCCTACTAACTCATCTTCAGTGAGGTTAGGATCACTTATTCTCTTTCGTATTTCTTTATTTTCTATCGTCGCTAACAAGCCCGCCGCTCCGGACACATTAATCACTCTAGCACTGTCTGTAAGAAGAGGGTACACAAGTTTTCCAAAGTTTATCATTCCATAGAAATTCACGCTCAGAGTTCTTCTGACTTTTTCAGCGTTTGGGAGCTTCCTTTCGTTCACTACGTAATCTGTGTTGTTAATCAGAAGATCTATTCTCTCCTCGTTATCTTGAATGTGATGCCTTAATTTTATTATACTTTTAGTATCTGTGATATCCATTTTCAGGTAAACTAAGTCAAGGCCGTCTTTTTTCAGGATGTCGAGAATTTTAAATCCATTTGTATCGTCTTCTGTGGTGAAGTAAATCTTTCGATTGAATACTCTAGTCAGTTTTTTTAAAACTTGGTAGCCAATGTTGCTGCCGGCGCCGATAACTAAAGCTACGTTGGCCATGGCTCGTGTGATACTGGGATCGAATATGTAGGTTTTATCACAGCTATCATGGGCTCCATCTAGCTCTTATCATGAGCTAGAAACACAGAAGGTTTGTAACTGCAGTCAGCCTACGTATGTCCAAAACAGTTATTTTCTCCAAAGTTAGACGAGATTGCAGGGTGAGCAAGTTACATAGATAAGCAAATCATTTATATCAGCTTATAACGCGTACTCATTTAAATTGATTTCAATATTAAAATTCTAGAGTTCTTGGTTTTAAATAAGAGTTTAAACTCCGTTACTTGAGGACTCAAATAAAGTATGTAGTGTATTTTGAACGTTTTTTCCTCTATAACTTGCTTGAGTTACACAGTTACGAGTATGTTTAATATTGCTGACTTTAATACTGTGACGTGATTGTGTGTAATTTTTAAATAAATATATCGATCGAATGTGGGTGGTCGGACCTGTAAGGAATGTGTCAGGTGGACGTACTGCGATAAAATCGGGATGTAGCAAAGGGAAAGATAAAAATATCAAAAAGGACCTGAAACGAAAGTTGATGAAGCGTGATCTGTCAGGTTCATGCCAAGTAGCAGTACCCTGCCTACCCCTCTGAGATACGGGCGTGTATTAATGTTATGTTTTTTTAGATAATTTTTAAATGGGTCGCAATAAAGTCTTCTCAAACAAGATCACTCTGCGTGGGCGTTCTGTTTCTTTGCCCTCTGTCGGTGGCTCTTATCTCGGTGGCTGGTAAATAAGATATTTTTACTGTTATCACGGCGCGAGATAATGAGATAGCAAAGGAGTTCAAGATTCCAGTTTAACAGTGACGTCAATTGTTTCATATTAAACGAGATTTATGTGCAGGTCTGTGAAGGATTTGAGTTATTGAGGTAGATGATTGAGGCCGGCACTTCGAGGATTCGTGAGTTCAAAGACTTTGTTTTTGAAGTTACGTACCTTTGTAAATTTTGTAGGAAATACCGTGGAAATATCCTCAAGAAATTGTAAGTTTTCTTGTAGTAGTAGTCGGAAGGTGTTGATAACTGATCTTTGGTCATGTAGATAGATACAGAACACTTTATTTCTATAATATAAAAGTGAATCCCCGAATGTGTTGGTAAGCGCAAATCTCGAGAACAGCTGAACCGATTTCGCAAATTCTTTTTTTAGAATATTCCTTGGAGTACGAGGATGGTTCTTGCGGAGAGAAAAATAAAAAAAAAATAAAGAATCTACTGTCAGGTGGTACGAAGTTCGCTGGATCAGCTAGTTGTACATAAAAATGGAAAACACAGATATTTCTTAACCTAAGAGTACAGACGGCGGCCTTATCATTAAAAGTGTCATGCATGCTATTGCTTAACCATCACGTATGTATTCCATTTGTTACCGGAATGCCGCGCCTGCTGTTTCTTAACCCGATTGATTGGAATCAATTTCCACTAGTCAATTTCAAGTACCACGAGGGCATGAGCGCTTCGCTACTAGGCTTGAAATAAATGTATATTATATTATTCATGTTATAATATTTCATATTATAAGTATAAAAATTCGATGTAAATTGCCTGGTTGATTAGCTACCGGCTGTGCGACGTTGAATTGTCATAGTATAAAATGAATTGTTGTTCTATTGAATGGGGCTCGAACCCTACTGCGCTCGTTCCTTCTTCTTAGCTTGTCGATGGCAAGCCATTGTGGTGAAAGGATTTGCCAATCAGCGTAAGAGACTCGCAGATGGTTGCCCAGGGTGTGCCAGGTGTATGGGATTAAAGAGTACCTCTTTCGGGGAGGTTCCTTACATGCAACGCTCGTTGCTGAGAAAAAGAAGTTTGATAGACGAACACCAAGATTAATGCCGCCAAAACAAAACTCTAGCCTTTGCTTTCGCATAATGAGATGGTCAAAAACCTAATTTAGAGGCTAAAAAATCCACTCATGGCGGGACTCCAACCCGCGACCTCTGGCTAACCGCACCAGCGCTCTCCCAACTAAACTAATAGGCGACTTACCGGCATCAGTAAAATTTCGAACCTCTTTACAATACTCTCTGTATTACGTACAGGCAGGAATTTGAAAAGACTAATTTTGGAGTTTTTTTGTCCATTTTTTCTCCAAAATTATATAGATTTTGAAATGGACACTAGTTTGACTTGTAACGTTCATTAAACCACAGTATATGCGCTACTTTGAATAAAACCGCAGATATATGTGACTTCGAAAATAAATAAAGTCACAGTTGCACTGTAGCACTGGAAATTGGGCTTGGGTCTCTCGTTTCCGAGTCCATTATTCTACCCACTGAGGTACCAACGCACAAGGTGCATTCAAGCTAATTTTATAAAGGTTCTGATTTATTCAGCTACGTAACTCTAAAAAGACAAAGAACATGTGGACCCACAATTCGGCAGAATTAGGTGAACAAATCGTCTGCAATACACGTAAAGGCCTGTCTATTAGGTATCGTAAAACAGGATTGGTGGTTTCCTATAACGCGGAGGCCAAGAGGAGTGCAATAAACTGAACGGCCAGTAACACGTGTCGATAGCCATCTTGCAGTCGTCGGTGGACTAAGTTGTAAATGTAACGAGAACGAAGGCCAGTTTCATGTAAGTTTGAGATCCTCTTTTATTGACATCACATTTTTACATTTGTTTTGGGTTGTTTGGGAGATGTCTATATCTATAAATGGTCTCGATTCAGTGAACAACGGGTTCGTGAAGTAAACTAGGTTGCGAAATGAAAACCACTATGCTCAACTTTGAGAACGAAGCGCTCGTGGCCTAGTCGAACAGTGTGGTTGGATTCAATCACTTCAGTTAAGAAACAACAGGCGCGGTTATTTGCGGGATGGGTGACCGTCCAGTGACTACCGCTAGTGGCATTTTTTTCGTGCGCTTCCGTGCGTTGCAAGGCAAGCTTAGCCGTTGGTGTCGGCTGTCTTATGGGCGGCTTGATAACTTCTGACAATAACGCCCGCTACGGTCTTACAATCCTCCACCAACCCGGACTTAGCCCCGTGATGGAGTATGGTCTACCCTTCCTGCGATGCAGGAAGAAACCCGTGCCCCAGCAGTGGGGACGTACAAGGGTTGATATCGGGTTAAGCCATTGATGCCGGCTGTCACGTAATTACAGTCGTTAAACCACGTCAGAGGCCTTATGGGCGGCTTGATAACTTCTGGCAGTAAGGCCCATCACAGTCTTACAATCCTCCAGCAACCGGACTTGGCACCCGTGGAGGAATATGGCCTAACCTTCCTGCGGTGCAGGAAGAGACACAAGCCCCAGCAGTGGAGAGGGGACATACAAAGGGTTGATATAATCATACAATAAATAATATTATATATGTACATTTGTACAAATGGTCTCAGTCTGGGTGTATTTTCATAATGTTGGTGAAGTCCTAGCCTAGCTACAATTGTATCCTTATTCGGAACCAGGATACGTGGTTGTATTGTGTGAAAGTTATTATTTTAATTATAACGTAGAATCCTACAGCGGTATAGAGAACAAATGGCGTGGTGAAGAGTGGATTATCTGAGTGATATACTTCTGGTAGTATTTATTTAGTGGCAATCTTTCTTGTAGAGGTGGCGACGGACAAGCTGCATCGAATTCGCGGCCGATCCATAAATATTTATAGCCCCTTTGAACCGCGTCGTCCGATCCCCAAGATCAACCTCGATGTATAAATAAATAGAAATCCTTTTTGTTGCATTGTAACGAGACAAATTGGTACCGTTACCGCCGGCGTTGGGCAGACTCCTGCTGATTTGACGGGCAAATTGGCTAGAGAATTGGCCGCTAGTGGCATTCTTCCGAGCGCTTTCGTGCTTCGCAAGGCACGTTAAGCCATTGGTGCCGGCTGTCATATTGGCCTGACAGTTGTTAACCATGACCATGTGAGAGGCTTTATGGGCGGCTTAATATGGCAGTAAGGCCCGCCACTGTCTTACAATCTTCCACAAACCCGGACTTGGCCCCCGTGTTGGAGTGTGGCCTAACCTTCCTGCGATGCAGGAAGAGACCCGTGCCCCAGCAGTGGGGACATACAAGGGTTGATAACGATTTATCTATCTTATAGGTTAGAGCGAGACTGCAGACCACAACAGTCAGAAATCGAAAACTACGATTCTCATACGAGGCACGTCATTATTTACTAATATGTTCGCATTTCGTGAAACACTTCACAATGTATTATTGCACAGAATAGCAATAAGACTAAACCTTTACTGAGCAATAGACGAAACTGCTTACATTTTATTCGCAACAGTTAACTATAAATCCCGGCCGACATCGCGCTGGTAACTCCATCGGCGGTAGTTAAACTAAAACACGAGCACTTAATTAAGTCGCAGTGAATTTTGCCGTTAATTCAGAGGGTCGGTATCTGTTACACGCCTAAACAACGTGGTATGACTTTACATGCCGATCGTTCGGCTGTGGCACACGGGGAGATGCGGTTCTCGATATTCATTTTTTATTTTGGTGTTATGTTTATTGGTTGGTTATTGAGCGCCGTAAGGTAAATCTGTGTTTATTCGACAATTTCATCAGACATCTAAATTAGACGGCACCAAAACAGACAGGAACGAAATTTAAAAACTGTCAGAACTAAAAAAAATAATATCTATAAAAAGGCAAACTAAACAATAAAAAGGTCTGTCGTCAACATTGGTCTTACAAAAGAAATAAATGTTTTTACTTTCACTTTCACTAGAAGTTATGAAGCCGCCCATAAGGCCTCTGACATGGCTTAACGACAGCCATTACATGACAGCCGACACCAAACAGCTTTGCGTATCTTGCGAAGCACGGTGCCACTAGCGGTAGTGACGGGATGGTCACCCATGCAACACCTGACCGTGCTTGCAGTTGCTTAATCCAAGTGATTGATTCCAATCATTCGGTTCCACTAGGGAACGAGCGCTTCGCTACTGATCGGTAAGGGAATCCAAAACTAAGTTAATAGAATGTGAATTATTTACGTCGAAATACATTTTTGATCTGTGATTTCCAGCGCCAAAAGAGAAATATGTTGCGCGCAAGAAGATGATGTAATAATTTTTATGTACAATATAAAATGTAAGTGTGTACAAAGTCTGTCTGTGGGCCAAATTTCACCGAAAGTGTTTATGCTTTTTATGCTTCTGATTTTATCTAACAATAATATCATTTTAGCAAATCAAGTTTTGATACTATGATGACGCTAGTCATTATTTTAAATTCCATGACAAAGTTTAAATGGCAAGAGTTTAAACGCGATTCGTTATCAACCCTTGTATGTCTCCACTGCTGGGGCACGGATCTCTTCCTGCATCGCAGGGAAGTTAGGCCATACTCCACCACGGGGGCCAAGTCCGGGTTGGTGGAGGATTGCAAGACTGTGGTGGGCCTTGCTGCCAGAAGTTATCAAGCCGCCCTTAAGGCCTCTGACGTGGCTTAACAACTGTCAGGCCAACATGACAGGCGGCACCAACAGCTTAGCGTGCTTTGCGAAGCACAGAAGCGCTCGGAAGAATGCCACTGGCGGCCAATCCTCTAGCCAATTTGCGCATCAAATCAGCAGGAGTCTGCCCAACGCCGACTTCGACGGTACCAATTTGTCTCGTTACAATGCAACAAACAGGATTTCTATTTATTTATACATCGAGGTTGATCTTGGGGATCGGACGACGCGGTTCAAACGGGCTATTCGCATCCGATTCGATCGAGTCGCGATTCCAGTACATTAAATGTCAAATTCTGATATTTCATTGTAACACGCTTGACTCGTGCCGTCGTACGAGTACTACACAAACTTGTGTTCGCCCCTACAGGCGTGAGTTCGTGTTACATTACTTATATCATATGTCGGAAGTCACTAGAATGTATTTACAAACCTTCCACATAGGCATATATAAACATAGTTGCACAATCGGTTAGCTTTTAGAATATACCTCGGCTACTACCGGATAGAATCGGATATATCGTGTAATAGAAATATCGGAACTAATAAGACACTAACACATAAGTTTTCAAAATAGTGAAAAATGTTTTGTACAGAACAGGACGTAGTATTCACTCGTATGCTTTCGGCGAAAACCGAAGCCTACTCTAGAACCCGAGGTATATTCTAAAAGCTAACAGACTGTAAAAACAGTTTTATGAACTCTTAGCTTGGTTACAATTCGTTATTTTTGGTCACTATTATACAACACGATTCAATGATAAGCCTTTATACTGGTACTGATTTGATAACTCAATGAAAAAATAACACGCGATAAAAATCTGTACATTCAGTGTAACATAATTTGATATAGATTAGATTGGGCCTCGATTAAGACCACGTTTACTTCAACTCTTAATTATTATCAAAATTGGAAATGAACGCCGGTTTTCGAATTAAGTAGTATCGTTGTGCCTCATCAAATTACTCAAAAAAAAAAAACTAGCAAAACAGATATATTATTTTAAAAAACCTATTTAGAGGCTAAAATTCCACCCATGCCGGGACTGCCTGTACGTTTACGCTATTACTGCCATTACGTACAATACTCTCTGTATTCAGAGAGTATTGAAAAGAGGTTAGAAATTTCACTGATACCGGTTAGTAGCTCACTTGGAAGAGCGCTGGTACGGATAGCCAGAGTTCGCTGGTTCGAGTCCCGGCATGGGTGGAATTTTTAGCCTCTAAGTAGGTTTTTTAAAATTGTACTTAGCACGGGTTAGTGCATTAAAAAGAATATAAAGATATATTATTAATAACCTACGCTGTCAGTTTGCTTGCCTAGTTGGTCTAGCGGTATCACATCTGATTGCCATGCTGGAGGTGGTAGGTTCGATTCCCACTGGGTGCCGCTCTATTGGAGGTGTATTTCTTTGTTTGTGATCTCCTTGCCTGGTTATCCCAGTTCATGGTATCCTAGTGTGGGACTAGGACATGTAATTGCGTTATGTGGAAGTTATTATTATTAGTTTAATCCTGTGACTCTAGATAAATGTGGTCTGAGGGCTTATAATGCAGCATAGGCCACAGGCCTTCTCTAAGAAAGAGAGTATATGTATAAAGACTATGGAGTATGAGTATGCTTAAAATCACCACGCGTGTTGACCTCCGCAATTTCATGGCAATTTCTAGCGCTGAATTAGAACAGCTGCTTTTAGACATTCAAGTTTCCTCACGATGTTTTCACCGTTAGTGAGTGGTATTGCTACTATAATTTCACGAATGTAAGATAATATTAGGGGTTGAAGTATGAAATTGCCGTTTTATTGCAATAGGTTCTTTGAATTGACATAGAATCTTCATGGTTTGAGGTTTTCGAATGAAACTTTTTTCAAATGGTTTCTATGATGTTCTTTTTTTAAAAAATGTGAAACATTTGAATATCGACTTTCAATTGTTTTTGTTATTCAATTTAGACAAGAAAGATGGATACTGCGAAAATTCGAGTGATTTTTGAATACGAGTTCCGACGCGGAACTAACGCGGCAGAAACAGCCCGCAATATCAATGCTGCGTTTGGAGAGGGGTCTACTAATGAACGCACCGTGCGATTTTGGTTTAAACGCTTTCGTGATGGAAATTTCGACTTAAAGAACGAGCCACAAGGAAGACCGCCCACACGCAGCATTGATATTGCGGGCTGTTTCTGCCGCGTTAGTTCCGCGTCGGAACTCGTATTCAAAAATCACTCGAATTTTCGCAGTATCCATCTTTCTTGTCTAAATTGAATAACAAAAACAATTGATAGTCGACATTCAAATGTTACACATTTTTTAAAAAAAGAACATCATAGAAACCATTTGAAAAAAGTTTCATTCGAAAACCTCAAACCATGAATATTCTATGTCAATTCAAAGAACCTATTGCAATAAAACGGCAATTTCATACTTTAACCCCTATTACCTATATAATACTTATATATTTCATTATAATAATAATATTGGCCTTCTTGCATCCACTTAATGAGATGATTTATACAGCGTCCAGTGGTATCTTCACTCACACTAGATGGGTGAAAGGACCACTCCGACGCTGTACTGCCTGGGACATGGTTTTATAGATGTTGTAGGCTTGCCCAGCACCTATACCATCCTGACAGCTTAGTCGGCCTAGCCCACAGGAAAGACTAGTCAATACGTGCGGAGCCAACCAAGCCGCGGGTTTCCTCACGATGTTTTCCTTCACGGTTAGCGTGTGGTATTGCGACTACAAATTCGCAATTGTACGTAACTTTTAAGTTAAACAAAGTCATTGGTACATGCCCACACTCGGGATCGAACCTGGGGCTCTCGCTTGCCAGTCCATGGTTCTACCCACTGAGCTACCACCGCTTCTTATATTTCATTACAAGTGCGGAAAGGCTGTCATTGGAAAGAGTTCCGACAAATGTCTAGCCGAGGCGCAGCCGAAGGCGAGGGTTCACAGTCGGAACAAGTTGCAATGACGGTTCCGCACGTGTACTGAATGACTATTTTTAATACACTTGCGAAAAAACTCAGCAATTTAAGAAAAAAATATTCGGAAAATGGGGCCAACCGTAAAAGAATATGAGCAGATATTTTTTTTCTTCACCCATTCTGGTAGGCAAAGGAAACTATGCCTATACAGCCAGTCTTCAGTAGGATTTTTTTATTGATATGAAATGAAAATGAAATTTAATGCGATGAAATAAAACCTAACCTCACTTATTCAATCAAATCATTAAACCTGATTGAAACAAATTAGTAGCTTCTTTTTTGAAATATTTGCATGAATCATAAAAACTTCTATGATTTTTTTTAGTATAAACTTCATGGTTGGTTTTTCTTTTTAATAGACATTATTTTGACAGTTGGGAAAGAGTACGCACGAGTGCGGGAAAGGTAAAAAAAAAGCACGAGTGTGTAATAGCCCACATCCCGCACGCTATACGTCCCTGCAATACGCCAATTTTTGAGCAACTGTATTATAAAGAATATTATTTATTGTACACTGGATCATATATTATAAAACATGTAAAGACAAAAGTACAATTGGCGGCCTTATTGCTAAAAGCAATTTCTTCCATAACTTAAAAAACAATGTCATTGGTACATTGGGATTTGAACTCACGATATTCCACGACAGAATTTTAAAGCCCAGCCAGTCGGTGCGTTTGCTAGTTCATGGTCTTTACTCGAGAACTTTTGAACCACATCGACCACCAGTTCTTCGAGAATCGTTTTTTCGGATCTGCGTTATTTCAATAACATGTTGGTAAACATTTTATGCGGCACATAAAAAAATTGCATACAAACCGATATCTTGTCTTCGCAACCTGCACTCGGTGCACCCCCAACTTTTCCACACAAGTACTCACCTTCTTTGTCACGGGGAGTATCATATGATACGGCGGCGGCTGGGAGCCGGGGAGACTTCCGCCGAGGCCGCGATAAGCCCCGGATCAAATTTTACAACATCAACATTCGACTTTGGACCAAGAGCTTTGAATAGCTAGAGAGTTAGATAAGAATTTCATGACATATACGCATTTACTCACACATACACAAACACACAAAACATTCACACACACACAAACACACACACACACCCACAAATAACATTCATAGTTTTCTTTTAGATTTTTAGACCTTACTAATGTAATAGTACATAATTACATAGGTTCTTTTTCTTCTCCCTTACACTATGGGGTGCGGTATTGTTCGATCACTCTTTCAACCAAATAGGGGATGTATTAGTAAAAGGGAAGGGAAAGGGAACCCCGGCTGGGGACAAAAAAAAACCCCAGTTCTTGGATGTTTACATGTTTGTGATGTCGTTGTTTCTGGTTCCCACGACACAGGGTATCCTAGTGTGGGGCCAGAAGCAATGTATGTGCCTATATGTAAATGTTATGTAAAATGTACCCGAAACCAGTGTGCGTGGAGGCAACGACTTATGAACGTTGATGGAGCGAAGGTTATCTGTCAAGATCGTGGCAAGTGGCAGTCCCTGGTCACTGCTACCCCTCTGGGATACATGCGTTAGATTATGCTTTGTGTCTTTCAAATGTATTGTGACTTCAGGAAAACAATTTTTAAGTTTTCGTTTTTTAAAGCAGGTAAAAGACCTCTCTTTCGTAACCATATACTACGCGTGGCCCGACACGCTCTTGGCTGATTATTTCGTGGGTTTTCTCTGCTTTTGCTCTTTGTTTTATACTATTGATTTTGTTCTATGTTTTCTGTGTGCTGTTAGATTTTTAATTCTTTGCAAACTTTGTGTCTAGCGCTCCCTGCAGTACAATTCCACCAAATAGCCTACCGTGGGGATTATGGGTATTACCCCCCAATGATGGCACAACCTTGCGCTATGGCGCTCATTAGGGGAGGGCTATGTCCAGCAGTGGACTAATATAGCCTGAAGAAGAAACTTCGTGTCTCAAATCATCATCATCATCAGCCCACCGCTGCCCACAATGCAACTATACCCAGCATTTTCCCCCAAATGTCAACTCTCAGGGTACGTTACCATCAGCATCCACGGACCTTCCGCCGACTCAACGATGTCGTCGGACCATCGCGCTGCTGGTCTGCTGTTCTGCCCACTGACCGTCGTCCTGTTCTTGGCCGCCACTCTGTGGTGACCACTTCTGGTCCACCTGGCGTCTTCCCGCCTTGGCCCATTTAAATTTTAACCTCGACTCTTTCGCCAATGTCGTCGACCCTTGTCCAGCGACGGATAACGACACTAGGCACCCGACCTAGGAGTCTGGGATCTAACATGGCTCGCTCCATAGCCCTTTGAGCTACTTTAAACCGATGCATATTCTGCTTTGTGACCGTCCGTGTTTTGGCTCCGTATGGAAGAATGGGCAAACGCACTGGTATGTCTTTGTCTTATATATACATAATTTGTTTTTCTATCCATAATTTGAAACAAAACCAAAAACAAATTATAAAAGTTAAATCAAAATTGAAGTGTTTTTATTCAAAACTAGCTGACCCTGTGAACTTCGTACCGCAACAGTCAATTCTTTAATTTCTTTTATTTTTCTCTCCGTAAGAACCATTCTCGTACTTCAAGGAATATTCTAATAATTTCTTTTATTTTTCTCTCCGTAAGAACCATTCTCGTACTTCAAGGAATATTCTAAAAAAATAACTAATGGAATCGGTTCAGCTGCTCTCGAGATTTGCGCTTACCACCACATTCAAAGATTCACTTTTATATTATAGAGATGACATAAAAAAGGTAACTTTATGAACGTTACAAGTAAAACTAGCTACCCATTTCAAAGTCTAGATAATTTTGTAAAAGATTAAAATGACTGAACCTCATTACAAGCGTCGTGGTGCATTCATTACCCTCTTTCTGTAATTGGCTGACAGCTCATAAAAACAATTAGAACAAACTGAGTGTTGCTCTAACTAGAGCATAATATAACGACAATCGATCGCCAACTAAAGCAATAGCGGCCCATCGTAAACAGCTGCAGAGGCAACTCTCGTCAAATTAATGGCTTTCTCAAACTCGTAAACGCTTCGGCGCTCAATTGGCTCGTTTACATTTTCTCCAAGAGCGTGTTCGGGTGATGTCATGTTCCACATACCATTGTTGTGGCTTAGCCGCTAATACGGATTATAATATATTATAGCCTAAACAAACTTTAAGCGTGCTTGTAATGTTACGTAACGTAGAAGGTCATATTTGGCTAGTGAAGTTTTACGTCCGTGTTAAAAATGCAGCCTATATGGGTGACTGTTAGTTTTATGTATTAAACAGAAAAAAGCTAGAGCAACAAAAATATCCAAAAGGACATATAAGACTGGGACACATAGAAGATTAAATAAAAAGCTACGTTTAAATTTTTATGATATATCATTTATATTTTAATTAACGTATTTATTTGTTCATTGGGATTGTTTATTTCATAGTGATAGTTAAAAACACTTTAAAGGTAGTATTTTTACTGTGGCAATGTCAGAGAAGGTTATGATAAAAATATTATGAAGTAATTTGTACTTCGTAATATTATGACTATACGTGTATAACATATTTTTCTATGTTACGTGCGGCATATTTATGAATTTGTATTAAGAACCTATTTAGAGGCTAAAAATTCCACCCATGCCGGGATTCGAACCCGCGACCTCTAGTTATCCGTGCCAGCGCTCTATCCAACTGAGCTAATGGGCGACTTACCGGCATCAGTGAAATTTCGAACCTCTTTACACTATTCTCTGTATTACGTACAGGCAGCGACATCTGCACGGGTTAGTGCATTAAAAATAAAAATAGTATAATTTGTATTAAGAAATCATCGTGAAGAAACCTAAGAGTCTTTAGATTCCTCAGCGCTTAATCGTAATCGTGGTGAGGCACGTATGATGACTAAGCCTATTTTTTCTCTGTGTGAGAGACTGTCTGAGCACTGCGGAGGGGCGTTTTTAGGCTGCACGCTGTTTCTCTTATAGGAATGTAAATAACTTATTTTAAACTTACGCGACTTGTTCACATAGTAAAAATATTTTCATAACCTGATCAGCCGAAGATGCGAACGGGTGCCAGCCATCAGTCTTCTCGTGACCACGATAACTGTAACATCGTCGAAACGTCGAGGTAAAATAGCAATAAATTACTACGCGATTAAGCCCCGAAAGTATTTTTACTATGAATGTAAATAATCCTGGAATTATATTCAAACTGGTCGCTATATCATCACCATCGACCCATTATGTCCCCACCGAGGGCCACGGGTCTCTTTCCTGAGGAAAATATAGGCTATACTCCACCACGGGGGCCAAGTCCGGATTGGTGGAGGCTTGCAAGACTAGTGGCTGGTCTTACTGTCAGAAGTTTTCAAGCCGCACTAAAGCCTTTAGATGGCAGTCGTTAAGCCAAGTTGACGGCAGCCGGCACCAACGGCTTCAAGTGCCTTGCGCACTGGTCACTCAAAAAGAAACTCTAATCTCAAAAAAAAGTGTACCCCTAATTGCGTGTCTCAAGTAATTAGTTAGCAAATTAACATGTTACGGTGGCACTCGGAAAATGACTGGTTATCCAACTGCGTTGGAGCCTAAAGGAGGGTACTATACGTTTGACTCATAAGTATGTATGTCCGATTCTATGTACTTTCACAACAGAAATTTTATAACCTTAATGGTCAGAACCAACAGTCAGGTTTTATAAATAGGATCAAATTAAATCAGGGTGTTTTATTCAAACAAAGACCTCAGAAAGTGGGCAAATACACGAACTGGAATAGAGAATCAAAGGCACGAGACACGTGGAAGAAGATTGTGGAGGAGGCCAAGACCCACAAAGGGTTGTAGCGCCATAGGAAGTAAGAAGTAAGTTTTATTCAAAATGACACAGAAACTGTGTAAACGTTACAAGTTTTATTAGGGTTTTATTAGTAATTAGGTGTCCATTTCAAATTCTATATCATTTTGGAGAAAACATGGACATAAAAAGACAAAGTTGGATTTCTTTTGATACTTAATTGAAATAAAAAGGTTTTATTCAAAGTAGCGCAGACAGTGCGACTTAATGAATGTTACATTTCCAACTAGGCGTTCATTTCGAAATCTAGATAATTTTGGAGAAAAAATGGACCAAAAGCTCCAAGCTTAGTCTTTTCAAAGTCCTTAATTAACAGAGTTTACATATTATTGAAAAACTGCAGGCAGATGCTGGATGCGGCAAGCTGAAGACAGGGCGCTATGGCGCTCATTAGGGGAGGGCTATGTCCAGCAGTGGACTAGTACAGCCTGACGACGACGACGACGACGACATATTATTCTGCTAATGCATTGAACTGACTTAATTCCAGACATCTTTGTCATATAAATAAGAATTAATGTTATACTATTTTTATTTTTAATGCACTAACCCGTGCTAAGGAACAAATTTAAAAATTGGTAGAGCGCTGGCACGGATAGCCAGAGGTTGCGGGTTCGAATCCCGGCATGGGTGAAATTTTTAGCCTCTAAATAGGTTTTTAAAAGAATTAATGTATTTAAATAATACTTTGTTATAGTAACACTTATGGCACAAAGTGAGCTTTACCCCTTTTTTGAACAGATCGATTTAAGATCTAATAATCTCAATCGATGTGTCATAATTAAATGAGTATAGAATCGACAATAGAACTACAACATTATAATAATTAAAAGATGGACCAGGTTAGCACAGGACCGAGACGCCGGGTATCTGTCAGAGATTTCCCTTCCGAAAAAAAAAAGGACCGTGAGGAATGGCGCAATAAAAAGGAGGCCTATGCCCAGCAGTGGGTTGATGTGGGCTGATTATAGATAGATAGATACTTAATGTTGTGCGACATTTCTTTATTATTATACTTAATGCAAGAATTCCCATTTTCATATATCTTGCTACTGTTTAATCTTGCAACGCACTAAGTGGCCTTTGGCATTTGCTAATGTGAGAAAAATTATACATATAAAAAGCTGAAACAAATTAACAAAATCCCGAAATCTTAAAGTTCGGCTGTCGGGTTTTTTGTTGCTTTATTTCAGTTTTTTATTCAAGTTCTTAATTGTAATTTGTAAGTAATGTAACACGACATCCGATTAAGGTATTTAAGCACGCACTTCCGGATTTCAGAGTTGTTTTTACGTCGCGTTTGATTGTATTACGTTTTACATATGTTTGGCTTGCTTAAAAAATTCTTAACAAGAGAATTGGCATCCACTGGGAATTTATTATTACTATTAAAAAAAAATATTGCACTAAACATATGAAAGGCGTACTTAGTGCTTTGCAGCATTTTCTACCAACCTTTGGTTTGTGGATAGTGGCTGGGTGGGTAGTCAAAGATACTAAAGCCGGCTTCTTACTATGCGATGTAATGTAATATAGATTACATCTTGAGATATAATAGATTATCGCTCGTCATACATTTTGTACGAGACCGGCTCACACTGCGCTATAATAATATTATAGCCATAAAACTTAATGTATGACGAGCGATAAATTATTATATCAGATGCAATATATATACTACATGCCATAGTGAGAAGACGGCAAGTAGAGGGTCGAGGCGTGAAGTAAACAGACCTTCAAAATAGTAGTTAATACTATGAGGCTGACAAGGCAGTCAAATTGCGGTATGAAATCAAGGATTTTAACCACAAAGTTTAATTTTTTAACATTGAAGTTTGAGTTTTTTTTTCCATTTTTTTCTCTAAAGAGATCTAGATTTTGAAATGGACACCGAGTTTAACTTGTAACGTTCAATAAGTCACAGATTTTGTATAATTTTGATTAAAATACGATAAGAAATAAATGCGTTTATTTTCTACGGCTAGCTACTCACACAATAATACCACTTGCTAACCGTAAACAGAAATTGTTTGAATTGACAGAAATCGTGAGGAAACGATAGTATCAGAGGTATTTACATACCATAGCGCATGCTGCCTACAAAAACTTAACTATGGATGATGTATGGAATCTGGCGTTACTTTGCGGAAATCCATTATAGCATTAAAATTTGAAAAGTACTTTGCTAAATTCTGCCAAAAATCCCACAAGCCCCATGCGGTTAGTTATGCACCGCCCTCCCTCCCACTTTTTCAAGCAGAAGCAAGACACGAACACACCACCACCGACACCAATACTTGAGCCACGCTCAGGCTCCTGATCCATCTCCATCCAAGTGCCTGAGGATGCCTCGTGTTAGAGGCGAAACGCGTCGCGCATTTACCCACATAAGTATTGATGTCGGTGGTGGTGTGTTCGTTTCTTGCTTCTGCTTGAAAAAGTGGAGGGAGAGCGGTGCATTAACTAACCGCATTGGCGCCTGAATTCAGCAAAGTAATTTTCACATTT